>CM061535.1:3136632-3602019 GCA_030545055.2 Neoaliturus tenellus | reverse complement strand
CCTGGATTAGCATGGCAAGCTATGCTCAAGTCAACTAACTGCCGATTGGAGCTTCTCACAGACATCGATATGGTCCTCATGATCGAATCAGGTGTACGAGGTGGTTTGACTCAAGCTGTGACAAGACATGTTAAGGCCAACAACAAGTATATCCCCAACTTCGACGAGCAACAACCATCACTCTACCTTGGATATTTTGATGCGAACAACCTCTATGGTTGGGCGATGTCAAATCCACTTCCCTACGCAGACTTCAAGTGGATTGACCCGACCACCATTGGTGACATATCACGGATTCCAAAAGATGGCCAAACAGGCTATATTTTGGACTGTGATTTTGAATATCCAGAACACCTTCACGACCATCATTACGACCTACCTCTCCTAGCCAAGACTGAAGTTTCACCGACAGGAAGATGGCCCAAGCTGATGATGACCTTGGAGAATAAGAGTCGATATGTGGCACACTACTGGGTAGTTCAACAAGCACTTGAATTGGGCCTACGTATAGTGAAAATTCACAGAGCAATTGAATTCACCCAGTCTTGTTGGTTGAAACCATATATCGATTCCAACACTACAAGAAGAGCTGCAGCGACAACAGCATTTGAAAAGGACTTCTACAAATTAATGAACAACGCCATCTTTGGGAAGACCTTGGAGAACAAGAGAAAACACAAAATTGTAAAATTAGTAAGTGATCCTAGGAAATTGGAAAAATTAGTGCAAAAACCAAATTTCGGAACATCAATGATTATAAACGAAAATCTAGTTGCTGTCAGTATGAATAAAACAACAATAGTGATGGATCGTCCGTTATACATTGGAATGTCGATTTTGGATATAAGTAAAACTCTGATGTATGATTTCCATTACAACAAAATGGTTAAACACTATGGAAGAGACAACATTGGAGTTGCATACATGGATACCGACGCGTTTATCTACTGGATAAAGACTTTGGACATGTATGAAGATCTAAGGAGTTTCCCATACAAAGACGACTTTGACTTCTCTGACTATCCGAAGAACCATCCGAATTACAATGAAAAGAATAAAAAAGTAATTGGAAAATTTAAAGATGAAGCAAATGGAATACCTTTGGAGGAAATAGTTGCGCTGATGTCCAAATTATATTCCTTCAAGATGTATATGGAAAACGACATACCGACAGTGAAGAAAGCTAAAGGAGTCAAAACATCGTACTTGAAGAAACGTGTGACATTTGACCATTACAAGACCTGCTTGTTTGAAGATTCTACAATGTCTGCAACGTTCAACACTATCAGAAGCTTTAAACATGAGGTCTACAGTGTCACTGAAGTTAAAAGAGCACTATCAGCTCAAGATGATAAAAGGCATATTATGCCGGATAAGATTCATACTCTTCCTTTCGGCCACTACTCTCTAAACCCTATCAACTAGTAACCTATTCTTCGTCCTTCTACAACTTCGACCTTATTCCTTTCTCCTTCCGTAAAAAAATGGGGAACACGGCAAGTCCAACGCCGTGTTCCCCATTTTTTTACACAAGTTTGGATGACCTTGACCTATATAAATGATGTGAATATTTAAGACAACATTCATTGTGATTATACATGTGATACATGAAACATTCAAACCTGCAATATGAGGAACTCGAAGCAAGAAATTGTCAACGAGCTTCATAAACCTGCAAGAAGAAAGTTTCCACGAAGAAATACAGTGATAAAAGGAATAAATGATTTATATCAAGCAGATTTAATCGAAATGATTCCTTATAGTAAACAAAATAGAGGATTTAAATACATATTGACTATTATTAATTGTTTTTCAAAAATGGCAGATGCTTTACCACTAAAAGATAAAAGTGGCAAAAGTGTTACAAAAGCAATGGAAACAGCTATACAAAGAGACAAACATACTATAAAACATTTACAAACTGATGATGGAAAAGAATATTTTAATAAGGAATTTGCAAATTTAATGAAAAAACACAACATTAACCATTACTCAACCAATTCAGAGGTAAAAGCATCAATAATTGAAAGATTCAACAGAACTTTAAAAGGTGCGATGTATAAGATGTTTTCTAACAGAGGATCGCACGTATGGATTGATATGTTACCAAAACTTATAAGCGATTACAATAACAAGTTTCATAGAACTATCGGTATGAAACCAAGCCAGGTGACTAATAAAAATGAAAAACTTGTATTAAAACGTATAAAAATGAATACTAAACCAAGAGTTGAAAAACTAAAGCCTAAAAGGTTTAATGTTGGTGATAAAGTGCGAATAAGCAAATACAAAGGTGTATTCAGTAAAAGATATCTTCCAAACTGGACAAATGAGGTATTTACTGTATTTAAGGTGCAACCTACAATACCAGAAACTTACATTTTAAAAGATAATAAAGGACAATTGCTGGAAGGAGGGTTTTATGGACATGAAATGTTAAAGTCAACAGTAGGTGATGTATATTTAGTTGAAAAGGTGTTGCAACGAAAAAAGGATAAGGTTAAAGTACGATGGTTAGGATTTAATAAGACGGAAGATTCTTGGATACCTAAAAAGGATCTAATATAATGATAGAGCATCATTTTGGGTTGAACCATTACAAAGGATGGAGATAATACCGCAAAAAGACAATTTTACTATTAATAATATAGATGAACTCACAGTGGATGGTTCTCAATTCAATACTGGAAAACACGGTGTTTTGTTACCAAACACGGTGCGTTGTCTGGTTACCGGTCCTTCCAATTGTGGAAAAACAAATGTAGTATTCAATTTGATTACAAATCCTAAAGGATTACGTTTTAATAATTTATATGTATTTTCAAAGTCACTACAACAACCAAAATATCAGTTATTGGAACAAATACTCAATAATGTACCTGAAGTTAAATATTTTAAATTCAACGCGAGCGAGAGTGTCATGCAACCGCAAGAGGCTAAACCATTCTCAGTATTCATATTTGACGATGTATCTTGTGAAAATCAAAATACAATAAGAAATTACTTCGCCATGGGTCGACATAACAACATAGATAGCATTTATATTGGTCAAACTTACAGCAAAATACCGAAACAGCTCATTAGAGACAATGCAAACATGTTAATTGTATTTAAACAGGATGAAACCAACCTAAAACACATATATTATGACCATGTAAGTGCGGATATGCCATTTGAACGATTTAAAGAGTTGTGTGGAAAGGCTTGGGCTGAAAAGTATGGGTTTTTAACAATTATGAAGGAACAACCGCTAAACAATGGTCGATACAGGATAGGATTTGATAAATTTATACTAATACACTGATCATGATGTAAAACATTCATTGTTGTACAACACGTCTTGCTACAAACATGGTTAACCAAGAAAAGTTAATAAAGGAAATAAAATCACTTAGTGATTCTATTCGAGATAAAAACAGAGCATTAAAATTAGGTATTAGCGAAAGGGAGAAATTTCTTGAATCTACTTTTAAACCTATTACTGAACCCTTGAAACAATTAAACAAAAAATTTGCTAAACCCGTTTTGGAAGGAGATGCAATTGCACCTATTACAAAGTTTGAAAGAGAAAATGTAAAATCAGAAGATTTTAGTGATGAAGACCTGGAATCCTCTACATATAGTGGTTTTACCGGTGGAGAACCTGAAAGAGAGCTAGAATCACCAGACTATAGTGGTATAAGAGAATTATATGAAGTAAAAGCTAAAAGAGGACATGAAGATGTATCAACTGTTAGTGAAGAGGAAAAAGAAGAAGAAGCAAGGGAAGGTCCGTCAAACATAAGCTTGTTGGGTGAAAACATTCATAACAAAGGACCTTTAGGAAGGAAATACATGGTAAAAATGTTACTCGGAACAATTCCTAATAAGAACTACCATAGTTATGGAGCGAGATTAACAGAAGATGGTTTAATGATAGGTAATAGCCCGTTAAACGTTGACGAACATGATAATATTGTCATTGGTGATCAAAGGTATAAGGGCACAAAAGGATTATTTGAATTATTATTTGAAAATAAGCCTTCAGTATCGTTAGTGAAAGAAAAAGACATGGAAGCATATAAAAATATTTTGGAACAGACAAATGCATATAGGAGAAAGTATTTACCTGACCAGCCTCCTTTTAGATCTAAGTCTTTAAAATATAAAGAATTTGTATCCAAGTTAATACCAACTAGAAGACAAACAATGCCGTTAACACAAAGAAAACCTGTAAAACGAAGATTTATGGCATCCACTTTGGATGTAAGTGCTCAGGAACGAAGAAAAAGAAGTAAGTCCGTTACGGGTACAGGTTTAATGAAGAAACTATATAACACAAATGTGATTTATTACAATAATATCAATAAATTGGTGGATAGAATGAAACTAATACATGAAGCTAAAGAAGCGGGTCATACTGGATTGGAAAACGAATGGGTGGCTTTAGTGGATGAACTCCGAAACCGTGGGGTAATCTCATAAAAATGCGTTACTCCCTAGAATACTATTCACTTGCACCATGAGTGTCGACAAGTTCGGACGTTACTCCTCGGATGGGTTATATTATGCCAATAGTTTAAAAAGAAGTGCTGGTTTACCGCAAACACCTGATGGAGATTATGATATAACTAATAAAAGGTTAAAAAACATAAAAGATCCCACAGATGAAAACGATGCAATAAATTTAAAAGTATTAAAAGAAAAGATATCACCAACATTAAGACTACAGAAAAACACATATGACGCAGGTAATCATAGAATTGTCAATGTTGGTAAGCCAAATCAAAACGCTGATGCAATAAACAAAGGTTATTTATCATCAGAATTAAAAAATACGTTAAAATTCAATGGAAAAACGTATACTGCTGAAAATAAACGTATATCCAACGTAGATGACCCTAAAGATGCAAAAGACAGCGTAAATAGACGCTATTTACATTCATTAATACCTGAAAAGACAAAAGATGGTTTTTCTTTTTATAAATTTGTTATTAACGATATAGGTTATCCGAAAAATGAAAATGATGCTGTAAATTTAAAATATATAAAAGATCATTGTATTACACGTGATGTAGGAGTTATTGATTGTCTAGGTAATTGTTTAGCGAATGTTAAAGATGGTTCGGCACCATCAGATGGTGCAACAGTGGGTCAAATGAAGGAAACTTTAAAGCAAGAAACATCTGGATTTGTAAAACAGGATCAAATAGTATCACGGTCGGGTGATGTTTTTGTACAAGGAAATGAAAAGTTTATTTTACTTGAACAAAAAAATAATGTTTGGGATTGCAAAGACATGAAATTATCAAATGCGCAATTAGCTACAGATGCTCATGATGTTCCGATTTTATCACAAGTTTTACATACTAATCCAAACAATTATCATAGAAGTTGGTTGGGTGCAAATAGAAGAATAATTGACATATTTCCAGGTATCGATGATTACGATTGTGTTGTAGTAAAACAATCTTTAATATTAGACAAACCAAAAGGTAGTACTTTCAATGCGAAAAATAAGAAAATAGGTAATTTGGCACAAGGAACAGATCCAAAGGATGCTGCAACTGTAGGACAAACATTACAATATGATAGTGCAAATCAAGAGTTTATTTATAATACCAAAAGATTTAAATTAATGGATGTAAATGATTATCAAAATATATTAATTGCAGATCCAAATTCATTTAGCGGATTTAGAAAATTGTCTGGTGAGGAATTTATTCATAAAAATCATGTATTTAGAAATGAAGCAGACAGATCATTAATTAGTGCAGATTTAAAATATTTTAAATGTCCCGGGAATGATGCAAATGTAACTGATGAAGACTAAGAATTTGTATAAAAACTGATATGGGTTAGGAATCGGGACTAATATTATAAAAATGGGTTACACTCTACAATGTTATTCAGTTGCACCATGAGTGTTGACAAGTTCGGACGGTATTCATCAGATGGATTATATTACTTTAATACTTTAAAAAGAGGTGTTGGATTACCACAAACACCTGATGGAGATTATGATATTAGTAATAAACGGTTAAAAAACATTAATGATCCCACAGATGAAAATGATGCAATAAATTTAAAAGTATTAAAAAAAGAGATATTACCAACACTGAAACTAAACAAAAACACATATAACGCGGGTAATCATAGAATTTCCAACGTCGGTAAGCCAAATCAAAACGCTGATGCAATAAACAGAGGTTATTTATCATCGGAATTGAAAAATACGTTAAAATTCGATGGAAAAACGTATAATGCTGAAAATCGACGTATATCTAACGTAGCAGACCCTGTAGATGAAAAAGACAGCATAAATAGACGCTATTTACATTCTATAATACCTGAAAAGACAAAAGATGGGTTTTCTTTTTATAAATTTGTTATTAACGATATAGGTTATCCAAAGAATGAAAATGATGCTGTAAATTTAAAATACATCAAAGATCATTGTATTACACGTGATGTAGGAATTATTGATTGCTTTGGTAATTGTTTAGCGAATGTAAAAGATGGTTCTGCACCATCAGATGGTGCAACGGTGGGGCAAATAAAGGAAACTTTAAAACAAGAAACATCTGGTTTTGTGAAACAAGACCAAGTAGTAACACGACAAGGAGATGTATTTGTACAGGGAAATAAAAAGTTTACTTTACTTGAAGAAAACAATAGTGTTTGGGATGGTAAAGGAAAGTCATTGACAAATTTAGGTATTGGTGAAAAGCCTGGTGATGCTGTTACTTATGAACAGATAATACAATTAGAGCCAACTGGAAAACAATGGTGGAATTGTGATAACAAACGATTAACAAATGTTGCAGACCCTGATTATGCTGATAACGCTGTAACTGTTAATTTTCTTGTTAAAGTAATAGGTAATTTATTATTTGATATGCATAATTATATTGCAGCCGGACAACATAAACCTATTGATGAAAAAATGAGAAGTGCATGGATTAAACAAGAAATTCTTTATAAATACTTTTTTAATCATAATACACAAAAGTTTAGATCAACAGATTGGGGTACTTTTGATATTTAATTAAATAACACCATAAATTACATCATTTATGTGCAACCTGTTATAGAGGTAACACATAGGTTACGCTTTTCGAATATAAAAGACAATCATGGCATTTCATTACACCAGTCCATATCGAGACACTGTAAGGAAAGGAGGTGGGATCACGTCCACAGCGGTTTCTCTATTAAGTAAAGCCTTAAATCGAATTCCAGTAGGATCTATCGTAAATAGAGCAATAGACGCTTTACCATACGAATTTCATATACCGGGAGGTTATCAGTATTGCGGACCAGGAACTAAATTGAAAAAACGACTGGAAAGAGGTGATCCAGGCATAAATAAGTTAGATCAGGCTTGTAAAGAACACGATATCGCATATTCCACGTTTACCGATTCAAAAAATAGGTCAATCGCTGATAAAAAGCTAGCGAATATAGCTTGGCAACGAGTAAAGTCTAGTGACGCTAGTATTGCGGAAAAAGCAGCAGCTTTAGCGGTAACAGCAGGTATGAAGGCTAAAACAGCGGTAGGAGGTGGAAAAAGGAGGGGTAAGAATAAAAAAGGATCAAGCAAGAGAAAACATGGTGGTAATATTAGACTAAAAAGACGTTCTCCAAGGAAAAATAATAAAAAACCGACAATATGGTCAATGGTAAAAAACGGGGCTGGTCTATACCTAAGACCGTATCGTGCATATTAAATAAAAGAAATCAATTGGTTATACCGCATAAAGCGTTGACTAATGTTGAATTATTTAAATATATTTCCTGTTTAAAAATACCATTTTTCCGCGGAGTATTTATGAAAGACAGTTTACCAAAGAAAATATGGAAAAATGAGACTGGAATCGTAAATTTGGATAATACTGAAGGGCCCGGCACCCATTGGGTGTGTTATAAGAAACTAAATAGTAATGTATATTATTTTGATAGTTTTGGAAATTTGCCACCACCTAAAGAACTTGAACATTACTTTAAATCTGCTAAAAACATATATTACAACTATAAAAGAGAACAACCTGATAATACTTCAATATGCGGCCATTTATGTTTGGAATTCCTAGCTAAAAGTATCAGTCACTATTGAGATGTCTTCCTATACGGTATCATTAACAGGAAAATCGTCCACTTTACGAAGTATCCTTTTTCCAGCGTTACGCTTGCAAAAAGGAAGATTTTGGGAGGCAGCACTGTTGGATTTTACAACTTACAACTCTATTCCCAATGTTACGGAAGGTAAAAATAACTTATTGCATTATTATAAAGGAAAAGATGCCAGTGGGAAGTTTACAGACTTGGAAGTTTGCACTCTACCCACAGGTTCTTATGAAATTGATCATATTAATGAATTTTTGCAAAATAAAATGGGAAAAGACAATATAACGCTAAAAGGTAATAACAATACAATGAAAGCTGAGCTTACTTCAAAATATTATATAGATTTCAGTAAGTCACACTCAATTGGTGATTTATTAGGATTTCCCAAAGATGGAGCAATTTTAGAACCAAATAAAACACATTCCGGTAAACAAACTGTAACAATATTAAAAGTCAATAGTATAGACATAACTTGTAATATTATACAAGGAGCTTACAGAGATGGAGCAAATACTCATATAATACATACTTTTTACCCCAGTGTACCACCTGGATTTAAAATTGTTGAAAAGCCGCAAAACCTGGTATATCTACCTTTGAACACCACTTTCATTTCAGACATCGTGTTGAACGTATTGGATCAAGACGGTAACTTGATAGATTTCCGAGAAGAGCCTATTACGGTTAGATTACATTTAAAATCAACACTTTAATATAACATCATGGGTTTAACATTTAAAAGCGAACAACCTACGGGAATCCGCATTAGTAGCTCTTCAGCTGTGGAGGAGTTAACACGCGAGAACATTCGTTTCTTAGAGAGAATTGGATTAAAAGTAACCGATAATGGATATACTGGATATAGCTCAGGGTCCAACATTCGACGAAACCCTATGGGAAAAAGAATATCACACCCACAACCCTTACACTTCATCAAAATTAAACAATAACGATGAAATTAGTATTCCCATACAAAATCAAGACATTTACACACTACCATGTGAAAGTTACTTGTATATTGAAGGAAAAGTTACTAAAAAGGACGGTACTACTACTGGTACAACAGTTCCATTTATAAATAATCCCATGGCTTTCCTGTTTGATGAAATTAGATATGAAATATCAGGTGTAACAGTTGATTCTACTAAAAAAGTAGGTATTGCAACAACTTTAAAGGGATTAACATCTATATCACCTAATGAAACCAATTTAATACAACCTGCAGGATGGGTTTTACCTGCAAAAGACACAATCACTCCAGATACAAATGGAAATTTTGATTTTCATATTCCGTTACGTTTGTTGCTTGGTTTTGCTGAAGATTATAGGAAAATAATATTAAACGTTAAACAAGAATTAGTTTTGTTGAGATCTTCAAATGATAAAGATATTATTAAAGCTCCAGACGGTACAACAGATGCAACTTTAGAATGGAAATTAACATTAGACAAAATTGTATGGAGAGTTCCACATGTAAAATTAGCTGACGAGCATAGAATGCTACTATTAAGAAAGTTAAAGGCTGATCGTGATATTGTAATTCCTTTTAGAAGTTGGGAATTTCATGAACATCCCAGCTTGCCAACTACGGATCGACACACTTGGACAGTTAAAACATCTAATTATGTGGAACGAGCCAGGTATATTATATTTGGTTTACAAACAGGCAGAAGAGACACCATCACCAAACATGCAGGCCAATTTGATCATTGCAACTTGAAAAATATTAAAGTTTATTTAAATTCACAATTTTTTCCATACGATAATTTAAATGTGTCATTCGCTAATAAAAAGTACAGCATATTGTACGATATGTATGCAAGATTCCAAAGTTCATATTATGGTAAAACGAATGCACCTTTACTATCACCAGAAAAATACTTAGATGGTTACCCTATAGTTGTAATCGATTGTTCTAAACAAAATGAATCGGTAAAATCATCAAGTGTAGATATAAAAATAGAAATGGAATTCAACGCGCCTATATCGGCTAATACAACTGCATACTGTTTAATTCTACATGATAAAATCGTAACATACACACCTTTAACTGGAATTGTTAAAAATGTATTGTAAAAGACCGGTTTTCCTACATTCCAATGCATTCCGCGAGTATAAAAGCAGAGCGTTCAGCTCGCTCCTTATCAGTTTGTTGCCTGTTGTTGTATGGGTAGCATCTTATTCAATATGGCTTCTCCTAGTGGTACACAAGAAAATGTAGTAGATATTGAGAAGGAGATATCCGACTTTTTAGATCTTCAAGGTCAACCGGAGGGAGATGAACACAACGCTTGCGGACAACTCCACGCCAATAATAATGTTGAGGAAAAAGGTAAAAGAAGAAAGAATGCACACAAGAGGAAAAGGGATATTGAAGATAATATTTCTCCTAACATATTAAGTGAGGTATTCTTGCGAATATTTTACCCAATCTCTTCCAGTTTGGACAAAAGTGTTTTAATCGGTGTTATGAAATCTACAGATTATTCCCCTACTGTAATTTTAACTCATGGACCCAAAATGATTTTGTTTACGGACACTGCTTGGGAATCGTTTATGAAACACTTGCATCTGCTAGAATGCTATTTAAGTAGTAACATGTTTGGAAGAAAGACAAGAGTAGGCCTTTTGGATTCAAATGTGGAAATCGATATTGTTAAACATCGTGGTGATCATCAGTTGCGGTTTAGAGACACAACAAGACATGATAACAAGATTCAACTTAATCGAGAAGAGTTTTTTATTCTAACCTGTGCAACTGAACCAATAACAAGATACTTGAGACAACTAGTGTTTTCAAGTTCTATTATTAAAGATTATTTGGAAGACACTTTGGACAAACAACCGGACGCACCTATACTGTACGGACCTGTGGATACTTCTATATTTAATAGAGTTCCTCATGAAGTACAAATGTGGAGACAATTGGAAAAATACGCTCAACTACATAAGAAATCAGTAAAACAGGAAGAAGAGGAAGAAGGAGGAGAAGAATCAAGTGTTAGTGATGAAAATGAAAACAAGGAGAATGTAAAGATGGAAACTTAGATGACAATGGTTGGTTTTTAAAACAATATCAAACGCTTTGTGGGGTTAGGCCTACCGGGGACGGTGCCCACGTTAAATATACACCAACGCGCCAACAACTGTACGGCCTGGTATAAAAGTCGTACCTACCGTGGTGTGGAAATCAGTTGATCTTTGGACTTCGACATGAGCAGACGAGTGGCCTTTGCAATGGACAAGGAAGAAGAACAAGTAAAGTCCAAACCTGGTATAATTGAGTTCCAAGCGTTTCGGGGTAATGACGATAAATTTATCATAAAAGAACTTGTGTTTTTCGACATCAATACAGGTGTTCCATATACATTTTTGTTCAAACCACCATGTTCTTATTCATCATTAACTAGCAAAGCCGCTACTACCAACAGGAGGATTTCAAAATATTTCCATCATATCGATTGGTATGATGGTTTTGCAAGTTACACAGACTTGTATCACATCATGCATCAGTTTTCAAACAGATTTACCAATATTTATACAAAAGGACTGGAAAAGAAGAGATGGATCGAAGAATTTACTCATGTTTCGGTTAATGATGTGGACTTGGATAAAAACTACAAGTATACGATGGAAAATGTTTGTATTTGTACTAAAAGTCCAGAACATGAAAAAGATAGACATTGTGCTTTAAAAAACGCCTATAAACTCGCATCTTACCTTCAAAGTGGGGAAGTGGGGAGTGGTGGGGGTGACGGGGGTTATATAAGTGAGGAGCAGACTGGGACCTGGCATGAGTATTACTCGAGATTCCGAGACGACAACATCTCCCAGCAAGAAGACGAAGAAGAAGACACTCTTTAACTCAACCATGGCATCTCACCAGTTCCTGCAAACTTTGGTTGAGCAGTTCAATGCTCACTCCAAATCTACCATACTACCTGTTAAGAAGTGTTCCGAACTTAAAGATGAGAAGCACTACATTATCCACGCCATGAAGAAGATGGAGACTACAGTTGGAGAGGCCATCTGCTGCAGTCTTAGCGAGGCACCATTCACTCCGGGGGATGAGCCCAAGTTCCAAGTCTACCTGCCAAAACGATTCGTCCATCTCCTCCAGAACGAGGATCTGCGCTCCATCCAACCTGGCTGTCTCTACCTGGTTTCCCACGGTTGCACGGGTAGCAATTCCACCGAGTTGACCATCCACATCGTCGACAAGCAGCAGTGTTAGATTTAAGTTTTACTGTTGTACATATGTTATTGTAATGTTTTATAAATAAACCATAAAAGACAAAAAAAAATACAAAAGACAAAAATGCAACATATCAATATGTGAGGTTTGTCACATATTGATATGTTGCATTTTTTTTTAAACTTCGCGGGTGACCTTGACCTTTGACCTTTGCATTTCACAGTTACCCCTACCACCAAGCTAAAGGTCAAACATGCTTCAATGCAAACACCCCCACCACTTTTTCATAGTACCCCCAAGCGCTGTGCCTCAGCTTCATTTCAACTCCGACGGTCAACAGTACAACATCAAGATGTCTCTCAATGTAAGTTGTGCTAGTTACGAGGAGGTAACCATTAAGACTCAGCAGGAGCTGAACGACTTATACAAGGAGTTGCAGCTGATGGTGGCGCGAGGCTACCGTATAAATGTGCAAGTCTACGCTTGCAATATACGCAATCTCCGACACCCAAAAGAAGAGTCTGAACATTACTCTTCTCCAGCGACTTCATCACCGGCGTCCATGAAGACTGAAGCGAGCCAGACTTTGGATTATTTCAGCTGACTAGCAGTTGGTTTCTTCTTCTTACCATTGTAGAATATGTTTATTTCTTTATTATATTAAAGATGTAAAAGAGAAAAAACACCTATCTTGTTACTGCAGAAGCTTTTAACTTCAGTGACACTGTAGACCTCATGTTTAAAGCTTCTGCAGTAACAAGATAGGATTTTTTAAAACACAATTTGGATGACCTTGAAACTTCCCCCACTTTTTTATAGTACCCCCAAGCGCTGTACCTCAGCTTCATTTCAACTCCAACGGTCAACCATACAACATCAAGATGTCTCTCAATGTAAGTTGTGCTAGTTACGAGGAGGTAACCATTAAGACTCAGCAGGAGCTGAACGATTTGTACAAGGAGTCCAAAAATGAGGTTGTCAACAAAACCGATCATCAACAATTGTGGGACTCCTCTATTACAGAAAAGGAATTACATGCAGCCGTCGAAGCTGTCGAGGAAAAGGAAAAGAACCTTAGGCAGCTTTGGTTGGCTCAAATGGATATTTGCGGATCTGTGCCGCGTGATGATTTTGAACTTCAATGTCAGATGGCGATTACCCAGCAACTAGAAGAAGCCGAAAAGGAGCTAAAGAGTGGAGGTACTATTTGGGCGGAGGTGAAAACTGAGAAACATGAAGAATATACCGAATATGATGATTAAACGTACTGTTGATCCCAATCCTTTTAGTTTAAGTGGTTATGTTATAAGTAAATAGACAAAGTTTCCTTTTTTAAAACTCCATTTGGGTGACCTTGAAATTTCCCCCACCACTCTGTTATACCAGCATTGCTCGCTGCAAAAAGCATCATTCCTCCTCCAACAACCATGGCGGACACACCTGCTTGCGATGACATGTCTTCCACCGAAGATGTACCCACTACAAGTTGGAAATTGACAATCAACGACGTGCATTATTTAGAAACCATCTGCGATTGGATGAAGTCTATTCTCCTCGACAACCCGGGAATAAAGCTCAAGGTCACTTTAGATTATGATTGGTCTGAAGTTATAATGCAGCAAGACGATCAAGAATCAGATCACAGTGGAGGTCAACAATCACCGGAGTATTTGTCACATTTACCGTTGTCAACCATATATCCTACAAATGAGGTGGAAAGGGAAGAAGAGGAGCATGAAGTTTAGAGTTTCTTATTTTTTAAAACCCAATTTGGATGACCTTGAGATTTCCCCCACCACTTTCCATATACCTAGAGTGCGCAGAGCCAGACAGTCAGTCGCTTGGTGTCCGTCGAAGGGTGCACATCGCTGTTGCTACTCCAATTCCTGACAATTTGGGGTAGTTCAAGGTCGCCACACTTCTACTTTGGAACGACATCAACTTGTAGTATTTCTGTGTTTTGAATCTAGGTCAGTACACTTTAACTCTGGGATGATATCGACTTGTACTATTTCTGTGTTTTGACTCAAGGTCATCACACTTTAATTCTGGGATGATTTCGACTTATAGCATTTCAGTGTTTTAACTCAAGATCGTCACACTTTAACTTTGGGGGCGGGATCGGCTTGTAGTAGTATTTCTGTGTTTTGACTCAAGGTTACCACACTTTAACTCTGGGATGATTTTAACTTATAGTATTTCAGTGTTTTGACTCAATGTCACCACACTTTAACTCTGGGACGGTATCAACTTGTAGTATTTCTATGTTTTTACTCAAGGTCATCACACTTTAGCATGTAACTTTGAGGTAGCACCGAAACGGTGCTACCCGGCTTGACATTTTCAAGTTTCCCGAGGTCATCACAATTTCCCCCACCACTTCCCATATACCTAGAGTGCGCGGGGCCGGACAGTCAGTCGCTCGGTGTCTGTCTTAGGGTGCGCATCGCGGTTGCAGTAATGGTCGAATGGGGGCTTCTGGGTCAGTTCAAGGTCACCCGAGCGGTGTCACATGACGGTTTAGGCAGAGTCACGTTGCAAACTTCAAGTTTCCTCAGCACTTTTGCTGTTTCTCATCGCAAATTCGCTCCAAGTCGTCAAGGTCATGGTAACTGTGACTGAAACTCGGAGCGTAGTGCGAGAAACAGCAAAAGTGCCAAAAAATTTTAGGTTTCAGCGTGACCTTGACCTTTGTGACATCGATGACGTCATCTTGGTGACGTAAGGGGTGATGACGTCATCAGCACGTCATTTTTGTGACGTCATGGGTGTGACGTCAAGGAAATGACGTCATTGGTGATGACGTCATCGATGATGCAATCGATGACGTCATCAATGAGGTCATTGACCTCGATGACGTCATCGATGACGTCATCGCTCGGGTGACCTTGAACTGGCCCAAAAGCCCCCATTCCCCACTACTAGTGCATCAAATTTTTAAGAGTTTAAAAATAGTTTTAAATAAATCTAAATTGGATATTGTCGACAATAGGTATATTTACCCTCCACCTCAGCTTTAGCCATAAAGGGAGAGTGTGTTGATATTTCAAAGTTTTAAAGGGTAAAATTACAATCCATGAGATAAAAAACGTAAAACAACTTTATATGCAACGGATGTAAAGAATGTAAAGAGTGGACAGTGTGGGAGGGCTCGGTGTACCTTTACAATTTATGCCTTGTTGCTCTTGCTTATCTGAGAATATATACTTCCACCGATAAATGGAATTCAATAAAAATAATAAAAAACTATAAACATTGCAATAATTAAGTTAGTAGAAGAATTTAAATAAAAACTAATACTTGCGTGCTCACCAATCTTGTAATAAAATTTGATGTTTTTTCCGAGGGTACGTTTTTTATCTTGGGGGCGTGTAAGCAAATATTTATCACTCTCCAATTTGCAAAGGTACATCATAAATTTGATAAATTTATTATATTAGTATAAAATTCAGACTATATACAATATTGTTGCTTTTCCCTTGAGAATTAAATGTAATTTTTTTTTGTATTTTATTCCTAACCATTTATGCTAAGTTTATAGTTCAAATTAATATATTGGATTTTGATATAAAAAAATGGATTCATTCAAACTTTTATTGTTAAAAAACAAGGACAGGAATGCCAAGATGGAGGGGGATTCGGTTGGGGCCGTACGTCCCACGACGCAAACTCGTTTTCATTAAAGCCTATGGATATTTTACGAATTTTTATAAAATTGTCTATTGGTATGGTAGCACATAGAGGAAATGTTACAACTATTTATTTATTTTGAAATGTTAAACATGCAAATGTCAATTAAGTAGTTGTGATAAAATTCCATATTCATTGAATGGGCCTAGTATTTTATTAATTTTATTCGATAAAATGGTAAAACTAATTTAAGAAGTGTCTTTTCGACAAATGGATCAATGTATATATTTAATAATATTACACTATTCTGAATGAGAACAATATTATACAGTATAATGTATTCATAATGTATTCATGACTGATATTTGATTTGAATGGATAAATGGAACATATGTGAAAATGTCCACTAAATCAATACGGTTGAACGTCTACATTATAATATTAAAGTCTGATTTATAACTGTATTCCTGATTTCTGTTTGTGACCAGGTTTTGTCACATCTTTTTAAATATTTTTTATTTTGTAATATGTTTTCGCTGGGCCCACGGGTATGTAAACTCAAAAAGCTAGAAAACCAAAAACAAATTCTCCAAAATTATGCATTTCGCTTACGTTGTGTTGATTATGTAGGGGCACTTAGCAAAGTTTATTAAGATAAAACAACTGTCAAACATTATTTTTTTTACAAGGAAGACTCTTTTTAGGCCTGTGTTACGTGCGGAGCGGAAACCTGGCCCCTGTCTGCAGCGAACACAAACGCATAGAGGGTGTTCGAAAAGAAGATCATAATCGGAATAGATGGAACAGTAAAGGAAAGGGAAAGGGATGGATGGAGTATATTATTAAAGAATGTGAAAGATAAAGAAATTTTGCAAAGGGGGATCTTGTGCTCTTAATCAAGGCAAGAAGGATTAGTTGGTTAGACTATGTGGAGAGGATGTCTCAAGCAGCCCAAAGAACTGTCGTGGCAGCACACTGAAGGGGCAAGAAGGGGTAGGCTGAGAAGAAGATGGATTGACGAAGTAGAGGATGACCTGAGGATGTCGAGAGTGAGGAATTTGAGAAAGATGGTGCATGATCGAGCCAATTGGAGGCGAATTGTTTGAGAAACGAATCGTTCAAAGGAATGTAAAACTGCGGAAGTAAGCAAGTAGTATCATTTAAAGCACCAGAAAGTACACCTAATTTTGGCTTTGCCCGATTGGTGTTTTCTGGTCAGTTTAAGTTTTCCCCGAGAAAATTAAAAAAAAATAAAAAGAATAAAAAGTATCATTTTTTAATTTCGTATTTTATAAATTGCTTTCTCTATAGTGAACCAGTTCTGTGTAATCTATCTGTAGTATCAATTAATCTATGCAAATTTATTTAACTTCTCAACTATAATTATTCAATTTAAGAGTAAGTATTTATTTTTTACTTTAAACATGCACGTTTCTACGAACTGGAGCAAAAATGTGAATAAACATTCTCTGCATTTGAGTTGGCGATGTATTGTAAAAGCTATCAACATATTGACATCTACAAATTGAGGTTGTGCAGTGTATGTGGGATAAATATTCTAAACCCTTCAAATAAATACTGGTGCAATTCTATTTATTCTTGTAAATGTACATGAATAACTTACACTATTAGCCCTTACATTTTTCAAATTTAACTACTTTAATTAAAAACTCTTTTAAAAAATGGTAATAACTAAAAACACAACAGCAAACATTGAATCCACGTGGCTTGAATAGGTAAAAATATTTTCCCGTGTTATTAGTTATATTCCTACGTAAAATAAACAAACCTTTATACTTACAGTATATCGCTTTTATTTTGTAACATAACTTCATGAAATGTAGAATTGTTGAGGAAAAAAAGTAAAAACCTTTACTTGTTGGAGATTAAAATTTTATTTTTTAACAACTTAGCCCCACCTTCCGTTCTCCCATGGGAGCAAACCTACGTACTCATTACCCTGGAATTCATGTGAAATAAATAAATAACCTAATTATAATCGAAATCCGCTGACTACGCAGGTCTGCTGCGGTACGGAAATAACATACATGTAAAACTTTATAATCTACTCAAAATTTTAACACCACCCTATTCGAAAAAGACACGATGATTTCAAATATAATTTTTGAATTTTGGATTGTAATTGTAATTAATGTAATCGGGTCAGTTATGGAGAGCGGATCAATTGGGGGAGGATAGAGCGCATGCGCCGCCTGGCGTGCCCACTCCGCGCCGACACAGGCGATGGTGATGTATACCGTGCACCGTACACTCCCCCGTATACTCCCCTGTTGATATATACATCAGATAACGGAGGCCTACCAACTCTGTCAGTCGCTCAACAATATAAGCACAACTTACACAACTGGACGGTCTGATAGCAAACTAAATTGCCTCAGAATAAAATATTATTAGTTAGGGGCAATAAGAGAGAAAGATATTGAGGAACAAGATTGCGCTGTGGATGGGATACCTATTCCAAAATCCCTTAGTGTGGATAACGCAGTTTTTTGCCAAACTGCGGGTTTGGTGAGGAACTCAGGACCTCTTCCTCAAAAAGTGATAGTGTATATATGTAAAAACGGTCCATCACAAAGTAAGTTTTCCCTGAAATGCCGTGACAAAAACCTTTCAACATATTCTCAAACTTTAAATGAGTGAGGCTTCCGGCATGCTTGACTCATGACGGAGTCTCGGATAGAGACCAAGTGGGCCAATTTTGGTAAGCAGAACTGGCGCTGTGGGATGAACCAAACGCCAAGTTAAGGAGCCCGCGTTTAAATGTTTTCAACAATTTCTTTTACCTAAAAACTAAATATTTATTTTAATAAGTGAGAAGGAAAAAGATAATGGGCCCTAAGATGTTTCAGAATTAGTTCACAAACTCTCTTAAATGTTTGGGGGACTTTTGAAAACGCAGGAATTTTATACCATTGTTGTTCTTACTAATAGATAAGGAGACTTCAGGCAAACCACTAAGAACGTCTGCCTCTAAGAGGCATTTTGTACCAAGTCCCCGGAAGGACAGGATATTGAAGGAAACGAAAGGGTGAGAAATGTGAAATCAGATGGCCAATTGACTCTTTAACAAAAATTCTAATATCACAGAGGCTTTTAAAGCTTTGTCAATACTTTTGATTTACCAAGGTACAGATTTGCAAACGATGTTGAGGCTTATTATAGTTTGTCGTTAATCCGGTCTTAAATTTTTAATTGAAATATATTATTGTATCTAAAAGTTTTTGTTGAATTTAGTTTGATACAAATCAAGTCAAATCCTTTATTGTTCGTTAACATTACAATAATGCATGAACATTGTCAGTGATTACACATTTATTACAAATACAACTAAACAACTTTAAAATGGTCTACGATACATTTCAGAAATTTAATAGAAAGAAAAAAGTGTATTTTCATCTCTAAAAAGAAATTCAAAGACCTGTGGACATTTAAAAACTAACCAATTCTTCAATTCACTATTAATCTTAATACCATTGAGATTCTTAATAAGGGAAGGCAACTTATAAAAGATAGCACGTCTAACATAAAGGCTATTTGAGGTTATGTGAGGTCGTCTTTGCACCCTATGAACATCTAGCCTAAAATATCTAGTATCTAGTGAAATGGGCATTAACCTCTTCATTTCTAAGTGTGTAAAGCTTACCAATAGCTACTAGGACAACGGTCTGATAAACGTACATTGCATAAATATTCATTATATTTAAATAAATGAACAATTCTCTACAGGGTTTTCGTTGATTGTTACAGTTGACAACAGTAAGAAGTGCCTTTTTTAAGGATAAAAATTTATAAATAATGATCGTGTAGCGTTTTGACTCGTTTTTCATCCAAGGTTGGGTCGAAGTATTACCTATTTTCTACTAATGAATGCCATTAATTTGATTTACATGTAAATTTATGTTTCCCTATATAGATTTTCCCTTTCGACACATAGCGAGCCGTCCCCGTGGGTGGGAAAAGTCAATAATCACTTTTAAAGTATCTTTTTGCATCATATGTTGCAAAGTAAATTTCGTAAATAAAAAAGAGATTTTTACACTATGTACATAAGGCTGGTGACCCTACGAATGTCAAGATTTAAAGGCCCATTGCGGTCCAGTCAGCCCTCGCCAAAGTCTTCCAGTCACTGGTCCTAAGCAGGCTGTCCTTTGCAGTCAAGAGCATTCTTTCTCCTGCACAGCATGGCTTTGTGAAGGGGAGATCAGTCACATCAAACCTCGTTCTATTTTAAGATGATATTGTCTCCTCTTTCGGAAAGTGTCGCCATGTCGACTGCATTTCTCTGGATTCGTCAAAGGCTTTTGACACGATTAGTCATAGCCACCTGATTGCCAAACTCGAGGCCTTGGGGATATCAGGTTCTCTGTTATGTTAGCTCAGAAGCTACTTGGTTGAACGCTCTCTGCTCGTGAGATTCAAGGGTCAGGTGTTTGTGCCTTTCACTCCAATGTCTGGCGTCTCACAGGGGTCCTTGCTAGGTCCTATCCTCTTCTCACTTTCCATGAATGACCTCCAAGATGTTATCACCAGCTCAAATTTGCTAATTTTTGCAGGTGATGCCAAAGTATACAAGGAGATATCGTCAGAAATGGATTGCCAGTTATTGCAAAGCGATCTCAACAGTGTTGTTAGGTGGTATCTCTTAAACGATATGGACTTGAACATCTTGAAATGCTCCACTATTACTTTTAATAGATGCATGAATCCCATCCATTTTGAATTCACCATCGAGGGATCGGTCTTGAAGCATTCCGACACGGTGAAGGATCTTGGAGTGCTGACGTCCTTTACCTTAAACACCGAGGGCCATATCTCCGTTATTTTCAGACGAGCTCACAGTGTCTTGAGTTTCATCCTGAGAACATCCAAAGATGGGGTTTCGTCATGGACGCTGCGCATTTTGTTTGTTCAACTTGTAAGCCCCATCACTGAATACAGTTCACCAGTTTGGTTGCCTCATCAAATTGGTCATTCTGCGCAACTGGAACACCTTCAAACTCGCTTCATCAGATTTGTTGGTTTGAAGTTGGGCTATGCCTACAGAGAGTTGCCTGTTCAGGAGCTTAGTCACCTTGAACTTCCGTTCCCCTCAACTAGAGGTTGATAGCTGATTTGGTCATGCTCAAGAGGATAATAAACTAGTATACTTGTGACTGCCCTGACCGATTGGCTCGTCTGAACCTATACTGTCCTCCTGATAGACCGACTAGGACTCCTCTTCTGTTCCATCGAGAATTCCAAGCAAGGCAATACACCTTCAATAGCCCAATCCCTATATTTCACCGCTTGGGTAACAGTCTCCCAGCAGAATTTGAAATTTTCCACATGACCGATGGCCAGTTTAAGAGAGGACTCCGCCAAGTGCTGTATTGTCTTTGCCGGCTGATCTGCATAAACATGTTTACTTACTGCCAATGTTTAGTGCTTTTTTTCAAATGTTGCAAGTGTTATTACTGTTGATGTTTTCTGGCATGTTTGTAATATTTAAGTTATTTATTTTGCACATTTTTCACTTTTTCATGTGTATAAAAGTGCATAGTGTATGTATAGCCTGCTCGATTTATTGTCTTTGTTTAATGTTATTTCCAAATGTTTGCATGTTTAATCTTGTTGATAAGCTTTGCTAGGCATGTATATAGTGTTTAAGTCATTTATTTACACTGTTGTTATGTACATAATATTTATATTTCTAACTGCTTACTCGTATGATTTGCATGTCAGGTAATCATATTTGCACATTTATAGTCTTAGCTGCCAACTTGAATGATCTGCATTTATACCTTTTTTTGCAAAAATAGTATTCACCGTATATATGAAATAAATAAAGACAGAAATATGTGTCCTGGAATGTGTCATTTTCGCTTATATATATCTGTACCCTCCCAGCAAACCAGCACGCTTATTATGCCAAAGTAAATTCTCTATGACGCATTTCAAAAGCTTTTCTGCCAAAAAACTTAGACTTGCATAATAAATACCTTTTGCCAATACTAAAATCCAGCTATCAAAAGTAAGATTAAAGGGATTCTTGAGTATCATAATATTCATGATGGAGATAGATTGGACTAATAATTAATTACGCAAGGCAACCGCCCCTGCAACTGTGTGGGCGTAAAGGCGTCCAACCGTGGGTGGCAGCATAAGTTTTTAGTAGGAGGATGTGCGTAATGTTATACCGATTTTATCTTCCTGGGAGCTATGAAGCATAAACCACAACCTCCCAGCCCACTCAGCCTCTGTTTAATGTCATCAGTTTACGTTTGGAGAATGTCACCAGTAGTAACTGTTTTTGGAATCACGTACAATCTTGGCCATTTGTTTTGTGTTGATTTCAGTCTGTTTTGTAATAGTACAAAAGTAAATATACTAATGACTTCATACGACTGTATTTTATCAGTCATATTGCAGAGTAATAGGAGAGTAAAAAGGTTGGTCATTTTGAAAGCAACAGCTTAAGGGTTACAAGGTTTAAACTAACCAGAAATCCAGTAATTGAAATTTGCAGAAGTAATTTGTTAAAACAACACTCGGTGAACTTGTTTTCCAATAATTTTTACGTTGCAACTAGCGAGTTTGTTATCATTAGTTAATGCACTTTGGTAATTAATTGTATTGGAAATTTATATTAAGCAGTTTACTTAAACACTAGCAATAGTTTTGTGTTACACAATTTTCTAGATAAAAAATACACAATTCTGCAAGCTAAAACGTAAACACTGTAAATGAAATAAAATATTCCGTTTTATTAGACTATTTGTTAATTACAAAATTTAAAATCGTTTACATTTCCCATCACTCATTACAAGAATAAAGTTCACCACTTTGTTTCACTAATTGATAATTAAATATTACAATATTAATTTTTAAAACAATAATATAAACTTACTGTCCGAAACAGTGAACTTTAAACTAAACTTTAACAATTGAAGTGAAAGATAAACCAACTCGACACACAGTAAAATATTAGATTCGAAACTATTTATTTAGTTGAGTTACCACTGTAATTAACTTGTTAAACTGATCCTTTTCTGTACATGTTTCGTTATTATACTTTTACTGCGAACTTTTCTTTGTAAGGTAAACGAATTCATCCCTTACATTGCAACATTCTTACATTGAACTTGTTATTTTCCGTTCCAATTCTTCCCTTTACCAAAATTTGATGCACTTCGTACTTCTTGTATGTACTATAAATAAAGTAATAATAAAGTTCTCTTTCATATTAAGATTTACCTATTCAAAATATATCATATGTTATATAATGCATGATTCATTTTAAATTCAGATATAGTTCAATTCAATAATATCATTATAGTTAGTTTCTTATTGCTCTTATTATATTATACTGTAAATATGTTTTAGGTGTTGTAGACGTTTGTTTTTCATTTCTATAGGTAATTTTTGTATAAAAAACAACAAATTCTAGGACTAATATGTAAGCAAAGATATTTATGTTCTCAGAAAAGATTTAGGAGCTTTGTAATTTGTTAGTACACCCCGATAATCTGATTTATTATATAATAGCTTACTTATAAATGTCAATTAATTATTAATTATCAATTGTCATATATCAATATCATAAATGTAAGTTTCTATACTGACAGATAGGATTTATACGTCAAAAGTAGTGCTAACTTTATGTTGATGGGCGCGCCGATGTCTGTAAAGCCAAGTAGCTATTACCCCTAGCAAGCACCGAGGGGGAGTTGCAACAGCCTACTTCACCCTAACGACAAGGACAGCCCTCCCCGTCCCACGAGCTGCCAAATAACGACCTTCTAAACAGTTATCTTTCGAATCGATCGGTTCATATCGTTGAACAGTTATTTGAACGGATTCTACTCTGATAGATATTTCTCAGTAATCATAAAATTACGTCGTAGCTAACCTATAAGCATATACAGTGCTCAGCGAATTAAATTTGATTTAGATTCAAACGTGCTGATTAAAAAGTTCAAAGGTCACAAATAGGCATGAAGACAGGTTATCAGCTGATCATCCGAGGTTAAAATCCACGGTGTCCAGCTTCAAGCTTTATAAACTTTACCGGGTTATTCAGCATGCCAAAATAAAAAAAATCACATAAACATGTCCTTTAACGCCTCGTTGAGCCGCTTGCCACCATTTTGTTTTTCCATAGCAGGTATTTGTATTGAGTGCATATTTGGCATGTTCCTTTATCACACCAATGCTCATTTTCAGGAAAATAAATCATTATTTCTTAATGTGTATTTTCAAAATGGAGGCCATTTTAAATGTTTAAAATAAAATATATCAAAACGGTTAATTTTATCAACATATTATAAGAGATAAAAAAAGTAGAAAATATTTATAAGCTAAACAAAGATATCAAGTTTGTAAGTATTTGGCGACAAATAACAGAGTAATTGTGATTTTTATACAAAAGTAACCTAAATTTCCTTTAATGATAAATCAATGTTTTTCTGAAGAAAAATCGCAATAACTCTATTTTTGTTCTTAGATCTCTACAAATTTAGTATTACTGTTTAGATGGTTTAATTTGTGTGTTTTTTTTTTTTTTTGCATTTTGTAAAATCTTTAAAAATTTACTGTTTTAGTGATATTTGAGTTTTACAAACATAAAGGCCACCATTTTAAAAATACACATCGGGAGAAAATATTTTATTTTCTGACAATGAGCATTGGTCTTATAAAGGTATATGCCAAATATGAGCTCAATAAAATTACCTGTTAACGGAAATAAAAATTATTAAGTGTAAAAACAAAATGGAGGCTAGAAGCTTAACGAGGGATTTTGAGACAAATGTTTATTTGAACTTTTTTGTTTATTTTTTCTTGCTAACTAACCTGGAAAAGTTTGTCAAGTTTGCAGCTGGACACCCTGTATATGTTTGGTTGAACGGAAAATACTTTTTTTAATAATGATATGGAGAAAAATATGTAAGTGTGCAACTGTGTGTGTTAAAGTAGACAACAAACAATAATGAAAAGGCGGGTGGGTTCACATCAGAGTTGACAATTTTTAGTTGCCAACTTTTCGTGATATCCGTGTGTAAACGCAACAGCAACTCCCTATAGGCTGGATTTGCTTTACCTGGTTGCCAACTCAGCTTTTCAAACCATCGCTATCAACTAAAATTGGCAACTTTTGATCGTCAACGCCGGTGTAAGACCGGCTTAACCTTTTATTATAAAATTTTAATGATAAAAAGTTTTTTCACTATAACAATACAGGGTGGAAAAAAGTCTGGAAATGGTTTAATATTTTGAAAAGTATTTAGTAACAAAATTAAAACTCTGCAAATTGACTTTGAGTGCCTAAGGCTACTTCCTTAAGTACTTATTGTCCTTGGACCTCTAAGGGGGGACGGTCCACAAGGAGTTAGAAGAAAAGCTTAAATGTAAGCATACGTCAATATGTACATCAAATTAAAGGTCTCTAATAAAAGAGAACAATGCCTCAAACCCAACCTCAAAAGAATGACCGAGTCAAAAATGGCAGGTGATCAAACTTTCCATTAAAATCATGTTGCTGAAAACAAAAAATTCAATAACTCCTGATCCGCTCGACTTTTTGAGGTCGGGTTTGTGGCAAATTACTCAGAATGCAAAACCCTTTAAAATGATGTATCATATGACGTAGGCCAATAAAGTTTTTCTTAAGACTTCTTTTGTGGAGGTCGTCAGGGAAACTGCATTGGGCTATGTCATGTGATTTTAAAGGGCTTTGCATTCTGAGCAATTTGCCACAAACACGGCCTCAAAAGATCAAGTGGATCGGGAGTTATTGCTTTTTTTGTTTTCATCAATATGATTTTAATGCAAAGTTTGATGGCCTGCCATTTTTGACTCGGTCATTCTTTTGAGATCGGGTTTGCGGTATTGCTCTCTATTATTAGAGACCTTTAATTTGATGTACATATTGACCTATGCTTACATTTAAGATTTTCTTCTGACTCCTTGTGGACCGTCCCCCTTTCGAGATCCAAGAACAATAAGTACTTTAGGAAGTAGCCTTAGTCACACAAAATCAATTTGCAAATTTTTACTTTCGTTACTTAAATACTTTTAAAAATATTGAACCGTTTCCAGACTTTTTTCCATCCTGTATACGCTACGTAATTGTTTGAGTTTTGCAAAAAGGTTTGTTCCATATTTTCTCTACTATGGTGAATGATTTAAATATGTAAAATGGTTAATTATTTACTTTGAACCTCGTTAATTTATAATGATTAATGATTTAATGATTATAATATTAATTGTGTAATCTCAATAACTAAAGACGAACATTTAAAAACAAAATTAGTATACTTTTAAAATCCAATAAATCCAACGCTTATGCCTTTGCATCATTGTTACAAAACTAACAAATACTATGGTCCCAAGCGTAACACCATTATAAGAGCCTATTTCTAATAAGGGAAATTCACCAAAAGAAAAACCCAAATGTTAAATATTAAAAACTATCAAAACGGTAAACTTCACAAACTAATTTTAATCACGAATACTGTCCAACCCTTATAATTGAGAGCTTAGAACAATCAACGAACACAAATAAAGTGCATTACGTAGGAGAAATATTTAACATGTAATACGGTTGCGGCGAATGATCAGTTAGGTGGAAGGGGGTAGGGGGTTGAGGATACCACCCTCTGGGGGGGAGGGGGGTGCGCCGGGACCGACTCAGCAGTGCGTCACTCTGTCCCAGGTCAGCCGGCCGCCCCGTCAACTCTCACCTTTGCTGACCTCTGCTGATCCAGGTAACAAAGCACATCATTGTCAATCCAACTATTTTCTGACACGCGTATTTAGTCTCCCACCGCCCTCCAAGCTCCTTTCGTTTGGTGACACTCGCAACCAGGAGAAACTGAGGAAAATTCGACCGGTTGAGACAACAAAGGAAATTTCCCCGCGCCTCAACCGGTGAATTTCCGGTGAATCTCGGATTTGTCAACGTTTACTCTTATCGCTATGAATCGTAATGTATTGCTTTTGAAACAAAAGGATTCTAATAAATATTATTTAAAGTAATGCTTTCGAATTATACGAAGATATGTTCACAAACCTTTTTTCGCAAATCTTAGTCTCTATCACAAGAATATTTTTTAATTTATTTATTTTTCATTACAAAATGGTATAGTTATACTCGATTATTTTATTTTAAATTCGATGTAGAATTTAGTACCACAGTAATTTAAATACAGTGTGCTTAAAATATGCAAATTAAATATGATTAAAAAGTATTACAATTATAATTGTAATTTAAAAAGTATTTTAGTTATTATTTACTCACTTAATTTCACTACCTGTTTAAAATTATATGGTTAGTTTTAATCAACTACATAATCTTTTCCACCCGAAAACCGAACAAGGTTTTTTAAGTATTATATTATGAGTTTTGAAAATAAATGGTTTTAGTTTGTTCATCATTAATTACATTCTTTTTAACTAGATATTTCGAACAGTCCAAAGTGGAAATAGAAACATTATGTTGTTATATTCTCCACAACAAAAGAATAAATGCGACAGACACATTTTCTACATTCAATGTTTTGTATACATTAATGAAATCATGAAGTAACTGGGATAATATACAGAAAAACAAACACTTATATATTTATTGTAACTGTTTTTACAGTATTTATATTATTTATTGTTTTATCACTTACAAAAAATTTGGAAATATATTTGTTGCCATTTAATAGCCAGTGGAACTTTATTGTGGGATAGAAGCTTTTAGGGAGAGAGGTCCAAATTCCTCTATAGTATAATATTTGAAACTTATAATAAATTTTAAAGTAAATGAGTTTTATTGAAGTCAAATCTATGCACTCTAGTGGCATTGCAATTTTCCTATCTTTCATGCTCGCACATTTTTTATTCTTATAGTTTTCTAAAAACTTTTCATTTATAACTGGGACCATCAGACACCGCTGGGTTCTGATTGGAAAACATTTTTCGAAATATATTCACAGTTCTGTTTTATTATTTCGACTTTTATACATTTTTATTAATTTGAAGTTGAAACAAAATAAGAGATGGTTAAAATCGAAGATATGTGTTAGTGCTATGGTGCTATTATCAAGCTTAGTACTGTACGTTCAGATTCCCGGATTTCGTCTATCGCCGTCCTCCAAGCTACGCTGCGGGTAGATGTCCAGGGCGACTGTGTCAATATATTTAAAATTAAAATTAAATAAACATTTCAGGAATAAACGAAGAAGATAAAGGAAGTTAACACTTCTTGCCATTATATATTTTGGATGGAATATTTATTAATGTTGAATTATATTTTTACGTGTATAATTTTTTGGCGTAAGAGATTTAAAGATGGAACCAGTTTTAATTACTTCAAATTTATAGCAATGCCTACACCAACTACGTTTTGTCTATTCTGAAAGATATTTAAAATATATATATTAACCATAACGGCAGTTATAAATAAATCCTTTAAAGGAAAACAAAGAAGAAAAATAAGAATTTTTGATTTGTCATTATGCCTTATTTACATAACATACTGATAGAATTTAGCCGATATTATAAAATTCAGCTTGTAGATTTTCGAGAAAATGGTGGCAGTTAAATGATTTTCCATTAATTTGGGAGGGACTACGGAAATGATGACATAACATTATTAAAGGTAATATTAATATTACAACCTATTCTGGCAACTACTTTTCATATATTGTGTTCAGAGAGGAATTGAAAGACTTTATTTGTTTTCTTTGAAATATTATAAAGATGTCTAAAAACTTTAACAATGGTTTTTTTATACGACTAGATTTTTTTATGTATAATTATTTCTTCAATGTCTTAGAGGGGCGTCCCACTTCATATCAGGAGAAAATTTAATATGAACATTTGTTATATCCGTGTCAAACACTTTCAACCTTGGTTTAATATTACTGGGTTAAAAAAAATATTCTCTCTTAGACTTTCATGTGTCATAATGTAAAAATAAAATAATAAAAATGTAAAATCATATATATGTAAATTATTGAATACTAAAATTTGTTGAATATATTAATTGAATAATATTTCTGCTGTATGAGGTCATAACTATAATTTTCTTAGGATAGGTAGCCATGTGTCACTTAGCTTATAGCCATCCTCTCTATTTATGTTCTTTTCATGTCTCTAGATTTCAATAGCTTCTTTTATTTTTCTCTTTTTATAGTTTTCTTCTCTTGCAAGTAACATCGTCTTATCAAATTTCATACTGTGCTTTGTGTTAGCAGTATGCTCTGCAATTGCTGAACTTTTTATTCTTTTATTTTTGTCGTCACGTATATCTTCTTTAAGCCTCGTTTCTATCGATCTACCCGTTTCCCCTATGTATACTTTTTTGCATGAACATGGTATTTTATACACACCTTTATTTTTTAAGGGTGAGGTTTGATCTTTCACTTTCGGTAGAAAATGTTCGAGCTTTTTAGCAGTCGAGAATGTGGTCTTAATCTCGTGTCTTTGTAATATTTTGGAAATTTTGTCGGTGGTACCTTTTAAGTATGGTAGAACAGCTCTTTTTACGTTTTCTTGATCTCTTTCTGTATCTTTTTGTTTCTTATCATTTGAGTGATTTCTTATTTCGTTTTCAATCTGATATCTATTGTAGTTATTTTCTTCTAATATGGTTTTTATCAGCTCTACTTCTTCTTTTATATATTTTTGGTCGCATATTGCTTTAGCTCTGGAGATGAGATTCTTTATTATACATTTCTTCTGTGCCGGGTGGTGGTGGCTGTTACCATTTAAGTATTTGTTGGTATGCGTTTCTTTTCTGTATATGGTATGGCTAAGTCTTTTGTCTTCTTTGATTACCATAACATCCAAAAATGGTAATTTACCTTCTTTCTCTATTTCTACCGTGAACTCTATCTTGTTGTGGATGTTATTCATGTGGTTTAGAAACTGATTTACACTTGCTAAACCATGTTGCCATATGACAAATGTGTCGTCCACATATCTTAGATATAATTTCGGTTTTAGAGCTGATGAAGCGAGAGCTTTTTCTTCAAACCATGACATGAATATGTTGGCTATTAGTGGGGATAAAGGAGTTCCCATCGCTACTCCGTCTATTTAATCGTAGAATAAACCTTTAAAACTAAAATATGAAGATGTCAAACAAATTTCGATTAAATTCAAATCATCTAGAGGTATGTTATTTTCCTCATACTTTGTTTTTATATATCCATAGTATATCCATAGTATCTTTTAAAGGAACGTTTGTAAATAGTGCTTTTACATCTAAACTTAATAGTAAATCTTCTTCATTAATCTGGATTTTGTTAATCTTTTCCAAAAATTCTTTATTGTTCTTTACATTATACTGAGATTGAAACTCTAGATTATCTAATTGAAGTTTGAGATATTTGGACAGTTCATAAGTGGGACAAATAATAATAAGTAATGAGAAACGTTTAGAGTAATAAAAATAATAAAATGTGTCAGAAAACCCAAAAAAGTGTTTTCATTAAAAAAATATTGTTTAGTTACTTAATTAAATTAGTAAGATGTTTGTGACAGAAAATTACTTTGTTGTTTTAATGACATCCTTAATTAATGATTGAAAAAGTGATGCCTGAAGGCGAGGGAGCATCAATAATTCAAAAACTAAGTTATTAAATGAATTGATTCGCATGTCATCCATTGTCAGAAATAATATAGCTATACTTACAATTTTCTAATCAATCTTGGCTGTCGCTCAAACTGGTCGATATTGGTTTTGATGGCATTGATACTGTCAACGTTTGCAAAAGTTCCAATAAATTATAATTATCATTCATAATTAGTTAATGCATAACATATTTTAGCAAAGTTTCCTTATGGGTCAGATTCAAGTCATGGTGGTTCAGATGTGAAGGTCTTGGTCAAGTAAGATGGTAATTTCTCGTTTAAGGTCCAGAGGGGTAAAAAAATCAACTGTGAAACAAGTGCAATATAGCTTTATAGGGTTCGAGAGAAAAGGATTCCTAATATTTGTATGAGAATTTTAGAACAAAATTAAACTTAAATGCGGATTTTAATCAATTCAGTTTTACGGTTGCAAAGTTTATCAAAAATTTTTCAGTTACATACCCTATTATGTTTATGTTACCGGAAAACTAATGGATTATAACTTTTCTTTAAATAGAATGTAAATGAACATTTTATAGTCTTACAAACTATTAAAGTATCAAAACTGTTATAAAATATGTCCTTTCTTGAAATTGATGAAATACTTACAGTTTATTAATAAATTATTATTTAAATTGCAGGAAAAAATTTATATCGCGATACCGTATTGAGGATTTTAATATGTAGTGTATCAAGATAATAAGTAAAGAACTTAACTATATATAAAAGATCCCTACAAAAAATCTTCTTTTTTAATGTGGCTCCAATAATCCTAACGCAACTCAATATCTTGTGATTGTCATTAATGAGTATCTTATGCCAATTAATGTTAATTATCAATATCAATACTACAACATAAAAGATGAACCTCAGTTGTAAATTGAGTTATTTCGTCATTTGATAAAATTTTCAATCTACGATTGTGATAAAAAAGCTTTTATTTCTTACAACATTATTAATTACACCAACAATTAATTCACCCACTTATAACGCTAACTCAAATTCAGAATTAAAATTACACCGATTCATGTCTGGTACCAAAACCTGCAATATAGATGCAAACTGTAATTAAATTCGACAAATTCGTATGGCGGATATTTTATGTTAAGTGGTGCAATCTTGATTTACTTTTGAGTTGTTGCTTGGTGTCATTAAAATTGTTGCTTACTCAGACATTCTCTTCAAAATGTTTAATCGTCTTTCAATAGCCTCTAACCAACCAGGGAGGAGAAAATGAAATTATTTTTTTTTTCAATTTTAATGATCTACCAAGAAGAGTTTTAAACAGATCTAAAAGAACTAAAATATAACATCCAACCTCTATATTATTTTAACGCTTTAGCTAAAGCGTTAAAATAATATAGAGGTACCCAGTTTAATTGGGGTGTGGTATTTGATTTCAGTCACACCGTTTGTTTTTATACTTTAAATTCAAATAAGATAAAAATGAACTTTTGAGTAAAAATATTACACTTTCTACAGGTATTTGTTAAAATTACTAACACATTCTATGACACAAACAAGTTATAATGAAAAGCAAACATAAAGCTTTATAACATAAATCTACGACATAGCTTTACTATTGAAAGCCAAACAATGTCATGCAGTTTGTTATAATGCTTTTAACTGCTACACATCAATTTGGATATTTCGAAAATAAAGGCGTAAATAAAAACGCGGGTTGTATAAATTTATCTTTTAGGGGAATGATGTAATCTGTGAAAGGGACAGATTGGTGTCATCTATCGCCCTTACCCTTACAACTGTGTACCTTTGAAAATGACAATTTAGTTTTTCAAAATTTTGTAGTTTACCTGGTTTGAAGTTTTTGAGACAAAAACATTCTTTGCCACATAATAATGTAATTTTACCCCTTCAAATCTTTTTATGGCTTATACTATGTATATAGTTCTTGGACGGTTTGCAATATTTAAAACTCTACTAACAACACTTTAAAAATGCAATAGCTTCAGATTTATTAAATCTTTCACGATTGGGTTTGAAAGCATGCATTTTTTTTTAAGAGTCCAAGTAAAAATTGGTAGCCTACCTCATATTATACAACCTTTGAAAGTTTTGGTTCCGAGCGATTCTCTAAACTCAACGACATAATATTGCAAATTTTGGAAGTTATGTCATTTTAAAGCTTTGTAATATAATTGAATCCAAAGATAGCATAATGTCATTTTTAACCTGATCATGTATTTTGGGTCGAATTGGCCATAAAATATCTTTCAGTTTATTAACATAGTTACAAATGCGTATTTCTTACCACATGCATTGTTCTCTTGAGGATAAGTAGAAAATCTTCACAATGTGTTAAAATTGTATTTTTTGTCCGATACCATATCCCAAAAATTTGAGTCGACTATTTCTATTGTACTAAATTATAAAACCACCTCAAAATTAATTGTTAAATTAATATTTTTTAACTAAAAGGTTATGCAAATTTTTTTTCACCTGATTTTTTGTGATAAATGAAAATTAGTCAGAACTAATACCTATTAAAATATTGTACTTTAAAATATTGATACTTCGACCGAAATTAAGTATCTGCTTACATGTTAAAAAAAGAGAGAGTAGTGTAATATTTTTTATGAAATATTATAAACAACGATTGTTTAGTCTTATTAGTAGAGCTATTTCAATTATGTCAGCTACAATTTAACCCAGGAAGAAGAATACAGATAATTAAAAACGTAATAAACACCAATAAATGGTTTTCATCCTGAAAAAAACTTTAGAACAAATGATTATGAAAGACTGAAAGTCGTAGAAAAGGGCTTTTAAAACTTAACAGTTATTCCAATTTTTAGAGATCTGTGTTCCAACGACATTGATAACCTTTATGTTTTGTACCAGAATGTAAACAGTATTCGTTCCAAACTCCAAACTTTGCATTGTGCTGTTCCTTGTAACGTTTTTGATATTGTTATATTTACTGAGAGCAATTTGAACCTTTCTGTATCCAACTCTGAAATTGGTCTTGATGCTTACGCAGTCTATCGTAAGGACCGTTATAACCAAACTGGTCACAAGACGGACGGTGGTGGAGTTCTAATAGTAGTCCATAGGAACTACTATTAGAAGTGAATAGTAGCTGAAGTGATTCCACCCGACTCACCTGTAGAAAAGCATTATTTTTATCCGTCAAATTAAATACTTTTTTATATTGATCTGCACTGCGTACATAATCCCCCAATCCAGCTCCACAGTCTACGATTTCTTCGCTGACTCAGCAAACTATGCCACATCAATTTGCATTATCGGCAACATTCTGATTAAGGGGGACATTAACCTCCTATCATTTGATTTAGGGGATCCTGTAATGGCAGATGCTCCTCCTCCAGCACGAACAGTTCTCGACCTGACATTTCAGTTCGAGATAACAAAGCCTAGTGATGTGCTCAACGGCCGTGGGGTACAGTTGGACCTAGTGATCGATCAGTCGATTTAAGTAATTGCGCTATTGAACTCGATCGCGACTGTTTTGATGTTGATCTCGCCTTCCTCAACATCTGCACCCAGCTTAGTGACTGCTCTAAGTTCCACTCTACATGGAAAATAACAGGACATTCCCTCACTGGTTCTCTAGAGAACTAAAGGATTTAGTCGTCAAAAAATCTCTGCACAAGCTATATAAAAAATCGCATGACCAAAGATTGTATGAGGATTTTTGCAGAGTTCGTGCACAGTGTAAAGCCATGTCCTGGGACTATCGTAACAGTTACATCGGACATGTAAACTCAACAATTAAGACAAACGTTAAAATATTTTGGAACTTCGTGAAGCAACTGGACAGATAGCTGAACCTAGTTCACTTGGAGATGGAACAACAGTTACGTGCCACCCTGATGAAATGTGTGATCTGTTTGCCAGATATTTTTCTTCGGTCTACTCTGGACCTACTGGTATCACTGCAGAACCTTATTTTGACCATCCCACCTTCATCCTGTCTAATTGATCTGTGTCGTTTTCCGACGTGGAAAAGAAACATAGAAGGCTGGACCCATTAAAGAGTTGTGGCCCTGACGAGGTGACCCCAGGATTCCCGAAATTCTGCTCTTCCGAGCTGGCCCCATATTTGCACCTCTTGATCAATCTCAGTCTGACTCATGGTATCTTCCTATGATACTGAAACATGGACTTGTCATACCCATATTTAAAAGTGGTGATCACTATCTGGTCACAAAATACAGACCCATCGTGATCCTGTCAGTCTAAGCAAAGTTAGGCCTTGACATTGTGCAACCTCTCTTCAAGAATGTAATCATTGAAGAATAGCACGGCTTCTTGCCTGGAAAATCAACCGTTACATATCTTCTGTCCTTTCAGTATCATGTGATGATATTCTTCAACCATCTAACTCAGGTGGATTCAATCTATATCGATTTTAGCAAGGCGTTTGACAGGATTGATCATAGTTTACTCCTCAAAAAGCCCAAGAGTTACGGGGTAGTGGGTACCATGCTGAAGTGGTTTCAAAGCTATCTCTCTGACCGCAAGTTATTTGTTATCTATGCCTCTCAACGGTCTTCTGGATTCCTTGCAAACACGGGTGTTCTACAAGGTTCCCACCTCGGACCACTATTATTCTGAATTTTTATCAACGACGTAGGTGAAGTTATTGATGTCCCTTTCTTCCTTTTCGCCGATGACATCAAGTTGTTCAAGGAGGTCGCTACAAATCATGACTGTTTTCAGCTACAGGAAACTCTTGATAATGTCAAGATTTGGTGTTCGTCCAATGGAATGCTCATTAACCTCAATAAAACCAAAGTTATAAGATATAGCACGATTAAAAACACCATAGTCACCGATTTTTATTTGGATGGCTCCCTGATGGAAAGGTGTAGTCAAATGAAGAACCTTGGAGTCACTATTGATTCCTGCTTTGAGTTCGGTCAACACATCAGCAACATAGGCTCCAGAGCCTACCGGACACTTTGCCTACCTGTCAACCATGGATTGAACTCTAGAGCTGCTACCATCTTGTTCAAGGCACTTATTCGTCAGCTTCTGGAGTACGCGTTGGTGGTATGGTCCCCATATCATCTCGGTCAGATTGGCCAACTTCAATATGTCCAAAGACGCTTCATCAGGTTCCTGGGTGGTCGTGCTGATTACAACTACTGGGAAGTTCCCATTGAGGCAGTCTCCGAGTCACATGGATTGCATCCACTGGCTTGCCGAAGACAGGTTGCTGATGTATCTTTCTTGTACAAGCTCCTTAACAGCAAGATAAACGCTCCATACCTCATGGAGAATATCAGCTTCAAGGTACCATCTAGGGCGACAAGAGAGCGGCGTCTGTTCGAACCGGAGCAGGCTGGTAGAAGCTATCTGCAGCACAGCCCTATCCCCAGGCTAATGCGTTCCGGAAACGCCATATGTGGATCAGTGGACTTGTGCGATACCCTTGGCCTAGTAAGGCGCTCTGCTGCTGAACACTGGTTCCAAGCCCCTGACTGCTGAAAGTTGATTTGAATTTTTATCCATTACCTGTTATTTACTTCAAATCAATCTTAGCACATTTTCAATCATTCAACAGACTCATTTGTAATTGTTATTTATTCTATTTTAGTTAGTTTACTTATTATTATTATTTATTGTTATTTTTCGTATTGCCATAGTTATTAGGGCATCACTTGTCGTTGTATGTATACTTGTTGACACTTATTTGATAGTGATCAGTAATTTATGGTGAGAAAAAGGACATTGTCATACTAATATATTATTGGGATAGCATTTGTTATTTAGTATTATTTCATTGTTATTATTGTAGTTGAAAGTTAAATACTGTTATTTTTATTTCTTGGTTCTTGTCATAAAGCCATTTGTTTTTTTTTTCAATATTGTAAAATGGTGATCATGCCGTTGGGATAAATAAATAAATTAATAAATAAATAAGGTGAATTAAATAAAGACTTTCATTAGAGGAATTCTGAGATAGCATTGCAATCCCTTACATAGGACATTCTTTTATTTAAAAACCTGTAAGGTAATCTGAAGAAATTAATATTACTTACAAATTTTTAGTTTCTAATCCACTGAAAAGATCGCTTAAAATAATTATATTTTCCAGCAATAAACTGTTCTATGCAAATATAAAAATAATAAAATAAATAACATTTAAGATTTTATAATTCATAAAGTCATTAGCATTAGTTGAGTAAAATAAGCTAATTTGGATAAATATATCCACAGTTACAAGTAAAGATTAGATTTGGTCGAAATAAGAATATAATATTATTTAACTGAAAATTTAAGAGTGAATGTAAAAAGCACGTCAGTATATTATACTATATGACATTAAATGCATTCAACAAAATGACACCAATAAAAAGATAATAAAAAGAGAAAAGGGTGAAAAACGGGATTCACCGTCCTTATTAGGCTGTAATTTTGCATGGTGGACTTAGTAGAAATTATTTAAACTATACACTAATATTTTTCTAGAGAGACAAAAGTTATTCCTGTATGGAAATTTTTATAAATATGAGAAGTAAAAGACATTAAGTTCCTGGTTAAGTTTTTACCAACATGTAAAAAACTTTATTTGTTTGGGTTTATGAAACCTGTAAGTTTGTTTCAATGGGGAATTTAAAAAAAAGCCACCTAACCTTACTAATATGAAGGTAGAACAAACTGTAAAGGTCGCCACATAAGAGCTCTCGTCTCGGTTGGCTTTCTCGTGTGATATTACTCCCACCCCCACAACCACTCTGTGACGTACAACGAGAAATATTAAACTGGCAATTGTCAACAATTCTTTCTGCTTTGTTTTCATCGAAATGTTGGTTTTTTTTTAGAAACACACAAATTTATTTGTACTTTTGCATTGTCAAATTTAAATACTTTATTAAATTTATTCAACCCTTATTAGCCCGAGTTATTTCCTTTAAATAAAATACAGTGGATTAGTGCTGGGCTCTCGTAGCCAACTCACTCACTAACTGGCCACATCATACCTCTCCCTCCCCTGAAAAATCCTATTGAGTCCTATTGAATAGCAATAGAGTTATTTGGGATAGTGTAAAACAATCCTGGAGTATGCGTTTCGTTATGTAAAACAGCAAAAAACATGCTTATATCACCATATCATTCTCCCAGAGTAATATTTTATTCTAATATTTTTATATATTATGAAATAAAAAAAAACACATTTGTACGCATTACGATGACGTGACGGAGCTATCAGACAATTCTAACTCTACTTCAGGATTTTTATGGCATTTTTTTTTTTTTTTTTTTTTTTTGTTAAAAATAATCTAAAATGCCCCTGGCATTAAATTAATGCTTATACAATTAAAATTTAAAGCAAAGAATTAAAGAATCTTAAAAATTAAAGAAGTTAAAGCGAAAAAATTAGTTCTCTTTCAGAATAATTGATTGTAAAACCTGACATTGTTTGAAAATATTAAGAATTTCCACAAAACAATAACTTACAGTACTGTCTTTAGACTAAGTCACATTTGCCTTATATCACAGTATATATACAGGTGATTTGGAAACTCTCTTTCGAAAATCCGTGTGGTAATTCATTGGATCAAAATAAACAAAAATATCTAGGGTACATATATTCTAAAATGCTTCGTTAAGCCACCAGCCACAATTTTGTTTTCTACACTTAATAATGTGTATGTTTAATATGTTTAAGTTCATATTTGGCAGAATCTTTCTCACACCAATGTTCATTTTTAAGAAAAAAAATTCCTAAGTGTATTTTCAAAATAGTGATCATTTTATATTTTAAAACTCAAATATCTCAAAATCTTTAAATGTGATCAAACTTTAATAATAAAAATATTTACGACTTAAATTATTTAACCAATGATACCAAGTTTTATGAATCGGACCAAAACAGACTTTTTACTTTTGACTTTGTTATATGTTGTCAGATCCTTACAAACAATACAAACTAGTAGTGGAAAAGTAAGGCTTTTGGGCCAGTTCAAGGTCACCCGAGCGATGACGTCATCGATGACGTCATCGAGGTCAATGACCTCATCGATGACGTCATCGATTGCATCATCGATGACGTCATCACCAATGACGTCACTTTCATGACGTCACACCCATGACGTCACAGAAATGACGTGCTGATGATGTCATCACCCCTTACGTCACCAAGATGACGTCATCGATGTCACAAAGGTCAAGGTCACGCTGAAACCTAAAATTTTTTGGCACTTTTGCTGTTTCTCGCACTACGCTCCGAGTTTTAGTCAGGTTACCGTGACCTTGACGACTTGGAGCGAAATTAGACGAGAAACAGCAAAAGTGCTGAGGAAACTTGAAGCTTGCAACGTGACTCTGCCTAAACCGTCATGTGACACCGCTCGGGTGACCTTGAACTAGCCCAGCTGCCTTACTTTAACCATTACTGCAACCGCGATGCGCACCCTACGACAGACACCGAGCGACTGACTGTCCGGCCCCGCGCACTCTAGGTATATGGGAAGTGGTGGGGGAAACTGCGATGACCTCGGGAAACTTGAAAATGTCAAGCCAGGTAGCACCGTTTTGGTGCTACCTTAAATTTACATGTTAAAGTGGGATGACCTTGAGGTTGACTGTGAACCTGGGGCTTAGGATTGTGTTTAACAGCTTGACATTTTCGCCAGAGTTCAAGTGTGGTGACCTTGAACTGGTTAAAATCAAAACTGCACAGCAGACTGCACAACACGGATGTGCATCCTACGACAGCCGCCGAGCGACTGACCTCCGGGCCCTGCGTACTCTAGATATATGGGGAAGTGGTGGGGGAAATTTCAAGGTCATTCAAACGGAGTTTTAAAAAAGTCAAAGAGTAGAAAGACTACTCTTGTGAGTCTATAGCGATTTCATTGATAGTGAGTGCTTCGGTATGCCAAGTTGATCTGTATTGACACGCTCCTAAATAATGTTTGCAAAAACCTGCAAAATGATTGTTGCACAATTTGCAGCCAGTTAGCTGTTTTAGTTTGAATTCAATGCAACGTTCAGGGCAACAAGTGTACTTGTGCCCTCTCATTTGGTACACATGGAATGTCTTCAACTTCGGTTTCGGCTTCTTCCAAGACTTGCACTTACACATGCACTGACCAAAAGCTTCACATGTTCTACAAGCCAGGCCATCCACCACATCAATGTCATTTGGCCATGAAAAACATTTCTGTTCGCAACAGTAGTTGAGTTGACTCTCCATGTTGCTGCGGTGAAGGTGCGCGATGAAATGATGCTAGAGTCAGTGAGAGTGCACCTTAAATAAACTCAGTGGAGGGGGAAAGGTCAAGGTCATTCAAACGGAGTTTTAAAAAAGATGACTAGTCGTCCTCCTCGTCCGTCGTACTTGGAGAGCTGTCAGACGAAGAGCCCCGCGCAGGTGCTCTCCAGATGAAATGTATATCTATTTGAAAGCGCAGGCCTGGATCTTGTACCATCAACTCCTTTAATCTATTACATACCAATTCCACTTTGTACACATTGTTAATAATCAACACCCAAGGCTTCGGCTGAACATAACGTGTAGTTGAGTCAGCCTCGCAGACAGTTACACCTTCCGGTGATATTGGAGTGTATAAATGTGTAAAATCTCGTTGCTGAGGCTGGCTTGAAGTTGAAGGTTCTGTGCCGACCCTGGTTGCATCAAAATTCAAATCCATTCTACATTCAAGAGGTCCAGGGTTCCCGTTGAATACATTGAGTAATTTTTGATACAAGACTTCCACTTCTGTCGCATCCTGTAAATGAACAGTCCACCGCAAGGGAAATGCTTCGTCCGTAGTGGAGTCAACTTGAGAAAGAGTTCCTTCCACCATGGCAGCTAAGCAAGGAATGAGGTGAGCTGCAGTCAGTTGTAACATTATCGAAAAGTAGAGGGGGAAATTTCAAGGTCATTTAAATTGGGTTTTAAAAAGGAAGGAGTGGAGGGGGAAAGTTCAAGGTCATCCAAATGGAGTTTTAAAAAAGGAAAACCTAGAAAGTAACATTGAAATCTTCCAACTGATGGTGGCGAGCGTTTTCTTCTGCAACCTTGCCGACACATGTAACTATGCCGTACAGTATGAACAGTACAACCATGATAAGGCCGAACAACAAAAGATAGCCGTTTACTATCATGATATTTTCTGAGTGGATCTGCTTTCTTCTTATCGCCCTCTCTTGCATCCTCTTCTCTAACTCGTGTACGAAGTCACAGCATGCGTGAGGACATCTTTCATCTGTTGGTAGGTTAGCCATTGTTGATGTTGTAGGTTTGGCTGTTGAAGAAGGAATGAGGTATCTAATTATGTTGTCTCATGTATATCAACAGTGAAGTGGTGGGGGTAGCGAATCAGTGGAGGGGGAAGTTTCAAGGTCATTCAAATTGTGTTTTAAAAAAAACCCTATCTTGTTACTGAGCATATATGTCAGTAACAAGATAGGTGGCTTTGCTCTTTTTACTTCTTTAATATAATGAAGAAATAAACATATTCTACAATTGTAAGGACAAGGAAGACAACCGCTAGTCAGCTGAAGTAATCCAAGTTGTCTGGTTCGGTCTTCATCGACGCCGGTGAGGAAGCTGTCGTTGAAGAGGAATGTCCAGGCTCTTCCTTCGGCTGCCGAAGATTCCGTATATTGCAAGCGTAGACTTGCACGTTTATACGGTAGCCTCTTGCCACCATCAGCTGCAACTCCTTGTACAAGTCGTTCAGCTCCTGTTGCGTTTTGATCGTCACCTCCTCATAGCTGGCACAGCTTACGTTCAGAGACATACTGATGTTGTTCGGTTGGCTGCTGGAGTTGAAATGAAGACGAGGCACAGCACTTGGAGGTATATGAAAAAGTGGTGGGGGTGTTTTGCATTCAAGCAGGTTTGACTTGTAGCGTGGTGGTGGGGGTAACTGTGAAATGCAAAGGTCAAAGGTCAAGGTCACCCGCGAAGTTTAAAAAAAATGCAACATATCAATATGTGACAAACTTCACATATTGATATGTTGCATTTTTCGTCTTTTTGTATTCTTTTTTTTGTCTTTTATGGTTTATTTATTTATAAAACATTACAATAACATATGTACAACAGTAAAACTTAAATCTAACACTGCTGCTTGTCGGCGATGTGGATGGTCAACTCGGTGTAATTGCTACCCGTGCAACCGTGGGAAACCAGGTAGAGACAGCCGGGTTGGATGGAGCGCAGATCCTCGTTCTGGAGGAGATGGATGAACCGTTTCGGCAGGTAGACTTGGAACTTGGGCTCATCCCCCGGAGTGAATGGTGCCTCGCTAAGACTGCAGCAGATGGCCTCTCCAACTGTAGTCTCCATCTTCTTCATGGCGTGGATAATGTAGTGCTTCTCGTCTTTAAGTTCGGAACACTTCTTGACGGGTAGTATGGTAGATTTGGAGTGAGCATTGAACTGCTCAACCAAAGTTTGCAGGAACTGGTGAGATGCCATGGTCAAGTTATAGATCGTCTTCTTCGTCTTCTTGCTGGGAGATGTTGTCGTCTCGGAATCTCGAGTAATACTCATGCCAGGTCCCGGTCTGCTCCTCACTTATATAACCCCCGTTACCCTTACCACTCCCCATTTCCCCACTTTGAAGGTAAGATGCGAGTTTATAGGCGTTTTTTAAAGCGCAATGTCTATCTTTTTCATGTTCTGGACTTTTAGTACAAATACAAACATTTTCCATCGTATACTTGTAGTTTTTATCCAAATCCACATCATTAACCGGAACATGAGTAAATCCTTCGATCCATCTTTTCTTTTCTTAAGTAAAGCCCCTTTGTGTAAATATTGGTAAACTTGTCTGAAAAGTGATGCATAATGTGATACAAGTCCGTGTAACTTGTAAAACCATCATACCAATCGATATGATGGAAGTTTTTTGAAATCCATTTGTTGGTAGTAGCGGCTTTGCTAGTTAATGATGAATAAGAACATGGTGGTTTAAATAAAAACGAATAAGGAACACTTGTATTGATGTCGAAAAACACAAGTTCTTTTATGATAAATCTATCATCATTACCCCGAAACGCTTGGAACTCAATTATACCAGGTTTGGACTTTACTTGTTCTTCTTCCTTGTCCATTGCGAAGATCACTCGTCTGCTCATGACGAAGTCCAAAGGTCAACTGATTTCCACACCACGGTAGGTACGACTTTTATACCCGGCCGTACAGTTGTTGGCGCGTTGGTGTATATTTAACGTGGGCACCGTCCCCGGTAGGCCTAACCCCACAAAGTGTTTGATATTGTTTTAAAAATTAACCATTGCTGTGTAGTTAATTGTCATTTAGGTTTCCATCTTTACATTTTCCTTGTTTTCATTTTCATCACTAACACTTGATTCTTCTCCTCCTTCTTCTTCCTCTTTTTCACGTTTTACTGATTTCTTATGTAGTTGAGCGTTCTTTTCCAATTGTCTCCACATTTGTACTTCATGAGGAACCCTATTGAATATAGAAGTATCTACAGGTCCGTACAATATAGGTGCGTCCGGTTGTTTGTCCAAAGTGTCTTCCAGATAATCTTTAATAATTGAACTTGAAAACACCAGTTGTCTCAAGTATCTCGTTATTGGTTCAGTTGCACAAGTTAGAATAAAAAACTCTTCTCGATTAAGTTGAATCTTGTTATCATGTCTTGTTGTGTCTCTAAACCGCAACTGATGATCACCACGATGTTTAACAATATCGATTTCCACATTTGAATCCAAAAGGCCTACTCTTGTCTTTCTTCCAAACATGTTACTACTTAAATAGCATTCTAGCAGATGCAAGTGTTTCATAAACGATTCCCAAGCAGTGTCCGTAAACAAAATCATTTTGGGTCCATGAGTTAAAATTACAGTAGGGGAATAATCTGTAGATTTCATAACACCGATTAAAACACTTTTTATTATTTTTCCTCAGAGAACGTCTTTTTAGTCTAATATTACCACCATGTTTTCTCTTGCTTGATCCTTTTTTATTCTTACCCCTCCTTTTTTCACCTCCTACCGCTGTTTTAGCCTTCATACCTGCTGTTACCGTTAAAGCTGCTGCTTTTTCCGCAATACTAGCGTCACTAGACTTTACTCGTTGCCAAGCTATATTCGCTAGCTTTTTATCAGCGATTGACCTATTTTTTGAATCGGTAAACGTGGAATATGCGATATCGTGTTCTTTACAAGCCTGATCTAACTTATTTATGCCTGGATCACCTCTTTCCAGTCGTTTTTTCAATTTAGTTCCTGGTCCGCAATACTGATAACCTCCCGGTATATGAAATTCGTATGGTAAAGCGTCTATTGCTCCATTTACGATAGATCCTACTGGAATACGATTTAAAGCTTTACTTAACAGAGAAACCGCTGTGGACGTGATCCCACCTCCTTTCCGTATACTGTCTCGATATGGACTGATGTGCTGGAATGTCATTATTGTCCTTTTATAATCGAAATGTACAACTTATGTGTTAACTCTATGACGAGTTGGACATAAATGAGGTCGTTTATTGCGTTCTTATATTATATATCAATATCACCCCAATCTGATGATCTAAACTTTTGCGTATTAGGGTTAATAAAGTATTTATTAAAAATTTCCTTTTTAATCCAATTACCTCTTTTGGATTCAGACACCCAATTACCCCAACGTGTACGGGTTGCAATAATATTGAACATATCAAATAATGCATTTCCTAAAACTTTAATAAGAAAATTAACAGTAACAGCATTATCCACATGTTGAGGGTCTTTAAGTTCTGTAATACGTTTATTATTACAAGTATATACTTTATGGTCCTTTAATGAAGTTGTTATAGCCTGCCCTACAGTTGCAGCATCATTTGGATCACTTCCTTGTTTTAAATTACCTATTTTCTTATCATCTGCATTAAAAATATCACCAGTTGGTTTATCTAATATCAAAGATTGACTAACTACAACACAATCGAAATCGTTGATACCAGGAGATACGTTACGTATTTTTTTAAACCTACATATGTAAGGTTCATCATTATATGGATTAGAACATATAGTTTGTGCTACAACTGGAACATCAAAGAATTCTGTACCCATACCTATATATGATAATTTCTTTCCTTTACCATCCCAAGCATTATTCTTTTCTTCAAGTAATGTAAACTTTTCATTTCCCTGCACAAATACATCCCCTTTCCGCGATACTACTTGGTCTTGTTTTACAAATCCAGATGTTTCTTGTTTTAAGGTTTCCATCATTTGACCCACTGTTGCACCATCTGATGGCACCGAACCATCTTTAACATTTGCTAAACAATTATTAAAACAATCGATAACTCCCACATCATGTATGACACAATGATCTTTTATATATTTGAGGTTTACAGCATCATTTTCATTTTTTGGATAACCTATATCGTTAATAACAAATTTATAAAAAGAAAATCCATCTTTTGTCTTTTCAGGTATCAAGGAATGTAAATAGCGTCTATTTACGCTGTCTTTTGCATCTTTAGGGTCATCTACGTTGGATATACGTTTATTGTTAGCACTATACGTTTTCCCATTGAATTTTAACGTATTTTTTAATTCAGATAACAAATAACCTTTGTTTATTGCATCACCGTTTTGATTTGGTTTACCAACGTTGATAATTCTATGATCTTCTGCGTCATATGTGTTATTTTGTAGTCTTAATGTTGGCGATATCTTTTCCTTTAATATTTTTAAATTTATTGCATCGTTTTCATCCGTAGGATCTTTTATGTTTTTTAACCTTTTATTACTCATATCATAATCTCCATCAGGTGTTTGTGGTAAACCAGCACTTCTTTTTAAACTATTCGCATAATATAACCCATCCGAGGAGTAACGTCCGAACTTGTCGACACTCATGGTGCAACTGAATAGTAATCTAGGCAGTAACGCATTTTTATGAGATTACCCCACGGTTTCGGAGTTCATCCACTAAAGCCACCCATTCGTTTTCCAATCCAGTATGACCCGCTTCTTTAGCTTCATGTATTAGTTTCATTATATCCACCAATTTATTGATATTATTGTAATAAATCACATTTGTGTTATATAGTTTCTTCATTAAACCTGTACCTGTAACAGATTTGTTTCTTTTTCTTGGTTCTGCAGCACTTATATCCAAAGTGGATGACACAAGCCTTCGTTTTACAGGTTTCCTTGGCATTATCGGCATTGGTTGTCTTCTCGTTGTTGGTATTAACTTGGATACAAATTCCCTATATTTTAAAGACCTAGATCTAAAAACTGGTTGGTCAGCTGAATATTTTCTCCTATATGTATTGGTGTGTTCCAAAATCTGTTTATATGCTTCCATGTCTTCTTCTTTAACTAACAATTCTAAAGGCTTTTTTTCAAATAATAATTCAAATAATCCCCTTGTGCCCTTATATTTTTGATTACCAACAATAATATTATCATGTTCATCAATATTTACCGGACTATTACCAACCATTAAACCTTCTTCTGTTAATCTTACTCCATAACTATGATAGTTTTTATTAGGATTTATTCCAGCTAACATTTTTATCATGTATTTCCTTCCTAAAGGTCCTTTGTTATGAATGTTTTCACCCAACAAGCTTATGTTTGACGGACCTTCCCTTGCTTCTTCTTCTTTTTCCTCTTCCCTAGCAGTTGATACATCTTCATGTCCTCTTTTAGCTTTTACTTCATATAATTCTCTTATACCGCTATAGTCTGGTGATTCTAGCTCTCTTTCGGGTTCTCCACCGGTAAAACCGCTATATGTAGAGGATTCCGGGTCTTCATCACTAAAATCTTCTGATTTTACATTTTCTCTTTCAAACTTTGTAATAGGTGCAATTACATCTCCTTCCAAAACGGGTTTAGCAAATTTTTTGTTTAATTGTTTCAAGGGTTCAGTAATAGGTTTAAAAGTAGATTCAAGGAATTTCTCCCTTTCGCTAATACCTAATTTTAATGCTCTGTTTTTATCCCGAATAGAATCACTAAGTGATTTTATTTCCTTTATTAACTTTTCTTGGTTAACCATGTTTGTAGCAAGACGTGTTGTACAACAATGAATGTTTTACATCATGATCAGTGTATTAGTATAAATTTGTCAAATCCTATCCTGTATCGACCATTGTTTAGCGGTTGTTCCTTCATAATTGTTAAAAACCCATACTTTTCAGCCCAAGCCTTTCCACACAACTCTTTAAATCGTTCAAATGGCATATCCGCACTTACATGGTCATAATATATGTGTTTTAGGTTGGTTTCATCCTGTCTAAATACAATTAACATGTTTGCATTGTCTCTAATGAGCTGTTTCGGTATTTTGCTGTAAGTTTGACCAATATAAATGCTATCTATGTTGTTATGTCGACCCATGGCGAAGTAATTCCTTATTGTATTTTGGTTTTCACAAGATACATCGTCAAATATGAATACTGAGAATGGTTTAGCCTCTTGCGGTTGCATGACACTCTCGCTTGCGTTAAATTTAAAATATTTAACTTCAGGCACATTATTGAGTATTTGTTCCAATAACTGATATTTTGGTTGTTGTAGTGACTTTGAAAATACATATAAATTATTAAAACGTAATCCTTTAGGGTTTGTAATCAAATTAAATACTACATTTGTTTTTCCACAATTGGAAGGACCAGTAACCAGACAACGCACCGTGTTTGGCAACAAAACACCGTGTTTCCCAGTGTTAAATTGAGAACGATCCACTGTGAGTTCATCTATATTATTAATAGTAAAATTGTCTTTTTGCGGTATTATCTCCATCCTTTGTAATGGTTCAACCCAAAATGATTCTTTATCGTTATATTAGATCCTTTTTAGGTATCCAAGAATCTTCCGTCTTATTAAATCCTAACCATCGTACTTTAACCATATCTTTTTTCCGTTGCAACACCTTTTCAACTAGATATACATCACCTACTGTTGATTTTAACATTTCATGTCCATAAAACCCTCCTTCAAGCAATTGTCCTTTATTATCTTTTAAAATGTAAGTTTCTGGTACTGTAGGTTGCACCTTAAATACGGTAAATACCTCATTTGTCCAGTTCGGAAGATATCTTTTACTGAATACACCTTTGTATTTGCTTATTCTGACTTTATCACCAACATTAAACCTTTTAGGCTTTAGTTTTTCAACTTTTGGTTTAGTATTCATTTTTATACGTTTTAATACAAGTTTTTCATTTTTATTAGTAACCTGGCTTGGTTTCATACCGATAGTTCTATGAAACTTGTTATTGTAATCGTTTATAAGTTTTGGTAACATATCAATCCATATGTGCGATCCTCTGTTAGAAAACATCTTATACATCGCACCTTTTAAAGTTCTGTTGAATCTTTCAATTATTGATGCTTTTACCTCTGAATTGGTTGAGTAATGGTTAATGTTGTGTTTTTTCATTAAATTTGCAAATTCCTTATTGAAATATTCTTTTCCATCATCGGTTTGTAAATGTTTTATAGTATGTTTGTTTCTTTGTATAGCTGTTTCCATTGCTTTTGTAACACTTTTGCCACTTTTATCTTTTAGTGGTAAAGCATCTGCCATTTTTGAAAAACAATTAATAATAGTTAATATGTATTTAAATCCTCTATTTTGTTTACTATAAGGAATCATTTCGATTAAATCCGCTTGATATAAATCATTTATTCCTTTTATCACTGTATTTCTTCGTGGAAACTTTCTTCTTGCAGGTTTATGAAGTTCGTTGACAATTTCTTGCTTCAAGTCCTTCATATTGCAGGTTTGAATGTTTCATGTATCACATGTATAATCACAATGAATGTTGTCTTAAATATTCACATCATTTATATAGGTCAAGGTCATCCAAACTTGTGTAAAAAAATGGGGAACACGGCGTTTGACTTGCCGTGTTCCCCATTTTTTTACGGAAGGAGAAAGGAATAAGGTCGAAGTTGTAGAAGGACGAAGAATAGGTTATTAGTCGATAGGGTTTAGAGAGTAGTGGCCAAAAGGAAGAGTGTGGATTTTATCCGGCATAATATGCCTTTTATCATCTCGAGCTGATAGTGCTCTTTTAACTTCAGTGACACTGTAGACCTCATGTTTAAAGCTTCTGATAGTGTTGAACGTTGCAGACATTGTAGAATCTTCAAACAAACAGGTCTTGTAATGGTCAAATGTCACATGTTTCTTCAAGTACGATGTTTTGACTCCTTTAGCTTTCTTCACTGTCGGTATGTCATTTTCCTTATACATCTTGAAGGAATATAGTTTGGACATTAGCGCAACTATTTCCTCCAAAGGCATTCCATTTGCTTCATCTTTAAATTTTCCGATTACTTTTTTATTCTTTTCATTGTAATTCGGATGGTTCTTCGGATAGTCAGAGAAGTCAAAATCGTCTTTGTATGGGAAACTCCTTAGGTCTTCATACATGTCCAAAGTCTTTATCCAGTAGATAAACGCGTCGGTATCCATGTATGCAACTCCAATGTTATCTCTTCCGTAGTGTTTAATCATTTTGTTGTAATGGAAATCATACATCAGAGTTTTACTTATATCCAAAATCGACATTCCAATGTATAACGGACGATCCATCACTATTGTTGTTTTCTTCATACTGACGGCAACTAGATCTTCGTTTATAATCATGGATGTTCCAAAATTTGGTTTTTGCACTAATTTTTCCAATTTCTTAGGATCACTTACTAATTTTACAATCTTGTGTTTTCTTTTGTTTTCTAAGGTCTTCCCGAAGATGGCGTTGTTCATCAATTTGTAAAAGTCCTTTTCAAATGCTGATGTTGCTGCTGCTCTTCTTGTAGTGTTGGAATCAATATATGGTTTCAACCAACAAGACTGGGTGAATTCAATTGCTCTATGAATTCTCACTACACGTAGACCCAATTCAAGAGCTTGTTGAACTACCCAGTAGTGAGCCACATACCGATCTTTATTCTCCAACGTCATCATCAATTTCGGCCATCTTCCTGTCGGTGAAACTTCAGTCTTGGCTAGGAGAGGCAAGTCGTAGTGATGGTCATGAAGGTGCTCCGGATATTCGAAATCACAGTCCAAAATATAGCCTTTTGGACCATTCTTTGGAATCTGTGAGATGTCACCGATGGTGGCCGGGTCGATCCATTTGAAGTCAGCGTAGGGAAGCGGATTTGACATTGCCCAACCATAAAGGTTGTTTGCGTCAAAGTAGCCAAGGTAGACCGATGGTTGTTGCTCGTCGAAGCCGGGGATGTACTTGTTGTTGGCTTTAACATGACGTGTTACAGCTTGTGTCAAACCGCCTCGTACACCAGATTCCATCATGAGCACCATATCAATATCTGTTAGAAGTTCCAGTCGACAGTTGGTTGACTTTAGCATAGCTTGCCATGCTAATCCTGGAGATGTGTACGAGTGTAGAGGGTCCAGTCCATAGGCGGAGAAGCAGGTGTTTCGAAATTCTTCCATCACATCGCACAGCAGAGTTACGTCCAATTTTATGTAAAAGTCGGAATATTCCCCTAAGGTTTGAATGTTTAGTTGGTTCCAAACATTACAAGCATGATTGTAGTCTTCAACGGTGATTGCACTTTCATTTAACTTGCTATTGAAGGCTTCAATCGGTGGCAGACTGGTTTCTTCAAATTTTTCTGCAGAAGTTATGTAATCATAGGGGAACACTCCTTTACGCATTACTAAGTCCAATTTATCTTCAGGTACAATTTTGCTGGTTTCTTTTAGGTCTTCTCTTCTTAGGTTCTCAGACAATTTACTCAAACTAGATGACATAAATCTATAAGAGTCTACGAAGCGAAGTTTAATTTTACCTACTGTTTTTGAGAAACTGATGTACTTCTCCAATGTTTCAGCTAATACTTCAATTTTTCCATCATCTCGTCCTAACTCTGGGATAATGAAGTGAGAGTCATAGCCGCTAAGATTGTGTAACACGACAGGGATAAAGTTTGGCAGTTTGTAATTTATATTGCATGAATTACAAGCAGCTCCTCTGTATAACCCTGTCAGGTGATCGTGATCTCTTACTTTTTGATTTTCTTCACTGAAGCTCTTCTTGCATAAATAACATCTTGTTGCCGAATTGCATTCTTCTTGTTGATTTTGGTTCAAAGGTTCCATAGGTACAACATTACCGTATAAGCGTTGCGCCTTTTCAGCAATGTCGTACAACTGGTCTACAAAATACTTAGCGGCTTCTTCACCACGGTAGAGTATTGGAGTGGATGTTAAGCCATAGTCTTGCAATTGTTCTTCAGGTAAAGTAGATTTCACCAATAAGCAAAAACTGTTAGGTTGATGCAATTGATATTTGGTTCTTCTTGTTACTTCACCATCCGGAAGTTCCTGTGGCACTAACGTGGATTCAAAGTCAGCGTAGATAACTAGTGGAATCCGGTATTGGTGAACTGTTTTATTGAACTGGACAAATGCTCTAGATGGTGGTGGCAGACTAATCTTCACTTCATAGTTGTCATTACAAAGACGTTGGTGTTCTGACAACCACTCTGATCCTCCACGTCTCAAGTCTTTATTTGTGAAACAAAAGCATCTCTTACACACTGTTACTCTAATTTTATTTTTAGTCACTTGTCGTCCAACCAAAGTTTCAAAGTTCTTGATGTAAACATAATGTGATATTTCACCTTTGGTCAATAGCAGCAAATCTGTATGATTTTGACGTTCAGTTTTTGTAACTCGTAACGGGTATACGTTATTTGATTCGTCTAAACCAAACACATTAACTGAAACTCCTGGGTTTTTTCTTTCAAATTTAGCAACATCATTAAGACTAACAGGATACGACATACCTTGGAAGTTATAGCGGTGTTGAACAGCTTCGTATGCTATGCTAGGTCTACAGGAATGGTCTTCCACATATTTTGCTAACATTGCATACCGGAAACATTCATTATCCTCATTTTTCACATTGATACATGATCTTGTATCTCGGATCACCTTTGGTAGAGGGATAAAGCTGCTTCCTCTCATACCATATCCATGCTTGTGAACCCTCACATCCATACCTTCAATTGATGATAGCGTCCAGCCGGATCCTCTTCCTTCATGTTCTTGAAGTTTCACTAGCAGTTCAACCAAACATTCTTCTAAAATTTCGTTGATATCAGATGTGGTTGTAAGGGTTCGGTTTTTAGCAATGAATGCTCTCGGTGAATTTTCACCATCGGTATTAGTAAACATAGCCTCCAACACCAATCCAAATTTAATAAAGTTCAATCTTGCCAATTCTTCCGTCAATGTTTTTACAACTAGTTTTTTAGCTTGAGTTATAAAATTTTCCAATTCTAATTGCACGTTATTAATTTTGAAATGAATTACAACTGGTCCTGGCAAGGCTGTAGTGCGCAGTTGTCTTATATCTTCCATATCCTCTTCTTGGGTACGCAGTTGTCTTACATCTTCCACTTCTTCCGTATCTTCTTCTTCCATTTTCTCTTCTTGAATAAATCCTCCAGCTGTAGATGGTCCAGCTCCGGCAAATTGAATAACACTTGGTCTTCTTCTTTGCATTAACTGTAAATAGCTAGCCCAGTCCTCCTGCTTCTGAGGTTTTTCCAAAAACCGATCAATCGCATCCAAGTCTTCTTCACTTACTACAATCTCTTCTTTTCTGTCCTCTTCATGATGCAATTCTCGGTGTAACTGTAGATAGCTATCACAGTCGTCCATCTGCTTCTGATGGTTTTCCAAAAACCGATCAATCGCATCCAAGTCTTCTTCACTTACTACAATCTCTTCTTTTCTATCCTCTTCATGATGCAATTCTCGGTGTAAAACAAAGATATCTTCGTCTTGGAAAAACTCACCACAAATATCGCAAAGAGCCATTTTTACAGTTTGGCTTTGAGTGTGCACTCGGTGAATGTCCACGCAATAATGAGCAGCGCGCTCAACCGGGTCCCTTTATACCCGAGGTTGAAGGGTGAGGGAAGGTGACGTCATATACATCCGGTTTATCAATCATGTAATAGATTTGGCTTTTAAACACCCATTTTCAATATATTCTTCAACGGGCTTAATAAAGCAATGATGTTTGGTCTAAATCCACTACTTTTTACAAGTTTTTTCAAAGATGTCTGTTTGAGCAAGTTTATATGGGTCAAGGTCATTTGGAATTATTATTTTCAGCGGGGATAGAGCACTAAGCAGCATCAATTACTACAAAGTGCTCTATCCCCCGATCACATTTTTTGTTTTAATTTCTTACAAAGGTGAAATATCACCGGTATTACCTCCAGAATAGGAAGAATTCTGTTGCGATGGAGCGATGGAAGTGGTGTATCCAATCCAATTGGTTTACCATTTTTATACCCCCACGAACTATGCATTTATGTGGGTCAAGGTCGCGTAAAGATACCCTTTGAGCGGGGGATCCGCGGTTGCGGGCCGTGGGGATGTCTGAACTTGAACGTTTTAGGCTTAATATAAAGAGTGTAGGGTTTGAATTGCCGAAATTTGACTGTACTTTTAAGGTGTCGTTGGCAGCGATCTGCTTCTGCACAGGCAAGATTCTGGCAACACAAAACCCCAAACTTACTTGACATCCAAGCGTAATCGCATTTCTTACCCTTGCCAGCAGGGGCTTTAACACGCTTACGTTTTTGTGTTGGACTCTTTAGTGGAGTGTCTTGGAGCTTCTCCGAATTAGGCTGGCTAGAAGGAATGGGGGTGGAAGGGGGTAGAAGGGGCAAAGATTGGTCAAGAGGAATGGAGCAAACAATTTTGGGTAGGGTAGGGGAACGTGTTAGGTCTATGGTGGGAAGTTCGGGGGAAAGGATGGATTTTTGAGGCGATTTGGATGGCAGGTCAATAGTGGGAAGTTCAGGGGAAAAGATGGATTTACGGGGTGGTTTGGTTGGTGTGGACGGCATGGGGGATATGGGTAAGGGACATTGGGATTTGGTATAGGATAAAATTTTCCGGGTTCTGCTGTAGGGAGTGATCCTCGACCTGGACGTCTCTTCAAAAACCGCAGACTCCGATCCTGAGTCCGATAGCAGAGAGAGTGCTGGAGAGGCTACCGGGACTCGACCTGACGACTTGACGATGAGTTCTCCTGACGATGGCGGTGCACCAGCCTCTTCCACTGTCGGCGGCAATGTGGACAGGCTGGGCATTGATGCGGGCTGTGGTGGCGGCGGTGGCGGCGGCGGCATCGTCAGGCAGCTCAGGATGTTTGCTGTCATCAGGTATTCCAGGATCGAAGTGGAGGATGATGAGGGTTGAGACGTGTCGGTCGAGGTTGAAGCTGATGGGTAGTTCTTCAGCTTAAGGCCCATTTTACCCATTGTAATGAATGAAAAGAATAGATGTGAAGAAAGAAGTAAAGTTCTAAAAAAAATCTCAGGAGTAAGAGAGAACCTGTCCGTATGGGAGCTTGGACCGGAATGAGAAGTGCGTGCGGCCCGGCCGCCTTATATCCCCACCGACCACGGGTGAGCCCCACCCAAGGGTATAGGGTAGGGGTAGGGGTGGGGGCGGGGGTGTAGGGGTGGAGGTGTAGGGGGGGCGGAGGTGTATGGGGTGGAGGTGTAGGGGGTGGAGGTGGAGAAGGGGGGGGGCGGGGGCGGGGGCGGGGGCGGGGGCGGAGGTGCAGTGTCAGTCTTTACTATATTTAGGTCGAGGTCACGTAAAACTTTAAAAAAATAAAGCCCCACCTGGGGCATTTAGGTTGCCATCGCTATAGTCTCTAAAGAGACCCAACTATGGACAACTACAGACTTGTGTGTTAGTAATGCCTACCCATTAAAGTTTAAAAGACAAAGTACTTTAATATATTTACTGTGTTAATAAAAACCTTACTGTTAAAGATTTTGAAAACTTTCATATATTTAGGTCAAGGTCACAGAAAACTTTTAAAAAAATTAAGCCCCACACCCCCATAGGGGTGTGGGGCACTTGGGTTGTCATCGCTGTAGCCTCCGAAGAGACCCAACTATGACAACAGGGCAACATCCAATGTCGTGTTCCCTTCGCCACGCGAGACTTGTAAACATTTACTGCATTGTCTTTTCAATAGCTAACAAAAGTTCATTTACATAATTTTGAGTTTCCAGGAGGAAACAAACTGAGGACACCCTAATGGCTTACGTCTTTGGTCCGAGTGCAGAGGCCGCCGCAACCTTTTGCATGCCAGCGTACAAACGGACATACTCCCACAACCCCAGCCGCAACCTGTTGCATGCCTGAGAGGAGCCTAACAATACTTCAAAGTAACTTTACTCCCGTAATCTTTAATATTTTTAATTTAGCAATGCAGTAAATTTTTTACAAGTCCTTTGTGGGTCAAGGCCACACGGACATTAAAAAATTTCGGCCCCCGTACATCCATGGCGAACCACGAATGTTCGGGGGCCTTGGGGACTAAAAAACACAAATAGCTAACAAAGATTTATTTACATAATTTTGAGTTTCCAGAAGGGAAACTAACTGAGGACACCCTAGTGGCTTACGTCCTCGTCCGAGTGCAGAGGCCGCCGCAACCTTTTTCATGCCAGCGTACAAACGGACATGCTCCCAAATGCCATCCGCAACCTTTTGCATGCCTGGAAGGAGCCTAACAATTATGAAAAGTGGCTTTACACGGGGGCCTACTCCCGTTCCCTGTCGTTACAATTTAATTTGAGCTGTGAAAAACGCTCAAGGGGAAATGCTAAAACAAGCGTATACACTTTAGTTAAATATAACACACTTACAACACACAATTGAGCTCAACATGGTTAATGCTGGAACAAGCACATACACATTAAACACATGACAAACAAGACAAACAAGACAGACAGGAGACATAGGGTACAAGTAAAACAATCTCATATAAAACACTTCCCAATACCCAAACGCAAGCGCAATATCTTAGAAATAATACAAGTCTTAAAGTTAGAGTAGACTTCGCTAAACAGTAAAGGCGCCTTTCAGTGTTTAGTGAGGCCTATGGCGGTCCGTCCCGATCGTTCACGTTCAACGCTCGGGAGCGGACTGCGAGCCGGCTGTGGCCGGGCCGCCTTATATCCCCACCGGTCTCCCCCGGCATGGGGCGGAGGTCCACCCCGGGGGCGGAGGTCCACCCCCGGGGGGGGGGCGGGGGCGGGGGTGGGGGGGGGGTCTGCCCCCCAAAAAACGGAGACGGGGGCGGAGGGGGGGGGCGGAGGGGGGGGGGGGTCCGCCCCCCAAAAAACGGAGACGGGGGCGGAGGGGGGGGGCGGTGGGGGGGGGGTCCGCCCCCCAAAAAACGGAGACGGGGGCGGAGGGGGGGGCGGGGGTGGGGGGGGGTTCCGCCCCCCAAAAAACGGAGACGGGGGCGGAGGGGGGGGGGTCCGCCCCCCAAAAAATGGAGACGGGGGCGGGGAGGGGGGAGGGGGGGGGGCGCGCCCCTCAGGGGTGGTTCAAGGTCACCGACTACACTTTTACTCTAAGTGTTCGCAATACCCCCACCCTAATCGAGTCCCTAAGCTACGTGACGGCGCTCAGCCAGTATGTCTCAGGCTTGCATGCGGTAAGCATCGCTGCTCTTCGACTCTGTTCATGTAAGTGTTTTACAAGTTTTTGCCTCAAGGTCATTACACTTTAACTCTGGACTAACATGGCTTGGATTTTCTCTGATTTTACTCAAGGTCACTACACTTTAACTCTGGGATGATATCGACTTGTAGTATTTCAGTGTTTTGACTCAAGGTCATCACACTTTAACTCTAGCACGTCGGTTATCGTACCAGAGGTGCTCAATAACCTAACTTGTAATGTTTAGGGTGGCGTTTGCACGCCACGTGCTATCGCCATGAGTGTCCAGTCCAAATTTTAAGTTAGCTTAATTTTACTGTGATCTTTTCCATTTCCAATTCGTTTTGCCAAAGAATAAGGTGTCGCTTTATAAAGTGGTATTTCTCTAAAGTTATAGGGGATTGCAGGGATATAATTAGTTTATTTAGGAGACTCTTCATCTTGGAGTTTAACACAATTTCCACTTTGACTTTGCTTCCTCGGCTCTCACAGCCTAAGCTGTACAGAAATGTTTCTTCTAGTGCCAACTCGGGCCAAGAGAACAGTGTGTTCACTGTAGGACAGCTCATGGTCAAGTGATGTGTTACTCCAGCGTACAACCTCACCTTCCCCCACCACTGTGACCTTCCCCCACTCCTGCTGTTTCCCCCACCTCTTTTCCCTTGACTCATGCGCTACAAGCAGTCTCTCAGTATTGTGCGGACTTTTGTGAGGGGAAGCCATGTCGCGGGACGCTTTAGGTAAGAAACTTAGCCGTGTTAAGACTTTATTAGTTGCTCACTGTCCACCACTCAAAGTCAAAAGGGTTTCGACTTTAGCTAAGTGGCGCAAACTGTTGCGCGGACACCCTAAGTTTTATACCAAACAGACTAATGTAAGTTTTACTGATGAAGATTTGTTTAGAATATTGGATGAAATGACTTTTCCTTGCAAAATTCAGTTAGTTACTCCCATTCCTGACAGTTTAGAGTCTTAGTCTCTCAAGCCGATATACCTAGAGTACACAGAGCCTGACAGTCAGTCACTCGGTGGCTGTCGTGGGGTGCGCATCGGTGTCGGCGCTCCATTGTTAGGTTTTCTAGGTCACGGTAATATCAAATTGTTGGTGTTGTGCTGGTTCAAGGTCACCTGAGGGATAACCGATTGCCCATTTAGGCAGAGTCATGTCAGAAACTCGAGTTTAACTTGGCACTTTTGCCGTTTCTCGTCGAAAATTCGCTCCAAGTGGTCAAGGTCACGGGGACTCGGACTGAAACTCGGAGCGTAGTGCGAGAAACGGCAAAAGTGCCAAAAAATTTTAAGTTTCGGCGTGACCTTGACCTTAGTGGAGTCGGTGGCGTCATTTTGATGACGTAAGGGGTGATGACGTCATCAGCACGTCATTTCTGTGACGTCATGGGTGTGACGTCATAGAAATGACGTCATTGGTGATGACGTAATCGATGATGCAATCGATGACGTCATCGATGAGGTCATTGACCTCGATGACGTCATCGATGACGTCATCGCTCGGGTGACCTTGAACTGGCCCAAAAGCCTTACTTTTCCACTACTCAAACTTGGTATAATTGGGTAGATAATTTAATTCATCAACTCTTAAGCAATTTGAAAAGTTTTTTCACATTTACCGATTTTGAGCTATTTGATTTAAAAAATTTAAAATGACCGCGATTTTAAAATACACATCCGAAAAAATAATATTTTTCCTGAGATGAAAATTGGTGTGAAAAAGGTTAAGCCAAATATGAATTAATTTAACACAACTATCCGTTATGAAATAAAGATTATTATGGGTAAAAAACAACATGGTGGCTTGCGGCTTAACGAAGCATTTTAGGCCACATGTTCTTATGATCAAATTATTCATTTTTTTTTGCATTTTTGTTTATTTTGATCCAATGAATCACCACAAGGAGTATCTTAAGAGAGTTTCCAAACAACCGTATATAGAGGTGCTATGCGAATAAAAGAAGGGTAAACATAAAAAGGTTTTTTAATTCAACCATTTTTTACATTTTTACATTCCCAGGGGCTTTTCCTCAATTGGGTCCAAAATAAACGAATAAACTAAATCATTTTAAAATTATTATATAAAGTAATTTTTATTTATCCAAATATATTTTATTTCCATATTTGATATTAAATGAACGAAAATAAACAAATAAATTGTAAGAATGATGAGACCCCAGGGGGCTATGAAATAAATTGCTTCCTAGCCGCACAATGAAAGTATAAAGGGCGGGGACAATTGCTTGTCCAAGGGGAGATACTTATAAAAATAGACCTTTTTTAACCATGCTGCTGTTTTTCTTGAACTTAAAGGAATTCGAATGTTCTTGAGTTTTAAATTCACCCCGTTCTTTGTTTGCTCAATAACTTGTGATATGAAAAATATTTTTTAAAAAATAAAAAACTCTTAAAGGATCTTAAATACTATTTTTCTGTTACTAAATGCATGAAAATGAATTAATAAAAACAATTTTACTGATCCTTTATTCAATGAATTGCCGAGGTAAACAATATTATTACCAAACATGACAGTTGAACTAAGATAAAACTTTATTTCCAGTTTATAAAAGTAGGTATTCTATTTTATGGTATAAATAAGTTTGTGTATTAATCAATATTTTTCAAAGCTCTAAAGGAAATTTACAAGACCAAAAAAATCATTACAAATATACATTCAAGGAAAAAATATTACTTTTAGTTCTTCCATAGTCGTAAAACTGCAGTTGTATTGTTTATAACTTGGTTGTCGGGCAATAGTCCTGAAGTTAACATTGGAAACAGCATAACGCCACGTTAACATATGCTTAATGGTAATAATGTGTTGCCTTCCAAGGCAAACTGTCTCTAGACGGCGCTTTGGCTTATCTATACCAGTATAAAGGGCGACATAGGGTCTAACAGAATGTTTTAGTGCGGTTTTCTTTCCCTCTAATAAGAATGCAGAGTTTTCCATCCAACCTTTCACATGCATAAAAAATCCTTTTTTTTCGATTTGTCAAAATATATTATACATTATTTCTCTCGCCGTTCCTTAGTGGACAACCTGGCGTTCAGGTAAAATATTTACTCGTTTTGGAAGCCTGAGAGGGATATAAAATTAATCGTAAATAACACTTGTTTGGTATTTTATAAGGAGAATACTACGGTACTGAAAAAGGAACAAAGAGTCTAAGGCTATGACATATATCTGCACATTTTTCAAAAGTACTTTAAACTCATATTTTCGAAAGAAATAACAGTTGGTGGGTATCAGTGGATGAAAAAATCCACATGGTAACATCGAAATGTTGAATCATTTTAGCAATATTTTTTTAAGATCAATATTCCTACCAACACCTGTATTTCTTTATTACAGGTATATTTTAAATTTACCTATCCAATATGTGTTTGATTGGTCACGTTTATTTGAGAAAATAATATCGATTTTATCAGCAAAAGCATCAACATTCTTTTAACGGTTTTGTCAGTTCACACCCAACCCTTTAGTCTTTAATGTTTATTGATTTTTTTTACTATGTATAAATCTTTGTTCAGCAGTAGGCTTGTGAGTGTGTACGGCGTGATGTTGACCGGTGTGAATGATGGAAGTTAAAAACAATTTAACACAGATTATTTATATTTGCATTGTTGCACGTAATTACAATATGAGTGAAAATACAGAACATTTGGAAAATAAACGTTTAAGAAATTAAGGTGGTTATTGCACTCATTGAAATAACAAAAAAAGTCCATATAAACTAATTACCATGAGAAAGAAAGAAAATAAAATGCTTCGTTAGGCCGATAGCCACCACTTTTATTTTACACTTATTAATTTTTATTTTTGTACAACGGATAGTTGTATTACGTTCATATTTGGCATGGACTTTTACTTTAATTAAAATATTATTTCTAAATTTATATAAATTCCATTTTTAATATATATTAACAATATTTTAAAAACTATCCCATTTTTGTAAACTTCTCCTTTTCGCAGATGACACATTGATCAATGTAAAGGATAAGTCATAGGAAGATGCTAGAAAAAATATCTTCTGATATAATTAAAGTAAAAAAGTGGCTTGCTCAAAATACACCTTCTCTTAATGTATTTAAAACCAAGTCTTTGCCCCAATCTCTCTCTCTTTCCTTTATCGGACTATAATTTAAATAATTTAGCTTTGCATTGTTGTAATAATCACCTTAACCATGTACCTTGTGGGGCAATTGGGAAAGTGTCACATTATCAATATTTAGGTATTATTTTCGATTCAGGTATGAAATAAAATGAGCACATAACCTTCTTTAAAAAATCTAATTCGAAAGTGCATCTTTGCTTTAAGACAATTAAGTGGGTTTCTTACATTTAAAGAAGTAAAAGTCGCTTATTTCACTCTTGTGCAATCACTTATTCCATATGGTATTATAGCTCGAGGAAGGACAAACTGATCACATCTTTCGGGTTTGTCGTACACATTTTTTTCAAAGCTGGATTTAAAAAGTGCAAAAGATTCCTCTCCTATATTCTATTTTAAGAAACGAAACTGTTTTCTATCAAAAGATATTTGTTTAGGAGCTTCAGTTACATTCTCAAGAAATCGTGCTTATTGTTTTCTCGCACTTTACAAACTCACAATACAAGATATGAAACTAGAGTTTGAATTGCAGCTATACAACAACAAAAATATTGTATTTTTTCTAAAATATTGTTCAATTTTTTTCCACTATGTTTTTGCACCATGTATTTAAAGGGAATAGATCTCTTTTGACTTTGACTTTGGATGAAGATAATTCAATTCTGTTTTCATCAAATTGTTAGTATTAAATAAACCTTCCACACGATGTATCACTCGACCTATCTTTAAGTTTGAAAATTTCCTAAAAACTACCTCCTCCCCCTAAAAATGCCCTTTTTGGGGCTTCGGAGGGATTTGAAAATGAACAAACTTTTTGTGGTCCGTTAAGGGGGGTTTAAATTGTAACGAAGGGTCTAGCCGCCAGACGTTGTATATACGGGTGGTCTGCCTTGCCCTGTATAAAGCTGGCAGCGCTGGAAGTTTACCATTGTACCAGGAATGAAAGTAATAATTATTTTAAAATAGCTTAACTGGAACACTACGTTTCAATCCACACCCCATGAAAATTTCGAAGAAAACTTCATTGGTATATTATTAAGTTAATCAAATTTAAAGATCTTTGAGCTGTGACAAAATATAATGCCAAACACGTGATATTTTAAAGAAAACTTTGGTTGGTAATTATTGCATTGCAGAATCTTGCCGATACGATTTTATACAAAGTTTGGTCACCATTTCTTGATCAGTTACCCATTTATTATACGATAGGTTTTGAGCAATTTACTCTAATAAATGAGATCTAATTGTTTTACGTATCAACAAATAATGACAAAGCTTAAGATTTCTAGGACTTTCTTAGTATACGCCGTCCCTATAAAGTGTAAAATGAAAACCATCCAAGATAATCTTTATACTGGAATCTTTAGGACACCATAAAGTAGGATAATTTTTATTGTTTTACATGGGTAATTATGAAAGTTTTGAGAATACTGATATTATAAAGATCCTCAAGTTCTTTAAAGGACCCTTATGTAGATAAATAACTCATTAGCCTAAAGAATTTCTTCTCAACTATCTTTGGAAAATGTTCTCAATGTAAGCCAATCAAAACATGAAATATTGAACCTAGAAAAATACTCTAATATGGTTTCTTGCTTCCTTAGTAATATATTTGATCGCAATATAAAATTAATTTTTACAAAGTTTCCAATCATTGCATTAGCTAAATGTGTACTAAATAATGTATCAAAGAAATAGTGTAAAGTCCCGTTTCACTATTATCCAATCATAACATTTTGAAATACCACCAAAACCTTCCTTGTATTGTGTCATAAGAAAATAAATTCACCGTCTTTTGTTTTATTTTGTTGGAGATATTTATTTAAAACTATTTGTTAACTATCTACTATCTTTTCTAATAAGTTATGGACCCAATTAGATGTAGTTTTCTATTACATTCATTTTAAGTTGTGAATTATTACTTCTTATTCTACGACCGTTCCAATAAGCACCGATAAAGAAATTACAAATAAATCATAGGAAGGTCCAATATTAAAACAAATTTAAACAAAGAAGTTGTTTGATGAGTATTGAACGTCCAGATTTCACATTAACATTCAGGTTCCACACCAATGAGAGCTCGTAATTTGTTGAAAGTTGCGTTGTGTTGCGTAATAAAAATTACGCAATTTGCACATCAGCTGATTAGCTGATTGTTCCATTAGGATTCATGTTTCAGTTTATTTATGTGCCCAACTTCAAAAGAGTGTGATCACATGTGAGTGAAAATGACGATCAGATCTAGCAACATCGGGCTCCGTTTTGGATAGGTGCCCGAAATAGCCTATAAATTTTCGATATGTTCATTATAGTGATTTACCAAATTTAAGTTGATCAGACATAAAGTAGTGTGCAACGATTCTATTTAGCCTTTGTAATACAATCGTCACATAAACCACTATTTCACCATTAATGAAATCAATAATATTTTTTAATAAACGGGACTTATCTATTATACTATTTAAATATAAAAAAATTATAATTAAAAAATCATTATGGATTTATGTACGCTAATAAATGATTTAGAGTTAAGCAAGCTTTCGTTCAGCATTTTTTTTTTTTACAAAAACCGCGGACTTTTCAAAATATCTGCAGCTAAAAAAACTGCAATACTCTTGAATGTAAAGCTTCAATAAGCGGTGTGACAACACAATACGTCGGGCACCAGTTTGGGTGTCTAGGGATTGTCACCTGAATAGAAATGCGACAGTGGCTCCCTCAGCGTTAGCGCTGATTATGATTCTCTGTATTCTCCAAACAGTGCTGTTCCAATCTGTTTGCACGCTGCCTTGTGAAAATATTCTAAACAAACAAAGCACGATTCACTGCCTTCGCGGAACCTTATTTACGTTCGCCTCTAACGTTATATTTGAATAAGGAAAACCAAAACTTGTCATACGTCTTTGCTTTTACATGATGCATGGAATTTTTGTATGGCGTACATTTTGTACGATATTTCGATACAAAATGCTAATATGAGGTTGCATATAGCATGCGTCGCGACAATGGTGTAAATCAGTTGTTTTTATTGTAAATCAACTGTTTCTTTATTTATTGTCTGTTAAAAACATAAATGAGACAGATCTATGCAGAACACGTTCTAGGATAACAGGTTATTAGTGATAAACACATGATTTTTATAATAATATTATGTTGCTTACATTGTTGATCAGCTGTTAACCGGCTTTCGCTGTTCCCATGAACAACAGCTGATTTACACCATCGTCATATTATCATTTCAAGGTTACTTATTAATTACATTTTTTATAATAAAATAATAATTATGATAAAAAATATGACATATTTGGTATTTTTGTGGTAAGAATGTTTTTTTATTTTTTATGATGATGGAAAAACTCGTACATAGGCCTACTTGTATTACAAATAATAAACTTGTCTAAAATATCTCAAAAACAAGATGAAGTAAAAAAAATAGTAATTTAAATATTCAGAATGTACGGAAAATTTCAGTCGTGATCTATCTAAAAAGTTTTTTTGTATTTTAACAAATAACAATGTAATGGGCAAAAGAGTTTTTGAGCAATAAACAGTTTTTTGAGCACAGCGATCATTTCGAACCACTAGAAATATCTGGGATTTTTACCCATAATTTTGTTCAGGTTATAATTCTGCACTAATTTGCCAAACTGTATCTTTTATAGTTTGTGAGATCCCAATGGTGAGCATTAAAAAATGAACACACTGTATATTTATCTACCTGAAGATGTCATCAGATCTGAAATCTCGCAACGTAAAAAATCTTTTTGTTACTCAGCGCTGCTTCGAAAGCGTATAATTCTTAAGAATCGACGATGTAATTAAGTGACTAGGAACTTTGTCAGTGTCAGTGTAGCTGGCCCGACTGTGTTGTGAACTGACAGCGGGCCCGTGTAAGGTGTATTATGGCCCACACGTAGCCTGAACCTGTCATATAGCGTCGCGTCGTCGCCGCCGTTGACAGTGATTGAACTTCATTGTTACATGCTGCACCTGACTGCTTGTCTCCAACAGCTTCTCTCTCTCTCTCTCTCTCTCTCTCTCTCTCTCTCGCTCTCTCTCAATTGTTTTGATATACTACTACGTCCAATAATATACTTTTACTAAGGAGTTTATAAGTAAAAAAAATATATTGTAGAAGACAGTTGTCATTAAGTTAAAATAGTAGTAGATACACCAAACTCGATATAACTGAGAAATAAACGGAAACTGCATTATAAATGACATGTTACTGGCCACAATATGATTTCACTACTGTTTATGAAAAGTGGAAGCATGTTGTTACATAAATGACACAAAATCAGTTTAATTTACTTTTTAGGATCATGTTGAAAACAGTGGTGGTCCGAGCTTACAGTAAAATCTCATCATCCACGACACTCTCAAAGCTCACATTTCGTGAGAATAATACAGGCCTACACGTGTATTTAATGAGCAACATGTTTTCGAGCAAGGGATTCCTTGCACAGTTTTCAAACGAATTTAAGGAATTTTGAGCCTTATTTATTTCAAGGTTTGAGGTTTTATTTCAAGTAAATTGGTAAATGTCCATTCAAACGGAATGGCCCTACAAGCCCTTAAAGCTCGTAATTTTCCCTTTCCTACAGTTTTCAATCGATTTGAATTGTAGTGGTGTCATTGAAAGAACTCGCCGTGAAGTTGTTTTTAAAACAAATTGGTAAATATTCACCCAAATGGAAAGGCCCTACAAACCGTTTAAGTTCGTTTATTTACTTAACATTAGGTAATGAAATTAATTGATTTTATTTTAAACAGTTGAAAAGAGAATACAATAATATACCAGTGATATCATCTATCTAGTCGTGACAAAGATATTATGTTAAACCATACACTGGGGAGTCAAAGGAATTAAAAGAGCTGGAACCGTAAAAAGTATTTTTATGAAGTTTCATTTTTCTATCAATACCCAAAATAAGTTGCTCGATTTCGAGCAACGGACACACAAGTACATAAATGTATGCATTACTACTTATAACCTATATTAATCCAATCTTATTTTCGGGGTTCCTTTCATGCGTTGACGATATGATTCCGTGTTTATTATTTAATGGTATATGACCAAATGTGACCACATAACAGTAGTTCATGTAACGATTATGAAAGACTATTCAAGCCATGAGTTAAATTAAGTTGCAACATGAGCGAAGCGGGTGAGTAAATATATCATAATACACTCGTTACATACATTATTTTATCTACGAGCAACTTAAATTTGGTAAATCACTGAAATAAACATGCAGAAAAGGGTTTTGCGGTCACCCCGATGGCTAGATCAGATCGTCGTTCTTGCTCACAAATCTCGCGAATTGCTTAATTTCTATTAAAACAATTCCTTTGTCAAACCGCGAGCTGTCATTGGTCTAAAACCTCGATTTTACTGAGAAATCAGTACGTTTAAGACGTCATTAAGCAAGAATTTAGAATTTGGTTTCTTAATGTACCTTTATGATGTTACATGTAATTAATCATTATTTCTTATTGAAAAGGTGGTATAGATAAGTAAGAAAACTCTACGCAAAATTCACCGAGTACGCAAGTCTGCTGTGAAAATAGTTTTCGCAGCTTTTTATTAATGACTTTTTAACCATAATAAAATGTGAAATGCATTTTGGGAACGTTAAATGAAGGCGGAAGGATTTATCTTTGCTGCTATAATGAGGAAATTGCTGCTGTAATAACTTTTCCTCAGACTTATATTTTTTCGTAGTTTTAAAGCTTTTGATTAACAGTTAAAGATTTCAAAATTATATATTTTAAATTTATATGATTTCTTCTCGAAACGGCTGCTTTTCATAAGCGATGATTATGGTGTATTTGTCATGCATCGTAAATTTAATAGGAACGATATGTCAATTTCGGGCTGACACCTTTATGGCCATTGTAAACCAGTATACATGACTAAACTGAATTATGGGGTGTAGCCTATAACTAGGTACCCGATAGTACCTTATGATTTGTTTCGAGAGAAATACTGCCCTAATATGTTATCCATTTGCCTTCCATGTTTACTACAAAATATATAAATGGAATAAAGCATTATTGTCTTTTTACTTTTAAAGTAGTGACAATAGTTCAGTGGCCTATAGTTTGCTTCCTCACTTTAAAAACGGTATTTACGGTAAAATGTTGTTTCTGTCGAAACTTTTGAATTTTAGTTGTTTTTCTACTCCTGTCATAATAAATTTAAAATTTAAAATAGTTTTTTAGTAATTTTGTTCGAAGAGAAAATTGAATATGTAGGTAAAATATTAGTATGCCCTTTGTTCTAAAAAATCTCAAATTCTCTACTTTATATAATTTTCTCCAAAATCCTCAATAAATAGAATTGTTTAAACAATGGTTTTACATTTTTATCCTAAATACGTCTTGTGGAAAGGCTTTTCATACGTGAAGATGAAGATAAAAATTTTTAACATAAAAATTGTTTAAATACAATATTATTTGATTAAAAAAAGCCTTTTCATTGTTATATTTCTAAATGTAAACAAATAAATAAATTTTTAATTTAATCAGACACAAGTAACATGCCACTTCCCTGGCATTTTTATTTATGCAATTTACTACATTGTAATCAATAAGTACAAGATGTAGAAACCATATAGGTAAATGGTCAAGACCGTTTTACGCAAAAATTTGATATAAATAAATAAAGTTATTAATTTAAATGATTAAAGTTATTTCTCAGTTAAGATCGCAATATAGAAATCTATATATATAATACGTGATGCCCCTTTTTTGTTAACGCTTCTCCTCCCTTATTTCTGGACCAATTTTAAAGTTTGAGGTGTCAAAAGAATGGTCTCAGTTCGTAGTTTTGCAATAAGGGTTTAGATTTTTGATATTTTAATTCTGAAGCTCACTGGAAGCTCTCAAAGTTCATTTTTTGTCCATAAGATTAACATGGGGGACATTTATTTTGAATTGCTAAATAAAACAGCTGTTGATAGTTGAACAAACAAACACATATGTTAAAAGCTGAATAGAAGCAAGGAATCTAAAACAAATGAAGACAAATAATCTCTTTATTTATTTTAGATTTCTTGAATAGAAGCAAATTGAACTGGTACTAAAATATCAACACAATTTCATACTTTAATACGAGGAGTGTCTAATCTGGGGATTTAACCTTTTCTCAAAATGTAGCAGGTATATTTTGCTTGAAAATTTTATTCACGCGTATTTGGTTCACAAAATAATTTTTGTAACTTAAACCTGGAAAAATTCACTTTTTTCCGAAACAAATTTTGGAAATTGAAATTTTTGACATGGGTCTTATTGGTTGTCCGACTGGTATTGAAACAATAATGAAAGGTAGCAAATACTAAAATAGAACACCAAATTTGTGTGCATGGGTTTTCAAACTGCTGTAAACTATAAGGAAAAGGGATAGTTGGTTGTAAGTGTAATGACCTTTTTATTTACTATTATAGTATAAACATGTTTTATGCACAATGCTACACATACAAAAAGAAACCTGTGTAAAAGACAACATTTAAAAGTTTTTTACCTCCAGTATAGAAAACAAGCTTATTACAAAAATGGTTTTTATAAAGAAAAGTGTTAACCAAAATAAAAATGCCACTAAAAACAAAATGGACCACACCAACAAAGATGTATATTCTCTTAATTTATTTGATTTCTTTATTTAAATTTTGTAATGTCATGGAAAGTTAAGTTAAAGAGGATATAGGCATAAATAGTAATGTGGACTCATACACTATGTCATTGACTACCTCACAGTAGTACTACAAAAACAACCGCAGTGAGTGCTGCATAACTCATACAGGACCGGGGAGTAATGAAATGTTGATTTTTATTCTTTTGTCATTTACGTTTTATTTTTTATGAACTATATGTGGATCCAACATCTGTGAATTTAATTAAAGTTGTATAGGAGGGTTTAGACAAAGGCCCTAAGACATATCGGCAAAAGAACAACTACGTAATCTCAGCTAATTTAGACCTAAAAGAACGAGCACCACATCTCAGCACTATCACATTGGGAAGTGGGAGACTTGGTAATGAAGATCGATCTGATTTTCACTATAGCGACATTTTTTCAAAGTATTACCATGGATCAAGGTTTGATCACCCGGTACTCCAATAAATGCAGCGCATTGCGCTGCACGGGCCCCCTAGTATTTTACTATCTGATGATGATGTAATATTTACAATTTTCTTGTTTATTCAATTTGTTAAACCAATTACTCCAAGCAATCATTGCCAGCAATCAATAACGATCAGTGGTTGACAAATATTGAACCGTAAACTAATCAACTCCTGAATTTCTAGAGACTTCATTCAGTGTAAAATCTTCTAGGGATTAAATGAAAATTGCGATGCTTTGATGAATTTAATCTTTGACATTTAATAAACTCATAAAACGAAGAGGTAAGGAGTGTGTAGGTTTGTTTAATACTTCCCTGCAATGTTTAACAATGGGATTATCTCATTCAGTATAGATAAATATTTTTCACAAATTAAATGGTTTGTTCCTTCCACTTCCTGCATTGAGTGTCATTAAATTCTCATTTGTGTCTTTAAAAGTATAGAACTCGATATATTTGAACGGATTTGTTACATGCTTAGGCCTATTATTTATTTCCAAGCCGTTTTGGTTGGTAGTTGGAAGTTGGTCGGATGTTGGCTTAGTCTGTATGCAATTGAATTAGTCTTTGGCTATTTGATTTAAGGTAATTTTACTCACGAACAGGAATTATTTTAAGGTACAAAAATATTTAGCCTCAGTAGATGAATAATTGTAATAAAATTAAAATATTGTGTGATGTAAAATTATGTAATTAGAATAACAATGATGTGATGTCAGTAGTTTAAGTTTATGTAGTAGTATACGTTGAAGTAATATGTTGTGAGTTTTAGTTAATTTTTATTGTACAGTATTTGAGTAATAATTCTTTAGATAAGTTAATAATAATTACCTTACTTTTCGTCGTTTTAATTCATCAAATATCCTTTGTTTTTCATTAACATAATTTTATATTTGAGAATTAGTTTTTGTTTTTGTCTAAACATTATTAGTACACACAATATAGCTAGTATTACGGTAGTCACGGACACACTAGGGCCTGAACTTGTAGCAGCGATAAAGTAATAATAATACAAAGAAATTAACCCCGTCGTAGCATAGACATGCGTTCTCAGCGAATTTCCAATGAAATTCCGTACTTTTTATTTTCCCCGTATACACCATGGGAATGAGGATGAAGGTTTGCTACCATGGGAGTGATGAAACCAAATAGGCGATAATTTCTCCCAGTGCAGATAGATGATAAATTGTATCAAATTCTGGGCTTTATTATTTTTCTCCATGGTCTGATATACGATTGATAATAAAATGTGTAGTAAGGAAAAGCAGAAAATGTCCACTGAATTTTAACTCAGCACACTCTTAAGTATACACTAATGAATCATGTATATGTAGGTATGTAGGTTGTTGGGTGTTGTATGTGTTGTAAATAGAACAGAACCTTTTAGTTATTTAGTGTTGGACTTTGAGATCAGTAGGCTACTACTCTGGAAGTGACCCTTGTACCTACTGATAAGACTTTGGGAGACGGAGGATAGACGAGGAGCCTCAGTTCGAGTTATGACCCAGGTAGGCCAAGTAGCGTACTCCTGTTCTGGTCTTATAATTATTTATTGTCAGTTCAGTTATTCCCCGCATAGTTCTTTAAATATATGTTTATCCGGGTTAAAACAGTATGCAAATATAATAACTAGTAAATGTAGGCCTACATACAAAATTTTATCAAGTTATGTCAATAAATAAGTGTGATGGAGGGATTTGTTGTATTCCCACAAGATTAATATGGAAAATATATTTTTGGATTTTCCCCGTTACCTGTTAATCTAGGTTAAAAAATAAAAATATTAAATTGTTTGATTTTTCAAGCATTTTTGAATGGTTTTGGGTTGAGTTTAGAAAATCGACGTCCAAAATTTCCATAGAAACCAATTTTTGACCCTTTTAGAACGCCTTAAAGCCCCGTTCCCATGATCCGATCACTCTGGTTTTTTAATTTAACCTGATGAATGCTGCCCTACACCACTGTACCAAATTTCATCAAAATCGGATATTCCGTTTGAGAGTTATCATGTGCACGGACACTTAGATATACAGTATAGGCCTATAAGGGGGCCTATATATGTAGTATACATGATTTTGAACGAACAGTGTTTTTGGCTTCTAGGGACCTTTAAATGAAAAAGTATCATCATCTCAGGCATAAGTCTGACCGTGACTACTACCGCAATAGCTTCTTTCCTATAGGAAATATTATCTAAAGAGAAATAAACTAAAATTGATGTAATAAATATTATTGATTGTTATAAAGAATACGTCGTAGTAGTTAAATAAAAAAGACGTTATAACTTAAACTAAAACAACAATATTAACAGTTTAGACGAGAAAGACAAGTACAACAAATTCTATATACTGTATACCTTTTTTTATAATAGCACTAATAATTCTGCAATTTCAAATAGTGCTTTTGATACTATTAACAAATTATGCTTAGTATTGTTAAATGCTTGAGGTGAAAACTAATCAAATAAGATGGTAATGGTAAGAGCTGGGTGCTTATTCCATATAAATAAATAATCAGGTACTTCGACTATTTAACAACGAACCTGGCCCATGCAAAGTTCATCTTTTATCAACTCTAAAAAACGGATTTCTTCTTCTTTTTCAGAAGAAGGAGTACTTCTGACCTTAATAGCCCAAAGTAGTTTTAAAAAATGCAATAAAAACTTTATATCATAGTTTGAACGTTAGAAGTAGTTTACAGGAAAAAATGGAGGCAAATTTTTTATGCTTAACCTTAAGACTTCTTGCAAGAAAGTTTTCTTAATATCTGGATATAATGCTGGACTTGATCAGTAGTGTTCTCCGCGTGACATATTATAACGGTGTCCATTAGTTGGTCGCAGCCCTGCGGGAAGCCAACCCAATCCTATCCGGGCCGGGCATCCTGTTAACATCCATTATTAATATCTAATGCACGGCCCTGGTTGATCCCGGCTGGACTACATCATCCCACAGATCAACAGGTTTGGTTTCAAACTAAACGCTAACATTGTACAAAATAATCCGTTAGTTTACGACGGATTTTCACCAGTTTTAAATATTTTTTTAATTCACTCATGGTGTAAAAATCATACGAGGAAACAACAATTCTCATATTAAATTTGGCCATTTTTATTTGTAAGAAAGTTTTTTTTTGCGCTATATTTCTAAGTTTAAAATACCTTTATTAGTATGTTTGCCAGCTAACTTTTGCAGTATTCTTAGCACATTAAAACAAAGGCATACAATGACGTTTAATACATTATTTAATACACTACACCTACAAATACATTTTATGGTGTGACCTCTTCATTATCGTAAACAGAAACATGTTTAACAAACAAGACAATATGTATAAAATTCTATTTTAACTATAAAATCAAAAATATTTAAAAATTATTTTTGATGAAAATTATACTTTACCAAAGTGATTGTGGATGTTTTTTATCGGGGTGAGAAGTAAAAATATACCTCGAAACCTCATTTTGCCTTACGAATGAAGTAGTATTTCAATTTTAAGATACAAAAAAGTATCCTTTATAAACTCGCCATACTCCCACACAAGCGTTGGATGAATTTCGATACTTATTATGTTTGCATTCATTTGTTGAATTTTCATTATTTTTGATTGTTTAAGTCTCTCGTACCTAGAATCAACGACATTGACATAAATGTTAACTACCACCAAAAATTTAAGGAAAATGTTGACTGAGTGTTAACTCAGTACACACTCAAGAATACATTAAAGTTAGTTGTACTCATTCCTTTAGAAGAAATGAAAATTTTCTTTTTAAAGAGATCATAGACTACTTTATGTATGACACTATGATAACGGAATTTTAATCGAATTTTATAACTTTTGATGTTTTTAAACTCTCATCGTTGTTGTTTACTTCGAAAAGCGATAAGTACAGTTGGTTGCACGAGACGTGAGACAACCCTCCAGAATTTGTGCTGCATATGGGAAGGTTGGCTCTACGTCGTGCAACAGGGCGTAGATTAATCATTATAATGATATACAGTAAAATCATTACTAAGGTCTTCATTTCAAATTCAAGCTGTTTAACTGCCCATGTGTAGCACAAATCCTGGCGGACTGTCTCATGTCTCGTGCAACCAACTGTAAAACTAAGTTCCTTCTTTTATTTATAGACATCTTTATCCGCATAAGCCTTTCATTAGATATTTAAAACACTAACTTCGCTCGTGTTCAAACTGACATCTCACACGTGACTAAAAGGCCTTTCTTAATAAAATCGTTGCATAAACTACGATAATACACCAATGCCATAGTGTTCCTAAAACTTATAACACATCTAACATTATTTGATTCACATGACGTTTAATGGTTAGCCGTGGTAAAATAATTTGCTGTAATTACAAATAGCTTGCCACAACCTGTTTAAAAGGATGGCAGACCTCTTTTTGCCTTAATTTTGCACCGTCCTACAGTAGCTACAGTACATGTGAAAGGTACTGATAACAGTCACTGGCAGAACGCGGGTTCCAACCAACGACACCGCTGCCATGGCCCCGAAGTCCGGCGCGCCACCGACTCACCAAACTACCAACGACACCGCTGCCATAGTCCCGAAGTCTGGCGTGCCACTCACCTAACGTTATTAAAAAAGATGGAGCTTTTTATTGAGTTCCAGCGACATATGTCTATATAGGGTAAGGTGTGAGCGCTTTGAGTTAATTTTTAAACACTTTTACCGTGAAGGTAAAAATATTAATAGCTTTATATGGTCAATTAGCAAATAAAAGCAAATATGTAATTAGTGTGAATTTTATCTCAATTAAACGCCTCTAGTGGTCGTTGAATGTTTATGGTTGTTTCATTAAAGAAACCAACACGTAGTTCCCTTGGGGGATTCTTTGGTTACTTTTACTTCCACCGTTTCTGCTCGAATGAAAATTTGCATTAAGATGAACTTTGAGAAAATGATGTGTTACACAATAATGTTGGTTCAAGTTCATCCTTTTTGCTTCCATATTAAATTCTGTGTATTTTTTTGTGTTACTTATTAAAAAATTTCATGGATATTAAAAGTGTTAATAATACAATTTTAATTTATAAATAATGACAAATATTCTCGAAGTATTTATAACGTTTTCAAACATTCTACCTTCAGATTTGATACCATAAAATCACCAAAATGTACAACGATGCAGCAATTTCCAACTGTTGTAGATTATTCTATATTTATACCATGCAATATCAGTTGTATTATGCGTTATATTAAAAATATTAAATTCTATAGCAAAGAGGTTTCTTTCAAAGACAACAAAAATCAACAAGATATAAATAAAAATAATATTGTATTATCATTTTAAACTAACACTATGTCAGTGTATATATACCATAACTAATTAAAAGTTTTCAGGAAAATATGTATATAGGTTGAAAAAGTTGAAAATAAAGTAACATGACATTGGTATTTATTTGTACTTCAGGGATACTTCAGATAAGTATCTCAGATATCATACCACTCACTGCCACACACTCATGACATGCACAATATCTCTGAGCATGCAACCCCCTGCATAAAAAATCTTACATTTTTATTAAAATCTCTATTTTAAATATAGAACCATGTTTTAGGACTGTTCAGATTTTCCTTCACTTATTTATCTAGAGACGTAATAATCACTCGTTTGTTTTAGTTGATTTTCCATTAAGGAGTACGAGTAACCAGAGCGGTTTATCTGAGATACAAACAGTTACCAAACTGTCGAAATGGAGTGTTAGTTTATCAAAAGTAAATCTTGATAAATTGTTTCTTTAAATATTATTGTAATATTTTTCTTCGGCCGAGTAAATTTCACTAGATAAACATATTTTAACCTGCAATTCCAATAACATCGCATGGTTATACCATTGATCCATTCTTAAACTGGAGGCACCACTTGGCACCACTTTTGAAACTAGTGAGTTGTGAGTTGTAAGTTTGCAAACGTTCAAAATGGATTTTGGCATGTTTTACATCAATTTTCAAAATTCAACGTTTTTAATCCAAACCATTTAAAAGAGCTTAAAAAATAGTATTTTGAATTTTTAACTTGGCTTAACAGATTACGAAGAAAAGGCAAAAATATGTTTCCTATGTTAAACTTATGGGAAATCAACAAAACTATGTTATTACGCTTATTTATTGATATAACTTGGTAAAATTTGGTATGTACATTCACTAGGTAGTGCCGAATATTGATACAATTTGATTTTTACCTTAGCTAACCATTGCATTTCCTAACAGCTAACATTTTTTAACAACATCCCATGGCAGTAAACCTACATACTAATTTCTATGCTGTGTAGGGGGAAAATACAAAATCTGAAATTCCTTTGGAAATTTGCTAAGTACGCAGGTTTTTCTCTTCAAGTTTCCTCATCCAGCTATTAGGGGCGTTTAAAAAGTTTTTCCATTAGATTTGCAATTAGAATGATTGTAAGTAGGCGTATACAATTTTACATGAAAACTCACGATTTCACCCAATTCTACACTCGTATCAATAAATTTTTCAGTGAAAATACTTGAATTGCATGCATTTCTACATGCTCTTATTTGAATTAACAATAAAATCACATTAAATGGCAACACTAATTCCCCTATCAAATGGGCATGCTTATTGTCTTTAATTTGCCTGTCATGCATTTGATAGCAGTTGTTAAATAAACCGCTAAAAAAGTTAAAACTGTCATTTTGTGCTAATAGTACCAACAAAGGTTGTAAAGCATATTTTCATGTAATTGGCAAAGTTTCTGTTAGTTTATCCTTCTGACAGATAAGCTAACACAACTTCAGGTATTCTATTTGAAAAATGCTTGGGGCGGCCCAGAAAAAGCTTAACTCGTCACCAGTAACTCATCCATCTGATTTAAAAATATTTTTAACAACTGAAGAAAAATTATGTTAAGTCCGTTTCATTGTACGATTTAAGCAAGAAACTTAACCAACACATTATTTTTCTCTTGTTATATTTCTCTCCGAAGTAAGTAGGGTAAATATTTTTGAAATAATGAAATAATTATTTATTCCTTTAACTCTATCACAAATCTTACATTGGATGTACAATTGGTCAGTAGTATGTAGGTATACAACTTGATCTTACTTTTATAAATAATTTTAATGGTTTTTATGGAAAAAGTTCAAAGCTTTAAAATAAAAAAATAAAATAATAATAAAAAACAAGCCTTGTTTACACTAAACAACCCATCATTTGCCTAAACATTATTATTATTATTGCAATAATCAACAGTCGGTTGTCAAAATAGGTAGGCCTTCGTCGAAAGTGCGGGCTGGTGGAAGCTGTGACAAGTGAAACAGGAGGAAACATGATACGACACCTCTTACAGGCGGCCCTTACCTCAGCTTTGACTTGCTTTGTATTCCAAGAATCCAGAGTCAAGAATGAAGTTTAGGAAACTAATTAAATAGCATTAACAATGTACAAAACAAAAGGTTATTTCATTGGTGGTTATATAAACTGAATTCAAAAATCATTTTTGGAACACCGTGGCCATTAAAAATATCTTAAATCACGCATTTGTGTTCTTGTTACTTACGTAAATGGATGTAAAATTTTAAAAGTAAATTTAATCCTCCAGATGAACGATATTACAAGATGTTAGACTGTGTAATGTCTTTCAGAATTACATGAGGGAGACAGAACCTTAAATGACCCAAGATTTGAACGGAGATTGGTTTAGCTAAGAAGGGCAGCAGGGGCTGCTAGTTTGGTGCAAAGTATTTGGATGGTTTACTTTTACCACCTACGGACTAAACATAGATAATCGACCTTTGACCCTTCACGGGCTCCAATCGCTTGTTTGTGTTGTGTGGGTTGTTGGAAATTTATTCAAGCAAAGACGCTGCCAAATTATAGTGTGAGAATATTTTGTTCCTGGTTTATTTTGTTCCAAGCCTGCCAAACTTTTTTGTAACCAGCAGTAAATATTTAGAAAATAAGAAACCGTGAGAAAAAACAAAAGCATTTTAATAGTTTGTGTGTAAAGTGTAAAGACTTTACACAAAAACTATTAAAATGCTTTTGTTTTTTCTCACGGTTTCTTATTTTCCAAATATTTACTGCTGGTTACAAAAAAGTTTGGCAGGCTTGGAACAAAATAAACCAGGAACAAAATATTCCTCATCCCCTTATCGTTCGCATGCTTAATTTATTGTTGTTTCGCGTATTCTGCAGCGAAAATATCGTAGTATATTTGGTTTCAGAGGTCAGACATCGGGAGTGCCAACCGTAAAGCTTGCGAGTAGGAGTGTGGCTTGATACAGTAATTTGTTTTGCCACAGCGCCACCACATAACCACAATATCATTGATTTGTATCACTGAGCTACAGTACTCTTATGTTTGGCGAGCTAACATTGTCATAAATTAATGCTCTTCTGGTAGATATGAACTGCTCTCATCAATTGAAAACCAGTATTCACATCGAAATTATTGTACCTGAGTTTTGGAAGCCTTAGCGAGTAACATTATTTGTAAGATATAATTTTACTAAGGATACCAAATTTGAACGCAGGGATTTGTGAAAGAATTCCGGGATTTTTATCGGGTACTACTGCAAAAGTTTTAAAGAAACATAAACTATTAAAATGCCAAATTGAAGAGGAATAAACAAAGTTGTTTTCATATCATAGTACGTTTCAATTTGAGCTCTGTTGCTCTACAGCATCAAGTGCCAAATATTTCCAATGAGCCGATTTTCTCCAAGTGTCTTGCAGCATATATCTAGAGTTACATTCGTGATTGTTAATGAAATTCACTCACGTAATTCAGATGTCTCATGTCTTGAAAGTTTTCTGCACACAAAATGTTCTTTATATAACTCCAGAAAAAGTCCAAAGAAATTCAATCAGGACTCTTGGGAGGCCAAGGAATAGGCGCATCCCTGTCTATCCAACCGTTTGAAAATCCGCAGTTTAGCATGTCGTGTTAAATCCCAACATAACATTAACTTTGTATCTTATACAATATTATACGATAAACAAAGCCCAGTCCTATACTTGTTTCAACTTCAGATTGACGTTTGAATCATTTTATCTTGAAAAGTCTTTTAGTAGCACCCTTTAAAAATCATGGCATTCTATTACAACCACCATGCATGCATATGTCACGATAGTTTTTCCCATAGAATAGTAATAAGTTTGTGGAAAAGTATTTTTCGATTAGATAACTTTCAAACGTATAAAGTAAGGAAATATTTCCGTGCTTGTTTTTCCAATGCTAGCAATAATTATAATCCTGTTTATTTATTCTTTCAAATGTCAAACTTTATTTGCACTAAATTATTTCATATTAGTTACACAACGTTTCTTCAAACAATGTCAAAATTTACATTAAACGACTAGAAATAACACCTTGGTGGCACAACTGCTGATGGCGTAAACGACTATTACTGCCATCTAACAAACTTTGCGACGTCAGGCTAGGTCATAAGTTAGTTTAGGTTAGGTTATCGGATACGTAAAAAAGTCGGTTATCCAAACATATATTTAAATCATACAAAATGCATCGATTGCATCATAAGTTGTTATAAACAACTTGTTCAAAATTCTAGTTGGTGACTTTGAGTTTATGTTATGTGTATTGTGGTTTTTAAGACATTACACCCCAGACATTTTCCAAAACTTATCAAAATTAGGGATTGGGAATCTGATCCAGTCTATAGGTGAAAAACCACTATAGCGTAACAATGTTAGTTAACACATCAGATTAACTATACAACTATAAAACTATAGATAAAAGGAAAACCTTTAAAGAATTCAACTTATACGAATTATATAATACACTAAATTTACCCAACCCTAACACAGAGTGTTATAAAGCGGTAAATGACCAGTAAAATGTAAAAAATGTAAAAAACTTAATCGTTTTAATTTACAACACTGGCTGAAAACAATTTATTCACCAAATTAAAAAATATAATTAGCTAATATAATTCGTTAAATAGGCCTCATTTTTTAATTTAAGACATTAAAATTTACAACCTGGAAATTTTATAATAGAATCCTTAAGGGATGTTTTGCTGTAAGTTATATTATAGACAGCCATAGGATATTTTTATACGAAAATTTGAGAGAAATGTTATTTATATAAATGTGTAGTCTATAAACAGATGTTATAACAATAATGTAAAAACCCTATTCATAAGGTAATATCTTCTTTTACTCACATCGAACACATACATCCAATTCAATGGGCAAAAAAGGAAAAATTAAAATTAAAATATGGCGTAGTTTAGAGGAAAGACATTCATAATCTACATCAAAGAAGTGTTCTAATTTTAGACATGAAATTCAACCTATCTTTGCTTCTCATCATGTAAGCCTTGTTAATGTATTATCGTAGTAATGTCTGATAGTAAATTATTGAACCTTGTACAAATAAATAAAAAAATGTATTTTATTTGTCAAGTTTTGAAATCGAATCGTTAAACAGGAACATGTTTTTCTTTAATTTACTTTCAATACTCCAAATCAAGTTATTGCTATCGAACATTTTAAATGCCGTACTATTGGTTCTCATCGAATTTATTTGACTTAGTATGGGAGTTATTGCTAAGCGAAATGTTAAATAAACATCCTGCAAATTGCCAACATTGATCACCAGACAATTAGGTGATATTGTTTGCTTATCCTCCGGGCTAAATTAACCTAATGACCAATTAGATTATGGAAAGTGGTTAAAGAGAAATATGGTAATCTCGGGAGGAGAAATTAAGACTAAATATTCCAATTCACGAGAACACTTTACATACTTGGCTAACTTCCTTATATTATTATTTACATAGTGATTACAATGGTGTATTTTATATAATCATACGAATGAAAACGTTAGGTTCAACAAATATTCCGAGCTTTTATAATCCGAGGATAGACTATGTCAAGGAAACTTAAAATATTCACAGATACTTCTAATCATGTGTTACATCATTTTAAATGTGGTTCAATTGGCATAAAAATCAAGCCGCGTCATCCATACCGAAACTGTGGTTCATAAAAGGTTTCGAAATTTTCTAGTTGAAAATGTCTTAAAAACATTATATTTTGGCAAATTATAGATTTTAGAGAAAAAGGCTATCACTCATAATCTACTTTTCTGTTACGTGTATCTATTAATAATGTTTAGTGCATGTAAAATGATGTTGAAAAAGTAAAATCAAAATAGATAAGGTCAATAAAGAGTCTGATCTATTTAGTAAATACATCAAAAGCTAATATTCTGTAATATTCAAACTTATCTTTAACAGAAGAAAAACATTTCAACAATCAGCAATGAAAACAAGGGAGCAAACAACAAAAGTTCTTAATTAACTTCCGCAAAAAGTGATTTATAATACAACTGTATTCTTCAATTTTGATTTGCTTTCAGTTTACAGAGAAGCAGGGCAAAGGTACTTGAAAATATTTAACATTATTTTTATTTCAAATAATTTTCTAGCATATATTTTTATTTGCTAAATTTATTTACCTTTCTAATGATTAATCCTAATTACTAATGAGTAGGCCTACTAATGTTTGGTACTGCACTAAAATTTATTAAGAATAGTTGTAGAATAGATAACGTCATACTTATTCTTACCTCAAGGGGCACGAATATATAAGGAGATGTTTGGCCGCATCAACATAGACCCTCCATCTTTCTCTATCTTCCTCAGACACGCATATTCGCTCCAAATGCACCTTCACTTGACTCTACCATTTTGACCGTGGCTTTCCTCTTGAAACGTTATCACTTGTTTTACGACGGTAATTTTGAAGACATAAGTTTTTTTGCAAGGGTAGAAAAATCTGTTTGCCCTATGTTTTTCTCTGCAACCCCCCGGGATCCGTGTGGCACGATGGCACTCTTGCCATGCGACGCCAATCCCACCAGAATGACATTAGGTCTCCGTGTGGAACGATGGCACTCTTGCCATGCGACGCCGATCCCACCAGAATGACATTAGGTCTCCGTGTGGCACGATGGCACTCTTGGCATGCAACGCCGATTCCACCAGAATGACATTAGGTCTCCGTGTGGCACGATGGCACTCTTGCCATGCGACACCGATCCCACCAGAATGACATTAGGTCTCCGTGTGGCACAATGGCACTCTTGCCATGCGACGCCGATCCCACCAGAATGACATTAGGTCTCCGTGTGGCACGATGGCACTCTTGGCATGCAACGCCGATCCCACCAGAATGACATTAGGTCTCCGTGTGGCACGATGGCACTCTTGCCATGCGACGCCGATCCCACCAGAATGACATTAGGTCTCCGTGTGGCACAATGGCACTCTTGCCATGCGACGCCGATCCCACCAGAATGACATTAGGTCTCCGTGTGGCACAATGGCACTCTTGCCATGTGACGCCGATCCCACCAGAATGACATTAGGTCTCCGTGTGGCACAATGGCACTCTTGCCATGCGACGCCGATCCCACCAGAATGACATTAGGTCTCCGTGTGGCACAATGGCACTCTTGCCATGCGACGCCGATCCCACCAGAATGACATTAGGTCTCCGTGTGGCACAATGGCACTCTTGCCATGTGACGACGATCCCACCAGAATGACATTAGGTCTCCGTGTGGCACAATGGCACTCTTGCCATGCGACGCCGATCCCACCAGAATGACATTAGGTCTCCGTGTGGCACGATGGCACTTTTGCCATGCGACGCCGATCCCACCAGAATGACATTATGTCTCCGTGTGGCACGATGGCACTCTTGCCATGCGACGCCGATCCCACCAGAATGACATTAGATCTCCGTGTGGCACGATGGCACTCTTGCCATGCGACGCCGATCTCACCAGAATGACATTAGGTCTCCGTGTGGCACGATGGCACTCTTGGCATGCAACGCCGATCCCACCAGAATGACATTAGGTCTCCGTGTGGCACGATGGCACTCTTGCCATGCGACGCCGATCCCACCAGAATGACATTAGGTCTCCGTGTGGCACGATGGCACTCTTGGCATGCAACGCCGATCCCACCAGAATGACATTAGGTCTCCGTGTGGCACGATGGCACTCTTGGCATGCAACGCCGATCCCACCAGAATGACATTAGGTCTCCGTGTGGCACGATGGCACTCTTGCCATGCGACGCCGATCCCACCAGAATGACATTAATAATAATAATAATAATAATAATAATCTTTATTTCTCTTCAAATAGTACATAAATGTAACATGTAAGGCACTTCAATTTAAATAAAATAAAATTAACTTACAAATAACTTAAAGTTGGTACCAAACAAATTAATTAATTGAAAAGAAATAATACGCACCCAAAAGAAGCGCAAAAACTTCTGTGTTAGGGTGGGAGTCTCCCCAGCAAATAATATTTTAACTATACAGAATATATAAATACAAAAAATACAATTATTCCTATGTGGTACTCATAATAATTATTGATTTTAAAAAAGGACTCAACTGAAAAACAACTACATAAGTTAAAAACATCACTACCCTGCATGATAATACATCAAAAGAAATGTTAATAAGTCAATCAAAGTACAGACATATATAAAAAATCATTTAAAAACAAACTCTTTACAACTCAGTATACAATATTTCTATTTCCTCATAACTTTTTGTTAACAGCCACTTTTTCAAGGATTTCTTAAAACTGTTTAGTGTTGTACAATTTTTTATATTGAGTGGAAGGTTATTATAAAATTTTAAGGATAAATAAACAAAAGACTTTTTAAACAATGTACAATTAGGTTTAGGTAAACGGAAAATATTATTTGACTGTTGTCTGGTGGCATAATGGTGAATATTGTCAACTATGGGCCCTGTGTTTCCACTCAATTTATAAAAAACAGAAAGCACCTTAAAAATGTATAAATATCTCAATGGTAAAATGTTGTGATTTCTAAACAAAGGAAGAGAATGGTCAAAAATGCCAGCATTAAATAATAATCTTATAAACTTTTTTTGCAAAATAATTAAAACATTTAAATTTGACACATATGTACTGCCATACAAAGAGATACCATATTGAAGTTTAGAGTCAATTAGTGAGTAATAGACTTGCTTCAAAGTAGCTAAAGGGCAAAGATATTTCAAATGAAAAAAAGTTCTAAGCAAGTACCGAAGTGATTTTTTCAAATCAGCAACATGCAATTTCCATGTCAAATTCTCATCTATGTTTAAACCCAAATACTTAGTGCTGCTACATTGCCCTATATCATCACAGTCACAATTATATCTCAAACAGTCAACTTTGTGGAACTTAAGAGGATTTTGAAAATGACCTGTTTCAGATAAAGAAAAAATCATAAATATTGTTTTAGAAACATTCAAAGATAGCTTATTACAATTGAACCAGACAGAAATTTGATTTAAATCCTCTTGCATCTTATGCCTTAGTTCAACCAAGGAATCAGCTGAATAGGATAATGCCGTATCATCAGCAAAAGCTGTGACACATCCATTAAAATTTCCATTGCACAAGTCATTAACAAAAATTAAAAATAAGATAGGTCCAAGCACAGAGCCTTGCGGTACCCCATATTTAATATCTAATATCACACTATTGCTGTTTTTTATTTTAACTAATTGCTTTCTCCCCAAAAGGTAAGACTTAAACCAAGAAAGTGATAATCCCCTTATTCCCGCTGATTCTAATTTATCCAACAATAAATTATGACTAATGGTATCAAATGCCTTACTAATATCTAAAAATAAACCTGCCGTTTTATGGTTAGCATTTAAACCCTCATATATATTTGTTAAAAAATGTTGAAGGGCAATCTCTGTGCTTAGACCTTCTCTGAATCCAAATTGACCAGAAGAAAAAAAAGAATTTATCTCCAAGAACTGAATTAATCTCTTTTTTACTAATTTTTCTAACACTTTTGATAAAACAGGAAGCAATGATATAGGACGATAATTCACCTCCTTACATCGGTCGCCTTTTTTAAATATTGGTATGACTGTTGCAGTTTTTAAGATGTTAGGAAAGCAACCTGTTTCAATACTGAAATTAAACAGAAATGTTAAAATAGGGCAAATTTCATCAATAATATTACGAACTAAAGCTGCTGAAACAAAATGATCACCCGTACTTTTATACTGAGAGAGATTCAAAACGGTTTTTTTAGTTTCATACTCTGTGACTGGACTAATGAACATAGAATTTAAGTTATGAAAGTTATGGAAGGATTGTGAATACGCCAATTTACTTTGAGGTGAAGGATCTTGGCATAAGGCCGCTACATTTTCAGAGGCTTCAATAAAATAATTATTAAAAATATTTGCTATGTTCTTATCATCAGTAACAAGAGCGTCACCCTGTTTCAAAAAAATATTTGTAAATTTATTTGAACCATCATTAATGATACTGTTAATAACCTGCCACTGTTTCCTAGCATCTTTTACATTTTCTTGAAATAATCTACTGTAATAAGTTTGCTTGGCCACCTTAATCCACATAGTTATTTTATGTTGGTAATCTAAATATTTTTTTTTATTCCTTTCACATGGGTTTCTCTTATTAATGTTAAATAATCTATCTCTAATTCTTAGTGCGTTTAACAAACCTTTATTCATCCAAGGTTTTAAAAAAACATTTTTTTGCTCTTTAATGTGAGAATATTTGCATCCCTCAATCATTGGTATTAGTTTGGCATAAAAGTTATCAAAAGCAGAATTAACATTCAAACTTTCCATTACATCATTCATTATGTCTCCGTGTGGCACGATGGCACTTTTGCCATGCGACGCCGATCCAACCAGAATGACATTAGGTCTCTGTGTTGCACGATGGCACTCTTGCCATGCGACGCCAATCCCACCAGAATGACATTAGGTCTCCGTGTGGCACGATGGCACTCTTGCCATGCGACGCCGATCCCACCAGAATGACATTAGGTCTCCGTGTGGCACGATGGCACTCTTGGCATGCAACGCCGATCCCACCAGAATGACATTAGGTCTCCGTGTGGCACAATGGCACTCTTGCCATGCGACGCCGATCCCACCAGAATGACATTAGGTCTCCGTGTGGCACGATGGCACTCTTGGCATGCAACGCCGATCCCACCAGAATGACATTAGGTCTCCGTGTGGCACAATGGCACTCTTGCCATGCGACGCCGATCCCACCAGAATGACATTAGGTCTCCGTGTGGCACAATGGCACTCTTGCCATGCGACGCCGATCCCACCAGTATGACATTAGGTCTCCGTGTGGCACGATGGCACTTTTGCCATGCGACGCCGATCCCACCAGAATGACATTATGTCTCCGTGTGGCACGATGGCACTCTTGCCATGCGACGCCGATCCCACCAGAATGACATTAGGTCTCCGTGTGGCACGATGGCACTCTTGCCATGCGACGCCGATCCCACCAGAATGACATTAGGTCTCCGTGTGGCACGATGGCACTCTTGGCATGCAACGCCGATCCCACCAGAATGACATTAGGTCTCCGTGTGGCACGATGGCACTCTTGCCATGCGACGCCGATCCCACCAGAATGACATTATGTCTCCGTGTGGCACGATGGCACTTTTGCCATGCGACGCCGATCCAACCAGAATGACATTAGGTCTCCGTGTGGCACGATGGCGATCTTGCCATGCGACGCCGATCCCACCAGAATGACATTAGGTCTCCGTATGGCACGATGGCACTCTTGCCATGCGACGCCGATCCCACCAGAATGACATTAGGTCTCCGTGTGGCACGATGGCACTCTTGGCATGCGACACCGATCCCACCAGAATGACATTAGGTCTCCGTGTGGCACGATGGCACTCTTGCCATGCGACGCCGATCCCACCAGAATGACATTAGGTCTCCGTGTGGCACGATGGCACTCTTGCCATGCGACGCCGATCCCACCAGAATGACATTAGGTCTCCGTGTGGCACGATGGCACTCTTGCCATGCGACGCCGATCCCACCAGAATGACATTAGGTCTCCGTGTGGCACGATGGCACTCTTGCCATGCGACGCCGATCCCACCAGAATGACATTAGGTCTCCGTGTGGCACGATGGCACTCTTGCCATGCGACGCCGATCCCACCAGAATGACATTAGGTCTCCGTGTGGCACGATGGCATTCTTGGCACGCCACGCCCAAAAACCAGGATGCCATTCATTAAGAACCATTTGGTATGATGCCACCTTACAACGCTTCTTTGTCATAATCTAAGATCTGCAGATTTGAACCTTCTGTATTATATCTTGAATGTAAAGTGTGACACATGATAAAATAACCCACAAAGACGTCGAGACCAATACAACGAAATCAATAGATTGAATAACAAGAATCGATTTTTAAAATGTGTCTAGAAATTTACTTAAGAGAGTAGGACATTTTATAAATCTCAATGATGTTCTGCTTCACCAAAACTGTACAGAATCCTCTATATGATGTAATCAATTTTAATAGCAAAACAATGTATCATATGTATTATGTTTTGAATTTGTTATTTCAGTTATAAAGTTTCGTTTTAATATGATAAAAACCTCTGTGTATAATGATACCTGAGAAACATAGAATCTTTCTTTTTAACTAATTCGTCTCTACCAACTATGCTCACGATTGCCCTATTTGTATAATTAGCTACCAGAATTTTAAATTGTTGTGTAGGCTAATACGATATAGTAAACGCTTTTACCACCGGCCAATTAACTAGGGATATTTACCCTTACAATTAAAGAAACAAGCTTTTTGCTTAGGTGCTCACAATTCTTCCACTTTTCCCAACTGTTTACCGTTACTGGTAGCCTAATTTATACGCCACACCAAAAACAGATCTGAAGCATTGTACGAGAGGTAAATTCAAATGACACTTCGTTGCCGAGGAATTAAATGTTGTCCTGGCTTAGCAGACATGAATAATTTATTCCGTGCTTCATTTATTTCTTTTGCATTTCTATTTAGCTTAATGTTGTTTTTATCTTAATATTTTACATAGTATGAGTGAAACGTGTTATTATGTCAATTTTTTTTTTGTTAACAAATTAAATACAAATTCTCTCATATGCAAGTTATCAGGGTAAAATAAAGTGACATTATTATGAAACACTGCTTAGAGAGCAAGACTTAAACCATAAACAATCAACTTAGTTCAAACTCTCAGGATTTAATATTATTTTAAACAGTGATGTGACATGAGCCTCTACTTATAAATTTTTTTTTAACACTCACTAGCAATCATTTATTTTATTATAAATCTACCTTATTGTTATATTTTAATAAAAAATATAAAACCCTTTACAATATTTTGCAATTTAAATAAATAAAAAAAATGCTATGTATGATACCATATTTTCATTAATTTAAGGATACATAAAATAAATCATTCAATTATTTTAAATAAATGTAAAACATAGTTCACAGTATGTTTTTAATACAGTAGTTCTTTTTAAACACAAGAAAAGTACACAGTAAGCATAAAAAAATACTTTCCCCAATAATTAAAATTTTAATACAAGCGAATTTAAAGATTTCAAACAATTTTATCTTATAACTCATAACTTTCAAAAAAATCTTGTTAACTGGTCTAACGTATAAAAACGTTTGCAAGTTCAAACAAATTATAAAAAATAACTATTGCAATCTTGCCTAAATTAAATTTTATTAAACTCGGCAGCGAAGAAAGTACTTAACTTAAAACTCAAGCGCCCGAGAGGATGATGTTTCTTTGGTTACACCCTTGACGATATTTAACACATTTTCAAATTTTGAGAAAACAACAATGTTTGCATTCACCTTTTTAGCCCATAGACTTTGACTTATCTCAAAGGAACTGTACATTTGAGATAACTTTATTTTGACTTTGTGACAAAACAGGCAACATTCGATTTCCTATCTCATTTTCTTTAAATAACGGTAACACATGAGGGAACCTCATTTCTTGAACGTAATCTTGTTTCAATAAAGTGATATATTGCATAAGCAGCGAAAGGTTTGATTCCTCAATAGAGTTCTTGGAAATTTTCTCTTTAATCTTCAATATAATCTCGTGAACTGCGCGTTCTCATAAAAAATTCCCATTTTAATGTTGGAGTTTATTTTGGTCTTTTCAGATTTCAGTATGTATTGGTTTCTTCCTAGAAAGCTAAACAAAATACAAAAAATTTTCTTTGATGATTAAGAATAACGTATTGAACATTCATATTTTTCATTATTTCCAACTGTACGTTGAAATGACATCATGGAATATTTTCCAACCGTCCCAAGTTATAATTAGGTTGTAATTAAATGTTTCAATTCGTGAATCGTGATATAAAAAAAGATTCAATGAATGAATTTATTCCCGCAGTCCATTACAATTTATCTACTTACAAATTGGTTTCGAAACTGTCCACTGCCAAATTTAGTACATACTGATACCATAACGAATTTCTCCCTTTCCTCACTATTCAGTTTTGTGGTTTGATATTTATTTATATTTTTTTGTTTAAGGGTTATTTTTAACAAATTTATTTTACTTGTATGTACTATTGGGGCCCAAATAGAGTTTTTTTAACGTTGTAAACGTCTAAAACCGTGGGTTGTATTATATGTGAGCGGCAGAACATTCTAGAGAACCAGGTAAAAAGCCATCGAATTACAAATTGAATGAAGCACTCGTTATCAAGGACTGCATGTATTGAATACAAATTGATTCCAGGATTTTTCTGAGGAAGTAGATTCGTGTTTTCTGACTTCTTTCAATAAACTTTAAGCGTTTTTCTTGATTGCAAAATATTCAAGGTCGAACCTTTTAAAAATTGTTTAAATTTAGGAAAAACCTCGGGGCGCATGTTTTCTAGTTCATAATTAAAAGAAGATGAAAGACACCCCCTCACACGTCTTGTGAAAGTTTCAGCTAAAGTTACACCTAACTTTACTAACAAACAACGTGCAGGGCTTTGTCCTACAAAAGTTACTCCTTTACTCCTTTTTTAAACATTTTGAATACAAATAAACTTCATGGATTCAAGTTTTTATTAAACTTGGAAAATTAAATTAGTTGAACACATTAGGCAAGTTGGACATGTTTTAACAGTTCCTTGTTCCATTCTCATTTTTAATCCCACCAGTCTCAAGCTCTATGGGGGTAGTAGCATGGAGTTAAAATCAAATTAATTTTGTGCTTTATTGTACATTGCTTTATCAATGCATGATTATTATATAACGTAAACGACACAAAAACTTACATATTGGCATTAACTACAAATTAATGCAATGACACGCAAGGATCTGAACGGATATAGTGTTTTAGCAATATTTTTCTAAACTGAAGTTTAATATTTCGTTTTAGAGGTCAGCCTATTTTTATTGTTATTAAACCTTTATTTGTATAATAACTTAGTACCACTATGTTCATAACATAAAGATTTATTTATTTATAAACATAAATCAAATACAAGCCAGGTCTTCTCATGAAATTGAGAACCTTAACACCCAACAATATTTGAATAGCCAGGGGTACCAACAGAGGATTTTGCAAGATAACAAGTAGTTGGTGTAGTTTGTGTTGACAATGAAGAGACCACCCCAGGTCGACGAGTTGCTCTAACAGTCCTTTATCTCCACAACAAAACAATCTCCACGCTCCTTGTCATTGCCTCTGAAAAAATCTGCAACCGCCACAAATTTGTTAAACTATCTATCTTTCCCCTGAAATTCCTTGGGAATATAATATTTCTCTATGGATGGGGTCATGAGTGTTACGACACGATGAATTGATATGTGATGAAAACCCGTTGAAAAATGTGCTCTATGGTTCTAATTTAAGTTTGGTGTTTTAACGATCTCCCTTTTTATATCGTTTTATGTTGTGGACATTTCGTAGTATACGAAATTTTGTTTCTTGGAACAATAAAAGTTAAAATTTTAAGCTATAAATCTAAATTCCTGCTATGCTTGGAAGATGAACTTTCACGACTTAGTTTATAATTAGTAATTTGATCTTAATTATAAATTAATCCTCTTTGCTTGTTTGTCTTTATCAAAGGTTTGTTCACCTATGTCCATATTCATCACCCGAAAATTGAAAACTTTGTTTGACCTCTTAGGGCAACTAAGTTAGCAGTTGCCATGAACAATTTTGTGATTATATGAAATAATAATTTAAAATTTAATTAAAATCTACACCAAACGTTTTTTTTTTTAAATATAATAGGTTTTTCGGTTTATTTATTATAAACCACATATAGAGGGAAGTAAGAAATATCACATTTTACTGATTTTTATTCTATACCCGTATTTTTAACCTTGTGCTAAAGGATATTTCTATTTGTTTTTAACGTCAAAACAATAATCTCAAGAGATATTTGTACAGAGTTATAACTATTACATAAGTAATGTCTAAAGGATTTGAACATGTTAAATCAAACAATTATGAATTAAATGTAGATAATGTAAGACATGTGAGTCAGTAAATAAACTTTTTCAATTTACGGAAACATCGAAAACGCTTGATAAATGTAACATAGTTTTTCACCGACAGAGGTCAGGCCATTACCGCGAATAAGCCGGGAAACTCTGTTAATAAAAACTTTCAATGGCAACCATGGGAGTGGCTCGAGCGCTTCGCAAATTACGATATGAGAAATTATGATTATTGCGAAAATCTCGTGTAACCAAGTGTGAAATTTTCAAAAAATGTCTTTATGTTGCTAGTAAGCCTTACTGCTACATTTATCATTTGTGATTTTTAATGATCGGAGGACTTCCACTACATTGATCCTTAGATTCATTATTAACTCAGATTTAAGGAAATAAATTCTAAAACATCTAATTAATCATATGTGTTGAACCTGTTTCATCCCATTTCATAATATTTAGTACCAAAAACATTATTTCATCAACACACACAGGTTTCTCTATGTACGCTGTGAACATTTAGTAAGTAAATCATATACTATAATACGAGCAATGTTTGAAGGGATGTGTATTCCACGATGTCGAAATATAGCTGGTAGATTTTGGTTAAACTTTGCATTTAAAAGTGTATTGGCCTAAAAATAAGTTTAGAAACAGCCTCAATCCCAGGCAAAATCGAATTTAGTCTAAATATAAGTTTAAAAATCGCAATTTTTTACATTAATCTTATAGGTTGCTATTTTGGTAACGAAATAACAACGAAAGTTATAATAAAGGAACATTAATGTTAAGCAGACCTTTTGAGCCAGCTGTAACTGTGAAGAGGTATAGTTGGTTGTTGGTTTAAATTTAATAGCTTTATTACCATGACACTATAACAAAACTGAATTAAAACCAACGATCAAGGCTCGGTTAATCTGGTACTTATTATTAAAAGCTGTCGACCAATGGTCTAAAGATTAATGTAAACGACTACTAACTACTTTTAATGAAAATTATTACTATTACCAATCAACTAACTAATAAAATGAAAAATGTAACCAATGATTAACCGAAACAAACTAGACTATAACTAATACCAATCAACTAATGATGGCCGACAACAAATTATAACTACTGCCAATTAACTAACGATGAGCCGACAGCAAATTACAACCACTACCTGTCTTTGGTTAATTTGGGATTCAGTGTCTCAGACAAACAAATCTTGGCTGGATACGCTGGAGAATACCGCAAGGGTGTCCACTAGTCACTTACTTATTCTGCCTTTTGTTGAACATTATTATTTATTCATGAGAGAGGAGACCTGTTTATGGCCTGCCGGCGGCGGCGAGCCGCAAGTTACTTCGCCATTTACTTCCTTTTTCTTCTACTTCCCAAGCTGTTCAAAACCTAATTGCATTAATCCTTGCAAAATTAGTAATTAAACTGTTTCATAAAACATTTTTAATCATTGAATCTTCGCACTAAGTGTATTCTCATAGAAAATAAAATTTTGATTGAGGGTATAATATTTCAAAAATTGTTAAACTTATAAAAATTTTATCATTGTAAAGGGTAAGAATCTCTTGTTTTAAATTGTATTAATTTTTATTGTTTTAAAATTAAACGAAATTAAAATAATCTACCCTCAGCTTTATTATAACAATGTTATAAATTTTACATTGAAGTGTGAAGAAATGCTCTATTTTAACAACTATATTTATTTTGATTAAAATCTGATGAGGATAAAAATAACAAAACCCGAGTACACAACATTTTTACCAATATTTAAGTAATGTTATAAAAGGGTTAATATACAAGAAAATATAAAAATATTGCTCCCATGAAGGCTCAAAGCTTTGCAAATATACTATTTTACCATTGACATTGAACTATATCTATAAATAAATCGATCATATTATTAAAATGGTAAGCCTAAATGAACTCAGGGTTTATGAAATAATCTCAAAGAACCCCAGGTAAGCGTCCAATGACAACAATAATGCAACAGGATCATGAATAGTCGTTAATTTAGTACTAGGATTAATCAGTGTTATTTATTAATCAGTATCAGCATCAACTAAACGTAACGTTACCATCAACCCGCTCTTAAAATTCCCCATGTTACCGACAGATTTTTAATTTAATTTTAGTATCCTTTGGTATTTTTTATGACAGTCATTTGGTTTTATGATAGTTTTACTTTTGAGGCTCCAAAACTTAGATTTGCGTGACCAACTTTCTTTTGGCACTCATAAAGTCAAAAAAATATTGTTTTATTAGTAAATAATCAATGGATTTGACTTTGTTAATTTGTAAAGTTCAACATTTTATTCCATCGAGTTGGCCAAATGGTGGAACTGTTATGCACATGTTTTCTTTGTGCAACCTGCTGTACGGTTGTCTGCTCAAACCTCAAAGAAAATAGTAGCAGAAAATCTAAAAAGGGTTAAAACATATTACAGTATAGTCATTCTAAATTTATATACTTAAATATTATTTGTATTACACTAAAAAGCAAAACACTGCTAGTTCTCTCACTTGTTTGTTCATAAACAGGTGCAGATGATAATACAAACTTTGATTGGAGGAGAAGGCCCTTTACTTCTTGTACGTTGGGAACACTGACAGTTACTTCAGTTCGCCAACGTAACTGGGAACTGAACGTAACTGGGAACTGAACGTAACCGGGAACTGAACGTAACTGGGAACTGAACGTAACTGGGAACTGAAGGTAACTGGGAACTGAACGTAACTGGGAACTGAAGGTAACCAGGAACTGAACGTAACTGGGAACTGAAGGTAACCGGGAACTGAACGTAACTGGGAACTGAACGTAACTGGGAACTGAAGGTAACTGGGAACTGAACGTAACTGGGAACTGAACGTAACTGGGAACTGAACGTAGCTGGGAACTGAAGGTAACTGGGAACTGAACGTAACTGGGAACTGAACGTAACTGGGAACTGAAGGTAACCGGGAACTGAACGTAACTGGGAACTGAAGGTAACTGGGAACTGAACGTAACTGGAAACTGAACGTAACTGGGAACTGAACGTAACTGGGAACTGAACGTAACCGGGAACTGAACGTAACTGGGAACTGAAGGTAACCGGGAACTGAACGTAACTGGGAACTGAAGGTAACCGGGAACTGAACGTAACTGGGAACTGAAGGTAACCGGGAACTGAACGTAACTGGGAACTGAAGGTAACCGGGAACTGAACGTAACCGGGAACTGAACGTAACTGGGAACTGAAGGTAACTGGGAACTGAACGTAACTGGGAACTGAAGGTAACTGGGAACTGAAGGTAACCGGGAACTGAACGTAACTGGGAACTGAAGGTAACCGGGAACTGAACGTAACTGGGAACTGAAGGTAACCGGGAACTGAACGTAACCGGGAACTGAACGTAACTGGGAACTGAACGTAACAGGATACTGAACGTAACTGGGAACTAAACGTAACTGGGAACTGAAGGTAACCGGGAACTGAACGTAACTGGGAACTGAACGTAACAGGATACTGAACGTAACTGGGAACTAAACGTAACTGGGAACTGAAGGTAACCGGGAACTGAACGTAACTGGGAACTGAACGTAACAGGATACTGAACGTAACTGGGAACTAAACGTAACTGGGAACTGAAGGTAACCGGGAACTGAACGTAACTGGGAACTGAAGGTAACCGGGAACTGAACGTAACCGGGAACTGAACGTAACTGGGAACTGAACGTAACAGGATACTGACAGTTACATTCATTTCACGAAAAATAAACAAATTTAATAAAGAAACTTCACTGAATATTTTTCAATTACAAATAACTCTTCCAACCATTATAAAGAAGGAATTTCCACACCCCACACTGTTGTATCTTTGTATCGTCAATTTCATGAAGTAATAACTAACTTGGAATATTTTAATAGGTAAGTTGTTAAGTACTGAGCACGAAACAATGACATAAAAGTAATGATAAATAGGCTAATTATTGAGATTGATTTATAATTTAAAAAATAAAATAAAAATGAAAAACAGTTCATAAGGAGACACTTTACAAATTACAACTTTCATCTTTGAGTAATGTTATGCTAGAAGAACAATGAAGCTCTTTAACATAGCAATAAAGACATCATTCTAGTGAAAATACCCAGTTAATCCATCGTTGTTAACAAACGATATTTAAGCCCGCTGTACTCGTTAAATTATGTTGTGGCAACAAGGGAATTTCGTTTTACAGTTATTATGTCTTTCATTATTTCACAAAATTACTTGTCTTAGCAAATCTCTTTTGAATACAAAATATTGCATATTTTACAAATCATGTTGAAGAAATTAAAACTTTTTGGTTTAAAGTATGTGAAATGTATGCTATTACAAAAAATCTAAACCACAAAGATCATTAAATAAAGTTTTATTACTTCAGTTCCTCAAATTTTAATTAATGACTAGGTATTAACAAAAAATACGAGTTTAATGGGTTGTAAAAATATTAAAAAGCTCTAATATAAATTAAAATTGTTGAAAAACTTAAATGGACAAAGTTTAATACGCATTACCACATTGAATTCATCAAGTAAAAAGAAAACATTAGTTAACTATGAATTAAACAATGTTGAGGATAATCGAGTTCAATAAAATGTGTTTTTTATGTAATATTATTTTAGATATTAGCGTATTACATAGATACAATGACGTGCCTTCCAGACAAATAAAGTGAAACTCCTGTAACACGAAAATATTTTCCTGCAACAAAGTTTGCTAATAAACAGTTTTATTTAATTTTTAACTCTCACAAAAGGGGTTCAAACTTAGTTTTTATTTATTGTTGAAGTTAGGACTTTCTGGGTTGTTTTCACGATTATTATGGTTATGGAAACTATAAGTAGTGTTTTGAAACTGAAAACTACAGGAAGCAGTTTACATTTCTTATGGCCTGAGATCATTAGTAAGGTATTTTAACCTAAATATATAAGTTTGTTTTATCTAGTTTATTTTAGGTACCTTGATTAGGTGCCTCTTATACTCCGAAAATGGTTCTATTTAGTACAATAATCATTAGAGATTTTTTTGCACATTATGATGTTTGATTGCAGAAACAGATCATGGCATTTAAAGGAAAGGATATAACACTCTTCAATTATATGTCTTGTAACTTTTACAATTTATATTCTTCTCTTTCTAATGTCTTGTAACTTCTAAAATTTATAATTTTTACTTTTTATGTTAATTTGGTAGCTGGCCTTGATATAAACTTCATCCCTATGTTTAGTGTTCCTATAATAAAGATAAACTTGCTTAAAATTAGGAGATTTTACACAAAGTAACTTTATTTGATGAAAATGTCCGTTCCAATACATCGTATCCTTTGATTGCGAGTTTTGAGGACTCTGGCAGGAACTACGTTTTTGTGATGTTTTTCCTATATAATTTCATTTTACGGGTTCCAATTAAGAGTCTGAAGTACCCGATATCTTGGGTATTTATTCCCTTAAAATAATGTTAAATTTCAAACATTCGCAACGCCTTTGATATTGGTCGAAAAATATTCATCTTTAAAAAATTTTAAAGAGAATTTTAATATCTAGGTGATTGTTGAATCAAATTTTTTATATCATTGATTTTTATTGGCGTTTGATTAATAAACAACAAAGTACTCTCAACATTTTTTGTTCGAAAAGAGGCGCGTTTTTTCAATAGTTTAATCTCATAAATCACTCTATAATCGTGATTTTTATTTCACAGAACCCTATATACTTATTAAAATTTTGTTGAATATGACACAAAGATGAATATTTTCGACAAATATTAAAGGCGTAGCGGGTGTTCCAAATTTAACATTAGGCTTATGGTGATAAAAATTTCAAGGTGGCGGGTACTGCAGACTTAAGACTGTACTTCAATATTTGAAATTTATTGGTAACATTTATTAAGTAGTAATGAGGTAAAGCTATATCGAAAAAGAAACAATAAATCAGTGTATACATTGGTTTTAGAGTATTAGAATGGGTAGGTTTGGAGGAATTTTATTTGTTGCCTCTCCTAAAACGTCACTTTGAAGATAAGAGGTATTAAATTTAGACCATTATGTCTAAATCTACCTGTTGGGAAATCACTATTTTTTCATATTTTTCATATATTCCAGAGAGGTAATTATATAATTGTGAAGGTCTATATTATGTAAAATATAATTTTGAAGAAAATTAAAAGGTCAGGATCGCAAAGTTTTTAGGAAATCAGCGCCAAGTTAGATAAATAAAAGTTTCTTCAATTCTTAAAGTAAACGAAACACCTTGTTGATTTTGCGAATCTGTGGTTAGAAAGTAGTGATGTACTAGGCGAATTACGGTAAATGTACGTTGTTTAATATTGTAAAAGGGTGTCGTCACACGCAACCCACCACGTGATAAGAGTGGCATGGAATCGTATCCTGAAATATCCTCTACACTAGTAAAATTTAATTCTTAAAATAACCACTAACAAATCTATTTTATAATTGCTTTATGACTTTATGTTCTCTTTTTAGGGCCACTATCATAGTAAAAATTTATTATCATTTTTTTAATACAATTACACTGATACGCATTTAGGTTCATTTGAGTTACGATCACAATATTAAAGTAAAATATGTAAGCAGACAGGAAATAAAAACTAAATTATGATATAATATGTCAAATAAGTTGGACTAGTTGGGATTGGTTGGGTTTCTGTTTTGAATCACATCTTCTTCCTTATACATTTATTTGATTTTTCGTATATTGGTTAAGTTGTTTCGTTTGCATAGTATTGATACGTCGACGACGTAACATGTCTTTTCAATGGAAATTAAAATCATTGTAATGACTTTTTATTATATTTTAACATAAAATTTACAATGGAAATAAAAAAAGAAAAGATAAATTTGATTCAACAATCAGCTAAGACAATTGGAGAAAATCATTCAAAATTTAAAGACAATAAAATCAAACCAATCTTATGATTCTATATAACTCAAATAGTCCTTGACAACATAAAAATAAAAAATGGCAAGCTTTAATTTTATTGTGAACCGATTATGTAAAGTGCCAATGAAAGAACATAGACTTTGAGCACACATTGAGACAGAGAAATAAATCATAAAAAGTATTGCAAAAAGAAATAGCTAGAAGGGTGATTTAATTGACAAACTCATTAAAAATTAGAAAAGTGCAAATGAAAACGAAATTGAAATCCCTTAGAGCTTTGAGCTTAGTAAACCTATAAGGAAAACTTTCATGCATAGGCCTACGAAGTTCAAAATAACTTACAGAACAAGGAATAATTGCTTTACTATGATTCAAAAATGACAAATAATGAACTAAAACAAAAAACTGAAGCCCAAAAGTCTGGCATATATAAAATTGTATGTCAAGAGTGTCCCATTGGGCGAACCAGAAGAAACGTTTTGTGCCAAAATAAAGAATTATCCAAGCCATCAGATCGAACAATACGACAACTGTCGACAACTCAAAGATCGATGTTTGCAGAACACATCCTAGAATCTGGGCACGTCCTGAAACATATACGAAAGTATAGAAATATTAGATATTGCAAGAAAATGAGAAAAATAATACCAAAGAGGAAATGCATATTTATATAAATGCTCAGAATAACAATTCAGAAATACTGAATATCATACAAATGCAAAAACTTAAGCCGATACACGAAAAATCAAATGTATAAGGAAGAAGATGTGATTCAAAACAGAAACCCAACCAATTCCAACTAGTCCACATATAATTTAATTTATTTTATATGTTATCGTAATTTCCCTTCCTTCATAATCCATTCATGTTCAAGATAGTGGGGGGTTAATGCGAACTGCATGTAAACCCCTAGCTGGAACTTATGTAGACAGCAGGGGGTGAGGAGAAATGCTATGGGCATGGAAACCTCTAGCTGGAACATTTGTTCAAGGCAGCAGGGGGTGAGGAATGCGACGGGCATAGAAACCCCTAACTGGAACATGAGTGGACAGTCCCTTGTCTCACCCTTTCTCTTCCTTCAATATCCCATCCTTCCGGGGGCTTGCGCAAAATGCCCATTTTGAGGCAGACGTGCTCAACGGTTCGGCCGGGGTCTCCTTATCCACGAATAACAACAACAACAACAACATGTTATCGTAATTTAGTTTTTATTTTCTAATTGTTTACACATTTTACTTCAATACTGTGATCATGCCTAAGAGCTGAAATGTGTGTTAGTGAAATTAATTGTGTTTAATAAAAATTGATAAGGATACAATGGTTTTCTTTTGTAATTTTTTCAATAATTACTATTAAGCAGGCTTGAAATACAAAGATGATTTAAATTTGTAATTTTCATTCGTTTTAAATTTAAAAAAGTAAAATAAATAAATAAATAAATACAGTTGAAAACAAGTAATAGATTAATCTCGATAGCAAATAGTTGTTAGGATATATAATCACTATAATTTACATTTTGATTCTCTAGTAACCCAGTTTTAATATTTAAGGCATGCGTTGTTAAGGACTAAAATTAGTTTATATAATTTTAAATAACATTTTATGGCCCGGAGACATTTTTTGTCGTTTCTTTGAAAGGCAAATATAGTCTCATTTAACTATAAATAGGATGTTGTTGTTTTTGGTCGTTTCTTTATAAGAAAAATATATACTCCCATTTAACTATGAATAGGATGGTGACGTTTTTGGTTGCTTCTTTGTAAGAAAAATAGAGTAGTCCCATTTAACTATGAATAGGATGGTGACGTTATGGTATAGTTTCCTCGAAAGGAAAATAGAGTAGTCCCACTTAATTATGAAAATTCAATTTTAAGTCAATTTTAAAAAGAGTTTTTAAAATCATACTATATAGATTTGAAAATGTACTACTCTGACGTGGATTCCTACTTGTTGAGTGTATCTAGCATCCCTTACAGACATAACTAACATTTGGAAATAAAAAAGGTAATCGAATAAATTATTGTATTAAAAATAAAACATAGAATTAAGAAAATTTTATTGAAAAGTTAAAAGCAGTATCCATACGAGAAACATAGGTTTTAACGATGTCATTCCTGAGAGAGATATTAAGCTACATAGTGCATCTTGAACCCCGTAAGGATTATGGTCTCCATGTTGAAGAAGAGTTGCATTATACTTGCTGATCCACAGGGAAGTCTCCTAGTTTCCTACTCTGAATGTCATCAGTGAAGGTTGATTTTGTTTAATAATTCAGTTAATATTTCTCATAAAGCTACGATTTACTTTGGACTTGAGTGCTACAGCTTTATTTGGCTACAAAATGCCATATCACTAATAATTTATTACGATTTAAGTTTTTATTGTAATAAGTAATCTCATCACCATCCGAGCATTTTAAAAATAATATTCTACGCTCACTCAGTTGGATGTTATCAATTCGGCATGGAGAGATATCCTCATTCAAGAGTGTTGGTTCCTTCCTGTATTGATAAAACCCGATTTCACTGGCGAACGAGAATGATTACTCTCGAAGGAAGTGTCAGATCAACTTCAAACTTTCGCAGTAGATTTTCCGCTTAATTTGTAGATGTCTTTTCGTTTGTGAAGTTATGAATATTGATAAACTCATAATACATAATTGAACTTCAAATAGGAAGTTCATTGGAGGCTGTTTTAGTGGTGCTTTAGTTGATTGTATTTTATAAACGCCGTAAGCCGGACTTATACCTGACGCCTAAGTAAGGTTATTAAAATTATTTTCTGCTTTTGTAATACTTTATGCACAATATACAGTTCGTTATTTTACAAATATCAAATGTCAATACTCTTTAAAATTGAATGTTAAATTTTATTTTTTTGCAAAATAACTTAACTTTATAATCGCCATCATTTTGTTCGTTCATCCCCATATGCTCAGAATAAGCATTCTCCAAGTTTTATATTAAATTAATTTATATACCAACCTAATTAAATTTTACCAACCTAAAAACTAGCACATATTCAACATGACTTGTCCTCAAAACATCGAATCGAGTTTTCGTTCATATGACATGAACTTTGCCCGCATTCACTGCTAACAAGAGCACACAGGATCATCGCTTGTAACGTTGTATCTTGTTAGCGCTTCATTCATTACACCGTTGTGCATAATCCCTTGTTCAGTAATCCTGTCGATTATCTCATGTGTAGTTTTTAGATACTGTATTTAATGATATTATTCCATTGAGTAAACATACAATTAACATAACTATATATTTTGCCATGATATCCCCTGACACATGAACATTTTATCGTGATTGAAAAAAATGTGATAGTGTCCTGAACCAGTTTGATCAGGTTCTGGTTTGGTCTTGTTTATCCTTTCCGACTTTTACTATGGAGGTTGATTAGACCATATATACCCGATTCTGAACCAGTCTGATCGGGTTCTGATTTGGTCTGGTTTAGCCTTTTCCACTTTCATTAGGTAGGCTAATGAGACTATATTATTTCTGGTCCTGAATAAGTCTGGTTTGACCTAATTCGACCTTATCAAACCAGTGGTTATTATTAAACAAGACTTACCTTCGATGTATATACTGTAAGCCGTAAATTAAATGGAATCCAGCTGCTATAATGAACAACAATAAACTCACTACATTTACTATGATTTTTAGTAATTTTACCTACTTACAAAAACCTAGTTACTTATTTATCTTTTTTTACAAGAAACTGATTGCCTTATATCACAAACTTCATAGAGAAGGCTGAATAAATTCTGTGGTGTGTATTAGAGAATACTTGATGTAAATATACGATATTGCATGTAATAAAAGCTCATAGATATCACTGGAAATTATAGATAGATAATAGTTACATCACAAAATTTTTACTGTCGAAAACTTAAAAAAGTTAAAATTTCTGAAGATTTGGTAGAGTTGTCAATTAATTCCTAGCAACTGAAAGGAGACAATATTTAGGCTTTTGCTTTATTTTTCATTCAGTATTAAGAAAAGTTCTCATAATACACTAATGAGTAACATCCATCTAGACTAGAAGACTACTTTACTACGCAACATAATTTTTTAATTTTAACATTTTGAAATGAATATCTTACTGAAACTTTCTTTTGTGTATAGGACAAATATTTTTCTGGTAGAATCGTTACTTTTATTTTCAATAATTATGTTGATGATTTTAACACCTAACATAGTTTTAAACGTTAGTGAATTTTCTTGTAAAATATAGGTTCCCCTGTCTACTGCTGGATTTTGCATATAAAGTAATGTTTAACAACCATGTAGATATGGATTTATAAAACTAATTTCACCATTTATTTGTCTTGTTTTTCCACAAACTTTTACATTCAGATTTACACTGTTCAACTCTTGTCTCTAGAATGAAAAAATTGATTTTCAAATAGGCCTACGCTCTCAACAAACACGGTTGAAGTGGAGAGTTAGCAATATTTAATTTTATTTCTATCAGTAAATGTTAACAGTGTTACTTTGAAACTAAACTAGAAATATTTGGAAAAGGATGCCAGATTCTGTGCGATGAGGAGTTGTATGCTGGGGGACCCAGGGTTTGTTAATGTGAGTAATGAACTCTCCGAGAGTTACGTTCACTTTGGCCTGGCCATGGCCCTCTATTTTATACTTCATCATCATTTACAAGTGTCTGTAATTTCCGGCCCTCACACAAATTTTAATCGCTTGAAAAATTCGGAGCGTTTTTAAAACCCTTTGAAATTTATATCTTATTATCTACCATTGGCAATTATATCATCTTTTTAACATAACAACTTTATTTGAGTTAACATTCATGCAGCTACGTTTTCAAGAAGAAAAACTATTCAATGCATTTGGTGATTCCATAGTTTGCCACACACATACTATATTGAAAAATATTTATGTAGGACGATTTTCACACATAAAGTAACGTAAAAACCTTCAAAACACCAATTTTTAAAGTACTTTATACTATTTTAACGTATCACATTTAAACTACCTAATTGCCCTTTTCAGAAAAACGTATAGTAAAACTATTTTATTTCTTACTTTAAAGGAAGTTTACCTAAGGTGGGGGTTATATGGTAAAGCCAAGGTGAAATATAAAATCGAAACAAGGTTGCATGAGCGATAAGTCCGATCGCGTGTTACTTGTAATAAAATACGAACAGACGGCACGCTACCAAGTCTGGCTGTGGAATGACCACAACCACATAACCGTTGCTTAACTGTTCCCCTCCTCCAACCACGCAGATCATCAACAATGTTGATGCAACCTTATCATTGACTTTCAGTCTCAGTTGTCACCGAAGAATATCCCAAGGGACTTAAGGAAAAATTACTTCAGTATGTAATCCATTTATCGAATATTTCCTGATCATCTTTCGTTTGAGACTTGATGTATCATCATCTAGTCCTGAAAAAACCTTAACAACGGATAATAAATTTTAAAACAAAATTTACCTAATTATAAAAATACTTTTAATAGAGTATTGTTTAAAATATCTCCCAAGGCAAATGCGTGTTTGACACGTTCACTGTTACCTAAGATCAAGTGTTACGGTACGTGGTAAACCATGTCGGATTATACCACCAAAACCACCACAAATTTCTGGCACATATTAATATTATTCACATCTTTATATAAATATTTATTATTTATCCTTGGTTTCGGCTTCTATTGATGCCTTACTTAACGACTGACCTTTTGTTGACTAGGGGCAACCTCCAACAATGTCTAATGTTCGTTTTATAACATTTATTATGAATTATATCATTTCAAATTTGAAAGTTTAAAAACTCTATTGAAATTCATATTGTTGAACATTAGGGAACCAAACAAGGCGATCAAACATTGCTGAATCTTAAAAATACAATAACATCAGACTTATTCTACCATTTGCGGTTTATTGCATATTGCTTATAATCTACACTTTTATAATTATGTAAAATATGACAAAGGACACTGAATTTTCCTACTGGGTTTCCTTTGGGGACGTTCCTTAAAAGGGTCGAGAGAAGATTTTATTGAAGCATTTTTTAACTGGTTCGGATATGCTTATCCGAACAAGTAAAAAAATGCTTCATGCTCTTTTTTCAACACTCTAATGATAGTGTTGCTGTTGCAGTCATGCTCGTGCTCACCAGTCCGATGGTCTCTAATGATAGTTTTGCTGTTGCAGTCATGCTTGTGCTCACCAGTCTGATGGTCTCTAATGATAGTGTTGCTGTTGCAGTCATGCTTGTGCTCACCAGTCCGATGGTCTCTAATGATAGTGTTGCTGTTGCAGTCATGCTTGTGCTCACCAGTCCGATGGTCTCTAATGATAGTGTTGCTGTTGCAGTCATGCTTGTGCTCACCAGTCCGATGGTCTCTAATGATAGTGTTGCTGTTGCAGTCATGCTTGTGCTCACCAGTCCGATGGTCTCTAATGATAGTGTTGCTGTTGCAGTCATGCTTGTGCTCACCAGTCCGATGGTCTCTAATGATAGTTTTGCTGTTGCAGTCATGCTTGTGCTCACCAGTCTGATGGTCTCTAATGATAGTGTTGCTATTGCAGTCATGCTTGTGCTCACCAGTCCGATGGTCTCTAATGATAGTTTTGCTGTTGCAGTCATGCTTGTGCTCACCAGTCTGATGGTCTCTAATGATAGTGTTGCTGTTGCAGTCATGCTTGTGCTCACCAGTCCGATGGTCTCTAATGATAGTGTTGCTGTTGCAGTCATGCTTGTGCTCACCAGTCCGATGGTCTCTAATGATAGTTTTGCTGTTGCAGTCATGCTTGTGCTCACCAGTCTGATGGTCTCTAATGATAGTGTTGCTGTTGCAGTCATGCTTGTGCTCACCAGTCTGATGGTCTCTAATGATAGTGTTGCTGTTGCAGTCATGCTTGTGCTCACCAGTCTGATGGTCTCTAATGATAGTGTTGCTGTTGCAGTCATGCTTGTGCTCACCAGTCCGATGGTCTCTAATGATAGTGTTGCTGTTGCAGTCATGCTTGTGCTCACCAGTCCGATGGTCTCTAATGATAGTTTTGCTGTTGCAGTCATGCTTGTGCTCACCAGTCTGATGGTCTCTAATGATAGTGTTGCTGTTGCAGTCATGCTTGTGCTCACCAGTCCGATGGTCTCTAATGATAGTTTTGCTGTTGCAGTCATGCTTGTGCTCACCAGTCCGATGGTCTCTAATGATAGTGTTGCTGTTGCAGCCATGCTCGTGCTTACCAGTCCGATGGTCTCTAATGATAGTGTTGCTGTTGCAGTCATGCTTGTGCTCACCAGTCCGATGGTCTCTAATGATAGTTTTGCTGTTGCAGTCATGCTTGTGCTCACCAGTCCGATGGTCTCTAATGATAGTGTTGCTGTTGCAGTCATGCTTGTGCTCACCAGTCCGATGGTCTCTAATGATAGTGTTGCTGTTGCAGTCATGCTTGTGCTCACCAGTCTGATGGTCTCTAATGATAGTGTTGCTGTTGCAGTCATGCTTGTGCTCACCAGTCCGATGGTCTCTAATGATAGTGTTGCTGTTGCAGTCATGCTTGTGCTCACCAGTCTGATGGTCTCTAATGATAGTGTTGCTGTTGCAGTCATGCTTGTGCTCACCAGTCCGATGGTCTCTAATGATAGTGTTGCTGTTGCAGTCATGCTTGTGCTCACCAGTCCGATGGTCTCTAATGATAGTGTTGCTATTGCAGCCATGCTTGTGCTCACCAGTCCGATGGTCTCTAATGATATTTTTGCTGTTGCAGCCATGCTTGTGCTTACCAGTCTGATGGTCTCTAATGATAGTTTTGCTATTGCAGCCATGCTCGTGCTCACCAGTCCGATGGTCTCTAATGATAGTGTTGCTGTTGCAGCCATGCTCGTGCTCACCAGTCCGATGGTGTCTAATGATAGTGTTGCTATTGCAGCCATGCTTGTGCTCACCAGTCCGATGGTCTCTAATGATAGTTTTGCTATTGCAGCCATGCTCGTGCTCACCAGTCCGATGGTGTCTAATGATAGTGTTGCTATTGCAGCCATGCTCGTGCTCACCAGTCCGATGGTCTCTAATGATAGTGTTGCTATTGCAGCCATGCTCGTGCTCACCAGTCTGATGGTCTCTAATGATAGTGTTGCTGTTGCAGTCATGCTTGTGCTCACCAGTCCGATGGTCTCTAATGATAGTTTTGCTATTGCAGCCATGCTCGTGCTCACCAGTCCGATGGTCTCTAATGATAGTTTTGCTATTGCAGCCATGCTCGTGCTCACCAGTCTGATGGTCTCTAATGATAGTGTTGCTATTGCAGCCATGCTCGTGCTCACCAGTCTGATGGTCTCTAATGATAGTGTTGCTGTTGCAGTCATGCTTGTGCTCACCAGTCCGATGGTCTCTAATGATAGTTTTGCTATTGCAGCCATGCTCGTGCTCACCAGTAAGATGGTCTCTAATGATAGTTTTGCTATTGCAGCCATGCTCGTGCTCACCAGTCCGATGGTCTCTAATGATAGTGTTGCTATTGCAGCCATGCTCGTGCTCACCAGTCTGATGGTCTCTAATGATAGTGTTGCTGTTGCAGTCATGCTTGTGCTCACCAGTCCGATGGTCTCTAATGATAGTTTTGCTATTGCAGCCATGCTCGTGCTCACCAGTAAGATGGTCTCTAATGATATTTTTGCTGTTGCAGCCATGCTTGTGCTTACCAGTCTGATGGTCTCTAATGATATTGTTCCTGTTGCAGTCATGCTCGTGCTCACTAGTCTGTTGGTTGTGGCCGCCCAAACGCTCACCCCTGCTGAGGCGTGGGGCGGACTCTTTAACCGCTTCAGCCCTGAGATGCTGTCCAATCTTGGCTATGGCGGTCACGGCAGCTTCAGAGTACAACCATTTTTACAACAGGTAAAAACCCCATTTCTTAAATCCATAAATTTATGTCTGTAATAGGCTTCGATTAAAAAAGTACGTTAAATAGTAATACAGTCTCTGGTATAAAATCTAACAACTATATTTGATTTTTTATTATTTGGTGTTATCCATTATTGTTATAAACATTGTTAGCATTATTGTTAAATTTTAAGCTCCGGAGACTTAACATGCTTTGAAATAGCAAAACAAATTACTTTTGTTAATTCTTAAATAAATATTAGTATTTTAATTCATTTAGCGAATTTTAGTTAACAACTGTTCGCAAAAAAACTTTTGTCCATTAAGTTCCTGTAACGCCAAGCTACATAAATAAAGTACAATATCTAAATTTATCAATAACAGCAGTCAATTTATATATTTAAAAAAAACATTATACATTACTTGACAGGCGACTGTTCTTTGAAATTCGCCGGGAGTCCATTGTATAATGATGTACCGAAATAGCCCCTTCTGCCAACCTCACGATTAATCCTCGAGAAATCGAGCATCATGTCTTGCCGGTTTCCTACGCAAAGTGACATCTTCCCGAAGAGAGTGTTTGTCACAGAGGTACTGAGGCTCTCCAACAGTGAGAGTTCTGTGGACCAAACTGCGACACAGCACTCTAAATATGGCATCCATGGGGAGCAGATGTAAAACCTTACCTAAAGGTGAGAAATGATCACGGCGGATGAGGTAGAACACAACCCTGATGGCACTATTTTTAACATTTGTATTCTCCCCATATTCTCTTTCGAGATAGTATCGCCGTATGCAGGATAGCATTATTGGAAAACTAATAGAATCAATGACTGCACAGGCTACATTTTCGCTTCCTCTGGTAATAATTTACGAACCTGTGCAGCCCCCTCAACCTGTTAATGGCTCTCTGGATCATTGACTAATTTAGTCATAAAAGGAGATACCTCTGTCAAATGTGACACCAAGAGGGTTTAGACTTTCATTTATCAAAAGAACTTCACCATTTAATATTATGAACAAGACTCTCTCGTTTAGGGACTGCATAAGATTCTGTGGGCCTACATGGATTGCATTGTTTTTTTAAGTCTTTTTTGACAGACCAACAAGAAATATTCTGTAGGTTGTCCCTACAGTCTCGTGTTATGTCATTTATGCAGACAATGGCATTGTCGACCGAATCATCTGCATACATGTGGACCGTGCAATACTCCACACATTTTGGAAAATCAGATATAAACAGGTTGAACTAGTCCAAGACACCTGCCTTGAGGTACATCACTCCTTTATACGCAAATCAGAAGTCTCATTGCCTACCCTGGTGACCTTCGGTCTATTACATGAACGAAATAACTCCCTCCCAAAACCGTAGTAGTGCATCTTTTGAAGTAAATTTCATGGTTTAGAGAGTCGAAAGCTTGTGAATAGTTCAGCATAACTACTCTACTGTGTTTGCCCTCATCTTTGGCTTTGAACAAATTATCAAACATGTTCACTGTTCATGTGAACCTTATTTATTAAGTTTATTATGTGCATTATTGTACATAATATTGCATGATATTGTACATATTTGTGCATATTGTACATAATATTTGGTTAATTGAAGTTATTAGGTTTAAATAACTCAAAGGTTATTTTTAGAACATTTTTGGGTGCATGTTCCGTCGGTTTTTTTTCTAAATCCAGACTTTAATTTTGAAAAAATACATTCAGGGTTCAAATAAGGCATCATTTGACAGATAGAAGCTATATCCGAAATCGTTGTAAATACAGGCAGTATCGATATTCGTCTTAGTTGTTACATACATTTTGTATTCACAGTTTCTTAGAATAAATAAATTCCACCATAGATAAGCGAAAGAGGTATTATTAAAACACTACTTTCGTCAAATTCCGAGCCCTAGAAACCTATACGTTTAACCTCACTAGGCAAGAGTTTGAATTCGGTTTAATAATGTACCTCTATATGATTTCACGTGTAATATCATGTTTGATGCTTATTGCAACGGTCGTAGATAAACTTATTTAGCTTATTACTTAACTCATTTAGTTATTACAAAAAGAAAAATACCTTGGAGATAAAGTCTTGGGGAACGCCCATTTGCGTTCGCCTTTAAGTATATCGTTTATTGGACAGTTTTAGGCCTACCAATAATCGGTTCCTGAGATATAATAATTTAACCCAAAAGATACTAATTGTAGAAATGGTATTTTAATATAATCATCGTTTATAATTGTCAATAAAACTAATGAGATGAAAAGAAAAATAGTTTCAAATATTAAAATTAATAGAATTAGCTAAATAGTCTTTATTGAGAAAACAAAGTTATTATTTAATATTTAATCACGCAATGATTAAAATTACTTTTGCTCTACAGTAAAAACTTATTTGTGGTGGAATTTTACTTTTTATTACCTTCATTTACGAGTTTATCTTCACTGAAACAAGAAACGAAATTATTTCTAATCAATTAGTTACACACATAAACCATTAAAAACGACAATGCTTTTAAATAAAATATCTATTAATGTTGTAAGCAAATGTAAGTGAATCTTAGTAAATAATTTGAAATATACAGATATAATTTACCTGTTAGTGGAGAAGCGTTTATGAGTGAAGTAATTTTGATTTATCGTTCAACCGTATTTCTGGAATGGCGAAGCAGTAAGTTTTCCTCATTGAACACGATTTGCTTCGATTGAAAAACTTCAAAAAGCTATTAGATTATATTTTTCTCTCACTCATTGATTTATACTTTGTTCATTAATTTTTACACAGTGATTTAGAATAAAATGCATTTATTTTGAAAGCATAAACTTAGAATCCTAATTCTAAAATCCACGTTAAAATTCCACTAAAAAAAGCTACAACAGACAAAACTATGAAATTTCACTTAACATTTCTGGTGACAGTAAGCTGTATATTTATATAAAATTGCCGAGTGGATGACCCCTTTGGGAGGCAGTTAACAAAGAATCAGATTAAGACTTCGCTAATGGATGTCTAGGAGCAAACACTATTGAAAGCCAAACCATACATAATTTAACAGTCCCTGAATTCGAAGCAATATCCATCAAAAACCGATTTCAAAAGGTCGAATATGTCGGGAATTAGTGTGTCCAACTTTGCATTCCTATCGGTACTCCTTTCCAGGTCGGATTCGTGGTATTGTATTCTTCCAAATAAAAATAAATTATCTATTTTAATTGTTTTCGTGGGTGCGATTTAAGTTACATTCTTATCAACTAAAGCTAATGACCAATAGCTTAGTTATGAAAATCTATCTGATGCGATGGTTTGTGAGCTCTACTTAATATTCCGACATTGCGTTCTAATGTCTGTATGAATGATCAATTAAATTACTAATCCGAAGTTCTATTGTTGTGCAATGAAATCATTAAATAATTTACCCCATAAAGTGCCACTGTAACGGGAAGGGATGGCCGTCGAGTTCTGTGATTTAACGCTAAACGCGTCTGAAAGATTTACTCCCCGTTTCGTTTACTGTTGCGATTCTATCCAGTTCCATGGCTTTTATAGCTTCACCCGTTCATCCTAGTTAAAAAACCTTCAGTCAAATTTAAAAGTAAATGGGATATTTTACTTTCTCCTTTTGCTGTTACAGTGATTAATAAAAACTACTCGTATTTAGAAATTTTTCGATTTAATAATCATCCACCCAACAATAAATTGTTTAATTCAATATCAGGTAATGAAACAGATATTTAATTTTCAGCAGTTTTCTCTGAATATTTTATAAATCAATAGTGAAGAATAAAACTAATAGTTTTTATTATTAAATTTAATGTTTCATCAATCAAAAATTAAAAGTTTGCTTACAAGTTGAAATTACTTTAGTGAATGCTCCATGAAATAGTCGGTGGAGCGAACATTCTCCAGTTGAAGACATCGATATCTGCAATGTAGGCTACGCACACTTTGCCAATTTATTGATACTACATGGTTTATTAAATATTGGTTTAATTGACGTAAATGTGAAGCCGTAGTCTGGCTCAAAAATGAAATTTCCAGATTAGTTTTATCAGAGGATTAGATACTGTAATGGATTTTATATTTTTTTAAGTATTATCTGTAAAGATCAGTTATTTTATTCTCTATGAACATAATGTTTTACAAACTGTCACACAAACACATTTAGAAAACGCCACGTGTGTGTCTATATCAGGTTTTTTTATTTATCTTTTTATATATGCGCCGTTAATGAAAAGGTATACAGGATAAATCTTGAACCTTTTTTCAAATCTAAATATCAACATAGAAAAACACAAATGTGCACACATGATTATTGGAGTTGGTTAGCTACATTCTGTGCGTTTGTCGACCGGGCGACCTCTTTGGGATACGGTGCACAAGTAGTCAGGAGACAATCTTGAATGTATGCATAGGTTTCTATGTACATCAAAGCTACGATACATCAAGTATATGCTATTATGCAAAGTTAAACTGCCTGCCATTTCTGACTCAAAGTTCGTTTGAGGTCAGCATTGCGGCACTGTTTCCAATTCTATCTTTAACAGAAAACAATTCCACAAATTAACGTTCGAGCCAGAAATGACAGGCAGTCAAACTTTGGATATAAGCATACTATTACTGAAATTTCAAAATACAATTACTTGCGTTATATTTGACCTTTTGATATCGGATTTGTGGAGTTTTTCTCTAAATTGAAAGACATTTAAAGTTATATAACACGACATAAACCAATACACTTTCCTCTACGACTTCCTCTAGGAGTATCCCCCGTGTGGTGCCCACTCTGGAAATGTGACAACATCGATTTTTTTATTTACTAAATGTCCCAATGTCCCCAACAACAATCAAAATAAAAATTCGTTAGACTTTCAATGCATGCTCAATCTGTTTAGTTCCTGGACTAACATGGGATCTATTTGTTTGAATTGTAATTTTATCTTTATGGTATGTTTTATGAAGCAACGACTTTCATCATGACGATTATTCGTTTTTTATACCCTATAACGATTTAAATAATGTAATACAGTATACTAGTCGGAAATAGTGATATACTTTTTCTTGTTTCGACAGAGAAGATCTTACCATCCTTTTTAACGACAGAAATAAGTTTACTTTCATAAAAGTTTTCGTTTCCGAAAGTAAGAAGAAAAAGGCTGGAGAGCGGTTTTAAAGTTAGGGCGTCGCTTTTTACAAACAACCGCAGAAGAAACTGGGCCCGCTCTGAATAAACTTCACAAAGTCAGTTTCTGAGATGTTATGACTCGTTTTACCGTGTCTCAAATAAAACTTATTCTGTGTAAGAATTTCTTAGAATTTGTATTTATCATGAGGCGTTGAAATGACATCTAAACAATATGTTTATTTTAGCTTCTTCCAATTATATCTAACCATTAATTTTAACTGTTGATCTATAAAACTATTGAGGCCTAATGATTTCTTACGATATCGAAGTAAAAATGATTTGATTCTCAAAAACATATAATTTTCGGGCAACTAGATTCCATATGCTTAAAGAGATGTTGGTCAAATGATGCTTTAGTCCTTTTTGAAAGGATTTAAGGACCTTTGTGTGTCGTGTAAGGTGGATTTTTAGTTTGTTGGTTATTATTGTTCTCTAATATTAATCTTGTATATTTTACTAACTATTGGAATCGTGTTCTTTTGCACTCCATGTAGTTTTGTCTCCATGTAGTCAACAAAAATCCATACGGTGATTGGCAAGTAGCCAAGCACAATCATATTGTACACATAAAATGTAGCTGTCTTTATTTCAGCTGGTTCAGTCAATTTACACCATTTGATTGTACACTTTTTATCGTAACTGATTATACTATTTGGTTTAAATGGTGCAATAACCTCTATAACATGGATGATTCAAAACAATAAATACTAGTTACAATTATGTGGAAGGATTAAAATTTTAAAAAGATACATTTTGGCACAATTTAATCACTCAGACATCAATACCAATATTATTAAAAGGGTAATTTTCAAAAAGATAACGTTTAAATTTTTAACAATAAAACACATGCGTATATGATAACTATCAAATTTTGAGCATTATCAGAACCGTGGTTGCACCTCTTGTTATATTTATCCAGCAAATAAATTATAAAAATATATAATTCAATCTTAACATTATTTAAGTTATAGTAGCAGTAACAAAAGTTTCTAAAAAAATGAAGAAAAAGGTATTTTTAAGGCATGTTTACTTAATGTTAGCATGTACAATGAGATTATGCATTGCCAGTATTGCACACCTTGTATAATCGGAAAGTTCATGAGAAGTTAAAACTAAGTATATCAAGTAACGCAAAGTGAATTTTGTTTCAGAGTCCTCGTGAGACGTTTCAAGAACTGCAAGAGATAGAAAAGGACACGGAACAGGACTGCTACGACCTAGAGTGTGTCGCAAACGATCAATGCTGCTCCGGCCAAGTGTGCATCATCCTTGACAGCAGTAAGTAGACCATAGACGAAAGGCAGTAACAGGACTGCTACGACCTAGAGTGTGTCGCAAACGATCAATGTTGCTCCGGCCAAGTGTGCATCATCCTTGACAGCAGTAAGTAGACCATAGACGAAAGGCAGTAACAGGACTGCTACGACCTAGAGTGTGTCGCAAACGATCAATGTTGCTCCGGCCAAGTGTGCATCATCCTTGACAGCAGTAAGTAGACCATAGACGAAAGGCAGCAACAGGACTGCTACGACCTAGAGTGTGTCGCAAACGATCAATGTTGCTCCGGCCAAGTGTGCATCATCCTTGACAGCAGTAAGTAGACCATAGACGAAAGGCAGCAACAGGACTGCTACGACCTAGAGTGTGTCGCAAACGATCAATGTTGCTCCGGCCAAGTGTGCATCATCCTTGACAGCAGTAAGTATCCCATAGACGAAAGGCAGTAACAGGACTGCTACGACCTAGAGTGTGTCGCAAACGATCAATGTTGCTCCGGCCAAGTGTGCATCATCCTTGACAGCAGTAAGTAGACCATAGACGAAAGGCAGCAACAGGACTGCTACGACCTAGAGTGTGTCGCAAACGATCAATGTTGCTCCGGCCAAGTGTGCATCATCCTTGACAGCAGTAAGTAGACCATAGACGAAAGGCAGCAACAGGACTGCTACGACCTAGAGTGTGTCGCAAACGATCAATGTTGCTCCGGCCAAGTGTGCATCATCCTTGACAGCAGTAAGTAGACCATAGACGAAAGGCAGCAACAGGACTGCTACGACCTAGAGTGTGTCGCAAACGATCAATGTTGCTCCGGCCAAGTGTGCATCATCCTTGACAGCAGTAAGTAGACCATAGACGAAAGGCAGCAACAGGACTGCTACGACCTAGAGTGTGTCGCAAACGATCAATGTTGCTCCGGCCAAGTGTGCATCATCCTTGACAGCAGTAAGTAGACCATAGACGAAAGGCAGCAACAGGACTGCTACGACCTAGAGTGTGTCGCAAACGATCAATGTTGCTCCGGCCAAGTGTGCATCATCCTTGACAGCAGTAAGTAGACCATAGACGAAAGGCAGCAACAGGACTGCTACGACCTAGAGTGTGTCGCAAACGATCAATGTTGCTCCGGCCAAGTGTGCATCATCCTTGACAGCAGTAAGTAGACCATAGACGAAAGGCAGCAACAGGACTGCTACGACCTAGAGTGTGTCGCAAACGATCAATGCTGCTCCGGCCAAGTGTGCATCATCCTTGACAGCAGTAAGTAGACCATAGACGAAAGACAGTAACAGGACTGCTACGACCTAGTGTGTGTCGCAAACGATCAATGCTGCTCCGGCCAAGTGTGCATCATCCTTGACAGCAGTAAGTAGACCATAGACGAAAGACAGCAACAGGACTGCTACGACCTAGAGTGTGTCGCAAACGATCAATGTTGCTCCGGCCAAGTGTGCATCATCCTTGACAGCAGTAAGTAGACCATAGACGAAAGGCAGCAACAGGACTGCTACGACCTAGAGTGTGTCGCAAACGATCAATGCTGCTCCGGCCAAGTGTGCATCATCCTTGACAGCAGTAAGTAGACCATAGACGAAAGGCAGTAACAGGACTGCTACGACCTAGAGTGTGTCGCAAACGATCAATGCTGCTCCGGCCAAGTGTGCATCATCCTTGACAGCAGTAAGTAGACCATAGACGAAAGGCAGCAACAGGACTGCTACGACCTAGAGTGTGTCGCAAACGATCAATGCTGCTCCGGCCAAGTGTGCATCATCCTTGACAGCAGTAAGTAGACCATAGACGAAAGGCAGCAACAGGACTGCTACGACCTAGAGTGTGTCGCAAACGATCAATGTTGCTCCGGCCAAGTGTGCATCATCCTTGACAGCAGTAAGTATCCCATAGACGAAAGGCAGCAACAGGACTGCTACGACCTAGAGTGTGTCGCAAACGATCAATGCTGCTCCGGCCAAGTGTGCATCATCCTTGACAGCAGTAAGTATCCCATAGACGAAAGGCAGTAACAGGACTGCTACGACCTAGAGTGTGTCGCAAACGATTAATGTTGCTCCGGCCAAGTGTGCATCATCCTTGACAGCAGTAAGTATCCCATAGACGAAAGGCAGCAACAGGACTGCTACGACCTAGAGTGTGTCGCAAACGATCAATGTTGCTCCGGCCAAGTGTGCATCATCCTTGACAGCAGTAAGTATCCCATAGACGAAAGGCAGTAACAGGACTGCTACGACCTAGAGTGTGTCGCAAACGATTAATGTTGCTCCGGCCAAGTGTGCATCATCCTTGACAGCAGTAAGTAGACCATAGACGAAAGGCAGTAACAGGACTGCTACGACCTAGAGTGTGTCGCAAACGATCAATGTTGCTCCGGCCAAGTGTGCATCATCCTTGACAGCAGTAAGTAGACCATAGACGAAAGGCAGTAACAGGACTGCTACGACCTAGAGTGTGTCGCAAACGATCAATGTTGCTCCGGCCAAGTGTGCATCATCCTTGACAGCAGTAAGTAGACCATAGACGAAAGACAGTAACAGGACTGCTACGACCTAGAGTGTGTCGCAAACGATCAATGCTGCTCCGGCCAAGTGTGCATCATCCTTGACAGCAGTAAGTAGACCATAGACGAAAGGCAGTAACAGGACTGCTACGACCTAGAGTGTGTCGCAAACGATCAATGTTGCTCCGGCCAAGTGTGCATCATCCTTGACAGCAGTAAGTAGACCATAGACGAAAGGCAGTAACAGGACTGCTACGACCTAGAGTGTGTCGCAAACGATCAATGCTGCTCCGGCCAAGTGTGCATCATCCTTGACAGCAGTAAGTAGACCATAGACGAAAGGCAGTAACAGGACTGCTACGACCTAGAGTGTGTCGCAAACGATCAATGTTGCTCCGGCCAAGTGTGCATCATCCTTGACAGCAGTAAGTATCCCATAGACGAAAGGCAGTAACAGGACTGCTACGACCTAGAGTGTGTCGCAAACGATCAATGTTGCTCCGGCCAAGTGTGCATCATCCTTGACAGCAGTAAGTAGACCATAGACGAAAGGCAGTAACAGGACTGCTACGACCTAGAGTGTGTCGCAAACGATCAATGTTGCTCCGGCCAAGTGTGCATCATCCTTGACAGCAGTAAGTAGACCATAGACGAAAGGCAGTAACAGGACTGCTACGACCTAGAGTGTGTCGCAAACGATCAATGCTGCTCCGGCCAAGTGTGCATCATCCTTGACAGCAGTAAGTAGACCATAGACGAAAGGCAGTAACAGGACTGCTACGACCTAGAGTGTGTCGCAAACGATCAATGTTGCTCCGGCCAAGTGTGCATCATCCTTGACAGCAGTAAGTAGACCATAGACGAAAGGCAGTAACAGGACTGCTACGACCTAGAGTGTGTCGCAAACGATCAATGTTGCTCCGGCCAAGTGTGCATCATCCTTGACAGCAGTAAGTATCCCATAGACGAAAGGCAGTAACAGGACTGCTACGACCTAGAGTGTGTCGCAAACGATCAATGTTGCTCCGGCCAAGTGTGCATCATCCTTGACAGCAGTAAGTATCCCATAGACGAAAGGCAGTAACAGGACTGCTACGACCTAGAGTGTGTCGCAAACGATCAATGTTGCTCCGGCCAAGTGTGCATCATCCTTGACAGCAGTAAGTAGACCATAGACGAAAGGCAGTAACAGGACTGCTACGACCTAGAGTGTGTCGCAAACGATCAATGTTGCTCCGGCCAAGTGTGCATCATCCTTGACAGCAGTAAGTATCCCATAGACGAAAGACAGTAACAGGACTGCTACGACCTAAAGTGTGTCGCAAACGATCAATGCTGCTCCGGCCAAGTGTGCATCATCCTTGACAGCAGTAAGTAGACCATAGACGAAAGGCAGCAACAGGACTGCTACGACCTAGAGTGTGTCGCAAACGATCAATGTTGCTCCGGCCAAGTGTGCATCATCCTTGACAGCAGTAAGTAGACCATAGACGAAAGGCAGCAACAGGACTGCTACGACCTAGAGTGTGTCGCAAACGATCAATGCTGCTCCGGCCAAGTGTGCATCATCCTTGACAGCAGTAAGTATCCCATAGACGAAAGGCAGTAACAGGACTGCTACGACCTAGAGTGTGTCGCAAACGATTAATGTTGCTCCGGCCAAGTGTGCATCATCCTTGACAGCAGTAAGTATCCCATAGACGAAAGGCAGCAACAGGACTGCTACGACCTAGAGTGTGTCGCAAACGATCAATGTTGCTCCGGCCAAGTGTGCATCATCCTTGACAGCAGTAAGTATCCCATAGACGAAAGGCAGTAACAGGACTGCTACGACCTAGAGTGTGTCGCAAGAGATTAATGTTGCTCCGGCCAAGTGTGCATCATCCTTGACAGCAGTAAGTACACCATAGACGAAAGGCAGTAACAGGACTGCTACGACCTAGAGTGTGTCGCAAACGATCAATGTTGCTCCGGCCAAGTGTGCATCATCCTTGACAGCAGTAAGTAGACCATAGACGAAAGGCAGTAACAGGACTGCTACGACCTAGAGTGTGTCGCAAACGATCAATGCTGCTCCGGCCAAGTGTGCATCATCCTTGACAGCAGTAAGTAGACCATAGACGAAAGGCAGTAACAGGACTGCTACGACCTAGAGTGTGTCGCAAACGATCAATGTTGCTCCGGCCAAGTGTGCATCATCCTTGACAGCAGTAAGTAGACCATAGACGAAAGGCAGTAACAGGACTGCTACGACCTAGAGTGTGTCGCAAACGATCAATGTTGCTCCGGCCAAGTGTGCATCATCCTTGACAGCAGTAAGTATCCCATAGACGAAAGGCAGTAACAGGACTGCTACGACCTAGAGTGTGTCGCAAACGATCAATGTTGCTCCGGCCAAGTGTGCATCATCCTTGACAGCAGTAAGTATCCCATAGACGAAAGGCAGTAACAGGACTGCTACGACCTAGAGTGTGTCGCAAACGATCAATGTTGCTCCGGCCAAGTGTGCATCATCCTTGACAGCAGTAAGTAGACCATAGACGAAAGGCAGTAACAGGACTGCTACGACCTAGAGTGTGTCGCAAACGATCAATGTTGCTCCGGCCAAGTGTGCATCATCCTTGACAGCAGTAAGTATCCCATAGACGAAAGACAGTAACAGGACTGCTACGACCTAAAGTGTGTCGCAAACGATCAATGCTGCTCCGGCCAAGTGTGCATCATCCTTGACAGCAGTAAGTAGACCATAGACGAAAGGCAGTAACAGGACTGCTACGACCTAGAGTGTGTCGCAAACGATCAATGCTGCTCTGGCCAAGTGTGCATCATCCTTGACAGCAGTAAGTAGACCATAGACGAAAGGCAGTAACAGGACTGCTACGACCTAGAGTGTGTCGCAAACGATCAATGTTGCTCCGGCCAAGTGTGCATCATCCTTGACAGCAGTAAGTATCCCATAGACGAAAGGCAGTAACAGGACTGCTACGACCTAGAATGTGTCGCAAACGATCAATGCTGCTCCGGCCAAGTGTGCATCATCCTTGACAGCAGTAAGTATCCCATAGACGAAAGACAGTAACAGGACTGCTACGACCTAGAGTGTGTCGCAAACGATCAATGCTGCTCCGGCCAAGTGTGCATCATCCTTGACAGCAGTAAGTATCCCATAGACGAAAGGCAGTAACAGGACTGCTACGACCTAGAGTGTGTCGCAAACGATCAATGCTGCTCCGGCCAAGTGTGCATCATCCTTGACAGCAGTAAGTAGACCATAGACGAAAGGCAGTAACAGGACTGCTACGACCTAGAGTGTGTCGCAAACGATCAATGTTGCTCCGGCCAAGTGTGCATCATCCTTGACAGCAGTAAGTAGACCATAGACGAAAGGCAGTAACAGGACTGCTACGACCTAGAGTGTGTCGCAAACGATCAATGTTGCTCCGGCCAAGTGTGCATCATCCTTGACAGCAGTAAGTAGACCATAGACGAAAGACAGTAACAGGACTGCTACGACCTAGAGTGTGTCGCAAACGATCAATGCTGCTCCGGCCAAGTGTGCATCATCCTTGACAGCAGTAAGTAGACCATAGACGAAAGGCAGTAACAGGACTGCTACGACCTAGAGTGTGTCGCAAACGATCAATGTTGCTCCGGCCAAGTGTGCATCATCCTTGACAGCAGTAAGTAGACCATAGACGAAAGGCAGTAACAGGACTGCTACGACCTAGAGTGTGTCGCAAACGATCAATGCTGCTCCGGCCAAGTGTGCATCATCCTTGACAGCAGTAAGTAGACCATAGACGAAAGGCAGTAACAGGACTGCTACGACCTAGAGTGTGTCGCAAACGATCAATGTTGCTCCGGCCAAGTGTGCATCATCCTTGACAGCAGTAAGTATCCCATAGACGAAAGGCAGTAACAGGACTGCTACGACCTAGAGTGTGTCGCAAACGATCAATGTTGCTCCGGCCAAGTGTGCATCATCCTTGACAGCAGTAAGTAGACCATAGACGAAAGGCAGTAACAGGACTGCTACGACCTAGAGTGTGTCGCAAACGATCAATGTTGCTCCGGCCAAGTGTGCATCATCCTTGACAGCAGTAAGTAGACCATAGACGAAAGGCAGTAACAGGACTGCTACGACCTAGAGTGTGTCGCAAACGATCAATGCTGCTCCGGCCAAGTGTGCATCATCCTTGACAGCAGTAAGTAGACCATAGACGAAAGGCAGTAACAGGACTGCTACGACCTAGAGTGTGTCGCAAACGATCAATGTTGCTCCGGCCAAGTGTGCATCATCCTTGACAGCAGTAAGTAGACCATAGACGAAAGGCAGTAACAGGACTGCTACGACCTAGAGTGTGTCGCAAACGATCAATGTTGCTCCGGCCAAGTGTGCATCATCCTTGACAGCAGTAAGTATCCCATAGACGAAAGGCAGTAACAGGACTGCTACGACCTAGAGTGTGTCGCAAACGATCAATGTTGCTCCGGCCAAGTGTGCATCATCCTTGACAGCAGTAAGTATCCCATAGACGAAAGGCAGTAACAGGACTGCTACGACCTAGAGTGTGTCGCAAACGATCAATGTTGCTCCGGCCAAGTGTGCATCATCCTTGACAGCAGTAAGTAGACCATAGACGAAAGGCAGTAACAGGACTGCTACGACCTAGAGTGTGTCGCAAACGATCAATGTTGCTCCGGCCAAGTGTGCATCATCCTTGACAGCAGTAAGTATCCCATAGACGAAAGACAGTAACAGGACTGCTACGACCTAAAGTGTGTCGCAAACGATCAATGCTGCTCCGGCCAAGTGTGCATCATCCTTGACAGCAGTAAGTAGACCATAGACGAAAGGCAGTAACAGGACTGCTACGACCTAGAGTGTGTCGCAAACGATCAATGCTGCTCTGGCCAAGTGTGCATCATCCTTGACAGCAGTAAGTAGACCATAGACGAAAGGCAGTAACAGGACTGCTACGACCTAGAGTGTGTCGCAAACGATCAATGTTGCTCCGGCCAAGTGTGCATCATCCTTGACAGCAGTAAGTATCCCATAGACGAAAGGCAGTAACAGGACTGCTACGACCTAGAATGTGTCGCAAACGATCAATGCTGCTCCGGCCAAGTGTGCATCATCCTTGACAGCAGTAAGTATCCCATAGACGAAAGACAGTAACAGGACTGCTACGACCTAGAGTGTGTCGCAAACGATCAATGCTGCTCCGGCCAAGTGTGCATCATCCTTGACAGCAGTAAGTATCCCATAGACGAAAGGCAGTAACAGGACTGCTACGACCTAGAGTGTGTCGCAAACGATCAATGCTGCTCCGGCCAAGTGTGCATCATCCTTGACAGCAGTAAGTAGACCATAGACGAAAGGCAGTAACAGGACTGCTACGACCTAGAGTGTGTCGCAAACGATCAATGTTGCTCCGGCCAAGTGTGCATCATCCTTGACAGCAGTAAGTAGACCATAGACGAAAGGCAGTAACAGGACTGCTACGACCTAGAGTGTGTCGCAAACGATCAATGTTGCTCCGGCCAAGTGTGCATCATCCTTGACAGCAGTAAGTATCCCATAGACGAAAGACAGTAACAGGACTGCTACGACCTAGAGTGTGTCGCAAACGATCAATGCTGCTCCGGCCAAGTGTGCATCATCCTTGACAGCAGTAAGTATCCCATAGACGAAAGACAGTAACAGGACTGCTACGACCTAGAGTGTGTCGCAAACGATCAATGCTGCTCCGGCCAAGTGTGCATCATCCTTAACAGCAGTAAGTATCCCATAGACGAAAGACAGTAACAGGACTGCTACGACCTAGAGTGTGTCGCAAACGATCAATGCTGCTCCGGCCAAGTGTGCATCATCCTTGACAGCAGTAAGTATCCCATAGACGAAAGACAGTAACAGGACTGCTACGACCTAGAGTGTGTCGCAAACGATCAATGCTGCTCCGGCCAAGTGTGCATCATCCTTGACAGCAGTAAGTATCCCATAGACGAAAGACAGTAACTGGACTGCTACGACCTAGAGTGTGTCGCAAACGATCAATGCTGCTCCGGCCAAGTGTGCATCATCCTTGACAGCAGTAAGTATCCCATAGACGAAAGACAGTAACAGGACTGCTACGACCTAGAGTGTGTCGCAAACGATCAATGCTGCTCCGGCCAAGTGTGCATCATCCTTGACAGCAGTAAGTATCCCATAGACGAAAGACAGTAACAGGACTGCTACGATCTAGAGTGTGTCGCCAACGATCAATGTTGCTCCGGCCAAGTGTGCATCATCCTTGACAGCAGTAAGTAGAGCATAGACGAAAGGCAGTAACAGGACTGCTACGACCTAGAGTGTGTCGCAAACGATTAATGTTGCTCCGGCCAAGTGTGCATCATCCTTGACAGCAGTAAGTAGACCATAGACGAAAGGCAGTAACAAGACTGCTACGACCTAGAGTGTGTCGCAAACGATTAATGTTGCTCCGGCCAAGTGTGCATCATCCTTGACAGCAGTAAGTAGACCATAGACGAAAGGCAGTAACAGGACTGCTTGGACCTAGAGTGTGTCGCAAACGATCAATGTTGCTCCGGCCAAGTGTGCATCATCCTTGACAGCAGTAAGTAGACCATAGACGAAAGGCAGTAACAGGACTGCTACGACCTAGAGTGTGTCGCAAACGATCAATGTTGCTCCGGCCAAATGTGCATCATCCTTGACAGCAGTAAGTAGACCATAGACGAAAGGCAGTAACAGGACTGCTACGACCTAGAGTGCGTCGCAAACGATCAATGCTGCTCCGGCCAAGTGTGCATCATCCTTGACAGCAGTAAGTATCCCATAGACGAAAGGCAGTAACAGGACTGCTACGACCTAGAGTGTGTCGCAAACGATCAATGTTGCTCCGGCCAAGTGTGCATCATCCTTGACAGCAGTAAGTAGACCATAGACGAAAGGCAGTAACAGGACTGCTACGACCTAGAGTGTGTCGCAAACGATCAATGCTGCTCCGGCCAAGTGTGCATCATCCTTGACAGCAGTAAGTATCCCATAGACGAAAGGCAGTAACAGGACTGCTACGACCTAGAGTGTGTCGCAAACGATCAATGCTGCTCCGGCCAAGTGTGCATCATCCTTGACAGCAGTAAGTAGACCATAGACGAAAGGCAGCAACAGGACTGCTACGACCTAGAGTGTGTCGCAAACGATCAATGCTGCTCCGGCCAAGTGTGCATCATCCTTGACAGCAGTAAGTAGACCATAGACGAAAGGCAGTAACAGGACTGCTACGACCTAGAGTGTGTCGCAAACGATCAATGTTGCTCCGGCCAAGTGTGCATCATCCTTGACAGCAGTAAGTAGACCATAGACGAAAGGCAGTAACAGGACTGCTACGACCTAGAGTGTGTCGCAAACGATCAATGTTGCTCCGGCCCAGTGTGCATCATCCTTGACAGCAGTAAGTATCCCATAGACGAAAGGCAGTAACAGGACTGCTACGACCTAGAGTGTGTCGCAAACGATCAATGTTGCTCCGGCCAAGTGTGCATCATCCTTGACAGCAGTAAGTATCCCATAGACGAAAGGCAGTAACAGGACTGCTACGACCTAGAGTGTGTCGCAAACGATCAATGTTGCTCCGGCCAAGTGTGCATCATCCTTGACAGCAGTAAGTATCCCATAGACGAAAGGCAGTAACAGGACTGCTACGACCTAGAGTGTGTCGCAAACGATCAATGTTGCTCCGGCCAAGTGTTCATCATCCTTGACAGCAGTAAGTAGACCATAGACGAAAGGCAGTAACAGGACTGCTACGACCTAGAGTGTGTCGCAAACGATCAATGTTGCTCCGGCCAAGTGTGCATCATCCTTGACAGCAGTAAGTATCCCATAGACGAAAGGCAGTAACAGGACTGCTACGACCTAGAGTGTGTCGCAAACGATCAATGCTGCTCCGGCCAAGTGTGCATCATCCTTGACAGCAGTAAGTATCCCATAGACGAAAGGCAGCAACAGGACTGCTACGACCTAGAGTGTGTCGCAAACGATCAATGTTGCTCCGGCCAAGTGTGCATCATCCTTGACAGCAGTAAGTAGACCATAGACGAAAGGCAGCAACAGGACTGCTACGACCTAGAGTGTGTCGCAAACGATCAATGCTGCTCCGGCCAAGTGTGCATCATCCTTGACAGCAATAAGTAGACCATAGACGAAAGGCAGCAACAGGACTGCTACGACCTAGAGTGTGTCGCAAACGATCAATGTTGCTCCGGCCAAGTGTGCATCATCCTTGACAGCAGTAAGTAGACCATAGACGAAAGGCAGCAACAGGACTGCTACGACCTAGAGTGTGTCGCAAACGATCAATGCTGCTCCGGCCAAGTGTGCATCATCCTTGACAGCAATAAGTAGACCATAGACGAAAGGCAGCAACAGGACTGCTACGACCTAGAGTGTGTCGCAAACGATCAATGTTGCTCCGGCCAAGTGTGCATCATCCTTGACAGCAGTAAGTAGACCATAGACGAAAGGCAGCAACAGGACTGCTACGACCTAGAGTGTGTCGCAAACGATCAATGTTGCTCCGGCCAAGTGTGCATCATCCTTGACAGCAGTAAGTAGACCATAGACGAAAGGCAGTAACAGGACTGCTACGACCTAGAGTGTGTCGCAAACGATCAATGTTGCTCCGGCCAAGTGTGCATCATCCTTGACAGCAGTAAGTAGACCATAGACGAAAGGCAGTAACAGGACTGCTACGACCTAGAGTGTGTCGCAAACGATCAATGCTGCTCCGGCCAAGTGTGCATCATCCTTGACAGCAGTAAGTAGACCATAGACGAAAGGCAGTAACAGGACTGCTACGACCTAGAGTGTGTCGCAAACGATCAATGTTGCTCCGGCCAAGTGTGCATCATCCTTGACAGCAGTAAGTAGACCATAGACGAAAGGCAGTAACAGGACTGCTACGACCTAGAGTGTGTCGCAAACGATCAATGTTGCTCCGGCCAAGTGTGCATCATCCTTGACAGCAGTAAGTATCCCATAGACGAAAGGCAGTAACAGGACTGCTACGACCTAGAGTGTGTCGCAAACGATCAATGTTGCTCCGGCCAAGTGTGCATCATCCTTGACAGCAGTAAGTATCCCATAGACGAAAGGCAGTAACAGGACTGCTACGACCTAGAGTGTGTCGCAAACGATCAATGTTGCTCCGGCCAAGTGTGCATCATCCTTGACAGCAGTAAGTAGACCATAGACGAAAGGCAGTAACAGGACTGCTACGACCTAGAGTGTGTCGCAAACGATCAATGTTGCTCCGGCCAAGTGTGCATCATCCTTGACAGCAGTAAGTATCCCATAGACGAAAGACAGTAACAGGACTGCTACGACCTAAAGTGTGTCGCAAACGATCAATGCTGCTCCGGCCAAGTGTGCATCATCCTTGACAGCAGTAAGTAGACCATAGACGAAAGGCAGTAACAGGACTGCTACGACCTAGAGTGTGTCGCAAACGATCAATGCTGCTCTGGCCCAGTGTGCATCATCCTTGACAGCAGTAAGTAGACCATAGACGAAAGGCAGTAACAGGACTGCTACGACCTAGAGTGTGTCGCAAACGATCAATGTTGCTCCGGCCAAGTGTGCATCATCCTTGACAGCAGTAAGTATCCCATAGACGAAAGGCAGTAACAGGACTGCTACGACCTAGAGTGTGTCGCAAACGATCAATGCTGCTCCGGCCAAGTGTGCATCATCCTTGACAGCAGTAAGTATCCCATAGACGAAAGACAGTAACAGGACTGCTACGACCTAGAGTGTGTCGCAAACGATCAATATTGCTCCGGCCAAGTGTGCATCATCCTTGACAGCAGTAAGTATCCCATAGACGAAAGGCAGTAACAGGACTGCTACGACCTAGAGTGTGTCGCAAACGATCAATGCTGCTCCGGCCAAGTGTGCATCATCCTTGACAGAAGTAAGTAGACCATAGACGAAAGGCAGTAACAGGACTGCTACGACCTAGAGTGTGTCGCAAACGATCAATGTTGCTCCGGCCAAGTGTGCATCATCCTTGACAGCAGTAAGTAGACCATAGACGAAAGGCAGTAACAGGACTGCTACGACCTAGAGTGTGTCGCAAACGATCAATGTTGCTCCGGCCAAGTGTGCATCATCCTTGACAGCAGTAAGTATCCCATAGACGAAAGACAGTAACAGGACTGCTACGACCTAGAGTGTGTCGCAAACGATCAATGCTGCTCCGGCCAAGTGTGCATCATCCTTGACAGCAGTAAGTATCCCATAAACGAAAGACAGTAACAGGACTGCTACGACCTAGAGTGTGTCGCAAACGATCAATGCTGCTCCGGCCAAGTGTGCATCATCCTTGACAGCAGTAAGTATCCCATAGACGAAAGACAGTAACAGGACTGCTACGACCTAGAGTGTGTCGCAAACGATCAATGCTGCTCCGGCCAAGTGTGCATCATCCTTGACAGCAGTAAGTATCCCATAGACGAAAGACAGTAACAGGACTGCTACGACCTAGAGTGTCTCGCAAACGATCAATGCTGCTCCGGCCAAGTGTGCATCATCCTTGACAGCAGTAAGTATCCCATAGACGAAAGACAGTAACAGGACTGCTACGACCTAGAGTGTGTCGCAAACGATCAATGCTGCTCCGGCCAAGTGTGCATCATCCTTGACAGCAGTAAGTATCCCATAGACGAAAGACAGTAACAGGACTGCTACGACCTAGAGTGTGTCGCAAACGATCAATGCTGCTCCGGCCAAGTGTGCATCATCCTTGACAGCAGTAAGTATCCCATAGACGAAAGACAGTAACAGGACTGCTACGATCTAGAGTGTGTCGCCAACGATCAATGTTGCTCCGGCCAAGTGTGCATCATCCTTGACAGCAGTAAGTAGAGCATAGACGAAAGGCAGTAACAGGACTGCTACGACCTAGAGTGTGTCGCAAACGATTAATGTTGCTCCGGCCAAGTGTGCATCATCCTTGACAGCAGTAAGTAGACCATAGACGAAAGGCAGTAACAGGACTGCTACGACCTAGAGTGTGTCGCAAACGATTAATGTTGCTCCGGCCAAGTGTGCATCATCCTTGACAGCAGTAAGTAGACCATAGACGAAAGGCAGTAACAGGACTGCTACGACCTAGAGTGTGTCGCAAACGATCAATGTTGCTCCGGCCAAGTGTGCATCATCCTTGACAGCAGTAAGTAGACCATAGACGAAAGGCAGTAACAGGACTGCTACGACCTAGAGTGTGTCGCAAACGATCAATGTTGCTCCGGCCAAATGTGCATCATCCTTGACAGCAGTAAGTAGACCATAGACGAAAGGCAGTAACAGGACTGCTACGACCTAGAGTGTGTCGCAAACGATCAATGCTGCTCCGGCCAAGTGTGCATCATCCTTGACAGCAGTAAGTATCCCATAGACGAAAGGCAGTAACAGGACTGCTACGACCTAGAGTGTGTCGCAAACGATCAATGTTGCTCCGGCCAAGTGTGCATCATCCTTGACAGCAGTAAGTAGACCATAGACGAAAGGCAGTAACAGGACTGCTACGACCTAGAGTGTGTCGCAAACGATCAATGCTGCTCCGGCCAAGTGTGCATCATCCTTGACAGCAGTAAGTATCCCATAGACGAAAGGCAGTAACAGGACTGCTACGACCTAGAGTGTGTCGCAAACGATCAATGCTGCTCCGGCCAAGTGTGCATCATCCTTGACAGCAGTAAGTAGACCATAGACGAAAGGCAGCAACAGGACTGCTACGACCTAGAGTGTGTCGCAAACGATCAATGCTGCTCCGGCCAAGTGTGCATCATCCTTGACAGCAGTAAGTAGACCATAGACGAAAGGCAGTAACAGGACTGCTACGACCTAGAGTGTGTCGCAAACGATCAATGTTGCTCCGGCCAAGTGTGCATCATCCTTGACAGCAGTAAGTAGACCATAGACGAAAGGCAGTAACAGGACTGCTACGACCTAGAGTGTGTCGCAAACGATCAATGTTGCTCCGGCCCAGTGTGCATCATCCTTGACAGCAGTAAGTATCCCATAGACGAAAGGCAGTAACAGGACTGCTACGACCTAGAGTGTGTCGCAAACGATCAATGTTGCTCCGGCCAAGTGTGCATCATCCTTGACAGCAGTAAGTATCCCATAGACGAAAGGCAGTAACAGGACTGCTACGACCTAGAGTGTGTCGCAAACGATCAATGTTGCTCCGGCCAAGTGTGCATCATCCTTGACAGCAGTAAGTATCCCATAGACGAAAGGCAGTAACAGGACTGCTACGACCTAGAGTGTGTCGCAAACGATCAATGTTGCTCCGGCCAAGTGTGCATCATCCTTGACAGCAGTAAGTAGACCATAGACGAAAGGCAGTAACAGGACTGCTACGACCTAGAGTGTGTCGCAAACGATCAATGTTGCTCCGGCCAAGTGTGCATCATCCTTGACAGCAGTAAGTATCCCATAGACGAAAGGCAGTAACAGGACTGCTACGACCTAGAGTGTGTCGCAAACGATCAATGCTGCTCCGGCCAAGTGTGCATCATCCTTGACAGCAGTAAGTAGACCATAGACGAAAGGCAGCAACAGGACTGCTACGACCTAGAGTGTGTCGCAAACGATCAATGTTGCTCCGGCCAAGTGTGCATCATCCTTGACAGCAGTAAGTAGACCATAGACGAAAGGCAGCAACAGGACTGCTACGACCTAGAGTGTGTCGCAAACGATCAATGCTGCTCCGGCCAAGTGTGCATCATCCTTGACAGCAGTAAGTAGACCATAGACGAAAGGCAGCAACAGGACTGCTACGACCTAGAGTGTGTCGCAAACGATCAATGTTGCTCCGGCCAAGTGTGCATCATCCTTGACAGCAGTAAGTAGACCATAGACGAAAGGCAGCAACAGGACTGCTACTATCTAGAGTGTGTCGCAAACGATCAATAATGCACCGATTAACTGTGCATCATCCTTGACAGCAGTAAGTATCCCATAGACGAAAGGCAGCAACAGGACTGCTACGACCTAGAGTGTGTCGCAAACGATCAATGCTGCTCCGGCCAAGTGTGCATCATCCTTGACATCAGTAAGTAGACCATAGACGAAAGGCAGCAACAGGACTGCTACGACCTAGAGTGTGTCGCAAACGATCAATGCTGCTCCGGCCAAGTGTGCATCATCCTTGACAGCAGTAAGTAGACCATAGACGAAAGGCAGCAACAGGACTGCTACGACCTAGAGTGTGTCGCAAACGATCAATGCTGCTCCGGCCAAGTGTGCATCATCCTTGACAGCAGTAAGTATCCCATAGACGAAAGGCAGTAACAGGACTGCTACGACCTAGAGTGTGTCGCAAACGATCAATGTTGCTCCGGCCAAGTGTGCATCATCCTTGACAGCAGTAAGTAGACCATAGACGAAAGGCAGCAACAGGACTGCTACGACCTAGAGTGTGTCGCAAACGATCAATGTTGCTCCGGCCAAGTGTGCATCATCCTTGACAGCAGTAAGTAGACCATAGACGAAAGGCAGCAACAGGACTGCTACGACCTAGAGTGTGTCGCAAACGATCAATGCTGCTCCGGCCAAGTGTGCATCATCCTTGACAGCAGTAAGTAGACCATAGACGAAAGGCAGCAACAGGACTGCTACGACCTAGAGTGTGTCGCAAACGATCAATGCTGCTCCGGCCAAGTGTGCATCATCCTTGACAGCAGTAAGTAGACCATAGACGAAAGGCAGCAACAGGACTGCTACGACCTAGAGTGTGTCGCAAACGATCAATGTTGCTCCGGCCAAGTGTGCATCATCCTTGACAGCAGTAAGTAGACCATAGACGAAAGGCAGCAACAGGACTGCTACGACCTAGAGTGTGTCGCAAACGATCAATGTTGCTCCGGCCAAGTGTGCATCATCCTTGACAGCAGTAAGTAGACCATAGACGAAAGGCAGCAACAGGACTGCTACGACCTAGAGTGTGTCGCAAACGATCAATGCTGCTCCGGCCAAGTGTGCATCATCCTTCACAGCAGTAAGTAGACCATAGACGAAAGGCAGCAACAGGACTGCTACGACCTAGAGTGTGTCGCAAACGATCAATGTTGCTCCGGCCAAGTGTGCATCATCCTTGACAGCAGTAAGTAGACCATAGACGAAAGACAGTAACAGGACTGCTACGACCTAGAGTGTGTCGCAAACGATCAATGTTGCTCCGGCCAAGTGTGCATCATCCTTGACAGCAGTAAGTAGACCATAGACGAAAGGCAGCAACAGGACTGCTACGACCTAGAGTGTGTCGCAAACGATCAATGTTGCTCCGGCCAAGTGTGCATCATCCTTGACAGCAGTAAGTAGACCATAGACGAAAGACAGTAACAGGACTGCTACGACCTAGAGTGTGTCGCAAACGATCAATGTTGCTCCGGCCAAGTGTGCATCATCCTTGACAGCAGTAAGTATCCCATAGACGAAAGGCAGTAACAGGACTGCTACGACCTAGAGTGTGTCGCAAACGATCAATGTTGCTCCGGCCAAGTGTGCATCATCCTTGACAGCAGTAAGTAGACCATAGACGAAAGGCAGCAACAGGACTGCTACGACCTAGAGTGTGTCGCAAACGATTAATGTTGCTCCGGCCAAGTGTGCATCATCCTTGACAGCAGTAAGTAGACCATAGACGAAAGGCAGTAACAGGACTGCTACGACCTAGAGTGTGTCGCAAACGATTAATGTTTCTCCGGCCAAGTGTGCATCATCCTTGACAGCAGTAAGTAGACCATAGACGAAAGGCAGTAACAGGACTGCTACGACCTAGAGTGTGTCGCAAACGATCAATGTTGCTCCGGCCAAGTGTGCATCATCCTTGACAGCAGTAAGTAGACCATAGACGAAAGGCAGTAACAGGACTGCTACGACCTAGAGTGTGTCGCAAACGATCAATGTTGCTCCGGCCAAATGTGCATCATCCTTGACAGCAGTAAGTAGACCATAGACGAAAGGCAGTAACAGGACTGCTACGACCTAGAGTGTGTCGCAAACGATCAATGCTGCTCCGGCCAAGTGTGCATCATCCTTGACAGCAGTAAGTATCCCATAGACGAAAGGCAGTAACAGGACTGCTACGACCTAGAGTGTGTCGCAAACGATCAATGTTGCTCCGGCCAAGTGTGCATCATCCTTGACAGCAGTAAGTAGACCATAGACGAAAGGCAGTAACAGGACTGCTACGACCTAGAGTGTGTCGCAAACGATCAATGCTGCTCCGGCCAAGTGTGCATCATCCTTGACAGCAGTAAGTATCCCATAGACGAAAGGCAGTAACAGGACTGCTACGACCTAGAGTGTGTCGCAAACGATCAATGCTGCTCCGGCCAAGTGTGCATCATCCTTGACAGCAGTAAGTAGACCATAGACGAAAGGCAGCAACAGGACTGCTACGACCTAGAGTGTGTCGCAAACGATCAATGCTGCTCCGGCCAAGTGTGCATCATCCTTGACAGCAGTAAGTAGACCATAGACGAAAGGCAGTAACAGGACTGCTACGACCTAGAGTGTGTCGCAAACGATCAATGTTGCTCCGGCCAAGTGTGCATCATCCTTGACAGCAGTAAGTAGACCATAGACGAAAGGCAGTAACAGGACTGCTACGACCTAGAGTGTGTCGCAAACGATCAATGTTGCTCCGGCCCAGTGTGCATCATCCTTGACAGCAGTAAGTATCCCATAGACGAAAGGCAGTAACAGGACTGCTACGACCTAGAGTGTGTCGCAAACGATCAATGTTGCTCCGGCCAAGTGTGCATCATCCTTGACAGCAGTAAGTATCCCATAGACGAAAGGCAGTAACAGGACTGCTACGACCTAGAGTGTGTCGCAAACGATCAATGTTGCTCCGGCCAAGTGTGCATCATCCTTGACAGCAGTAAGTATCCCATAGACGAAAGGCAGTAACAGGACTGCTACGACCTAGAGTGTGTCGCAAACGATCAATGTTGCTCCGGCCAAGTGTGCATCATCCTTGACAGCAGTAAGTAGACCATAGACGAAAGGCAGTAACAGGACTGCTACGACCTAGAGTGTGTCGCAAACGATCAATGTTGCTCCGGCCAAGTGTGCATCATCCTTGACAGCAGTAAGTATCCCATAGACGAAAGGCAGTAACAGGACTGCTACGACCTAGAGTGTGTCGCAAACGATCAATGCTGCTCCGGCCAAGTGTGCATCATCCTTGACAGCAGTAAGTATCCCATAGACGAAAGGCAGCAACAGGACTGCTACGACCTAGAGTGTGTCGCAAACGATCAATGTTGCTCCGGCCAAGTGTGCATCATCCTTGACAGCAGTAAGTAGACCATAGACGAAAGGCAGCAACAGGACTGCTACGACCTAGAGTGTGTCGCAAACGATCAATGCTGCTCCGGCCAAGTGTGCATCATCCTTGACAGCAGTAAGTAGACCATAGACGAAAGGCAGCAACAGGACTGCTACGACCTAGAGTGTGTCGCAAACGATCAATGTTGCTCCGGCCAAGTGTGCATCATCCTTGACAGCAGTAAGTAGACCATAGACGAAAGGCAGCAACAGGACTGCTACTATCTAGAGTGTGTCGCAAACGATCAATAATGCACCGATCAACTGTGCATCATCCTTGACAGCAGTAAGTATCCCATAGACGGAAGGCAGCAACAGGACTGCTACGACCTAGAGTGTGTCGCAAACGATCAATGCTGCTCCGGCCAAGTGTGCATCATCCTTGACAGCAGTAAGTAGACCATAGACGAAAGGCAGCAACAGGACTGCTACGACCTAGAGTGTGTCGCAAACGATCAATGCTGCTCCGGCCAAGTGTGCATCATCCTTGACAGCAGTAAGTAGACCATAGACGAAAGGCAGCAACAGGACTGCTACGACCTAGAGTGTGTCGCAAACGATCAATGCTGCTCCGGCCAAGTGTGCATCATCCTTGACAGCAGTAAGTATCCCATAGACGAAAGGCAGTAACAGGACTGCTACGACCTAGAGTGTGTCGCAAACGATCAATGTTGCTCCGGCCAAGTGTGCATCATCCTTGACAGCAGTAAGTAGACCATAGACGAAAGGCAGCAACAGGACTGCTACGACCTAGAGTGTGTCGCAAACGATCAATGTTGCTCCGGCCAAGTGTGCATCATCCTTGACAGCAGTAAGTAGACCATAGACGAAAGGCAGCAACAGGACTGCTACGACCTAGAGTGTGTCGCAAACGATCAATGCTGCTCCGGCCAAGTGTGCATCATCCTTGACAGCAGTAAGTAGACCATAGACGAAAGGCAGCAACAGGACTGCTACGACCTAGAGTGTGTCGCAAACGATCAATGCTGCTCCGGCCAAGTGTGCATCATCCTTGACAGCAGTAAGTAGACCATAGACGAAAGGCAGCAACAGGACTGCTACGACCTAGAGTGTGTCGCAAACGATCAATGTTGCTCCGGCCAAGTGTGCATCATCCTTGACAGCAGTAAGTAGACCATAGACGAAAGGCAGCAACAGGACTGCTACGACCTAGAGTGTGTCGCAAACGATCAATGTTGCTCCGGCCAAGTGTGCATCATCCTTGACAGCAGTAAGTAGACCATAGACGAAAGGCAGCAACAGGACTGCTACGACCTAGAGTGTGTCGCAAACGATCAATGCTGCTCCGGCCAAGTGTGCATCATCCTTCACAGCAGTAAGTAGACCATAGACGAAAGGCAGCAACAGGACTGCTACGACCTAGAGTGTGTCGCAAACGATCAATGTTGCTCCGGCCAAGTGTGCATCATCCTTGACAGCAGTAAGTAGACCATAGACGAAAGACAGTAACAGGACTGCTACGACCTAGAGTGTGTCGCAAACGATCAATGTTGCTCCGGCCAAGTGTGCATCATCCTTGACAGCAGTAAGTAGACCATAGACGAAAGGCAGCAACAGGACTGCTACGACCTAGAGTGTGTCGCAAACGATCAATGTTGCTCCGGCCAAGTGTGCATCATCCTTGACAGCAGTAAGTAGACCATAGACGAAAGACAGTAACAGGACTGCTACGACCTAGAGTGTGTCGCAAACGATCAATGTTGCTCCGGCCAAGTGTGCATCATCCTTGACAGCAGTAAGTAGACCATAGACGAAAGGCAGCAACAGGACTGCTACGACCTAGAGTGTGTCGCAAACGATCAATGTTGCTCCGGCCAAGTGTGCATCATCCTTGACAGCAGTAAGTATCCCATAGACGAAAGGCAGTAACAGGACTGCTACGACCTAGAGTGTGTCGCAAACGATCAATGTTGCTCTGGCCAAGTGTGCATCATCCTTGACAGCAGTAAGTAGACCATAGACGAAAGGCAGTAACAGGACTGCTACGACCTAGAGTGTGTCGCAAACGATCAATGTTGCTCCGGCCAAGTGTGCATCATCCTTGACAGCAGTAAGTATCCCATAGACGAAAGGCAGTAACAGGACTGCTACGACCTAGAGTGTGTCGCAAACGATCAATGTTGCTCCGGCCAAGTGTGCATCATCCTTGACAGCAGTAAGTAGACCATAGACGAAAGGCAGTAACAGGACTGCTACGACCTAGAGTGTGTCGCAAACGATCAATGCTGCTCCGGCCAAGTGTGCATCATCCTTGACAGCAGTAAGTAGACCATAGACGAAAGGCAGTAACAGGACTGCTACGACCTAGAGTGTGTCGCAAACGATCAATGTTGCTCCGGTCAAGTGTGCATCATCCTTGACAGCAGTAAGTAGACCATAGACGAAAGGCAGTAACAGGACTGCTACGACCTAGAGTGTGTCGCAAACGATCAATGCTGCTCCGGCCAAGTGTGCATCATCCTTGACAGCAGTAAGTAGACCATAGACGAAAGGCAGTAACAGGACCGCTACGACCTAGAGTGTGTCGCAAACGATTAATGTTGCTCCGACCAAGTGTGCATCTTCTTTGACATCAGTAAGTAGACCATAGACGAAAGGCAGTAACAGGACTGCTACGACCTAGAGTGTGTCGCAAACGATCAATGTTGCTCCGGCCAAGTGTGCATCATCCTTGACAGCAGTAAGTAGACCATAGACGAAAGGCAGTAACAGGACCGCTACGACCTAGAGTGTGTCGCAAACGATTAATGTTGCTCCGGCCAAGTGTGCATCATCCTTGACAGCAGTAAGTAGACCATAGACGAAAGGCAGTAACAGGACCGCTACGACCTAGAGTGTGTCGCAAACGATTAATGTTGCTCCGGCCAAGTGTGCATCATCCTTGACAGCAGTAAGTAGACCATAGACGAAAGGCAGTAACAGGACTGCTACGACCTAGAGTGTGTCGCAAACGATCAATGTTGCTCCGGCCAAATGTGCATCATCCTTGACAGCAGTAAGTAGACCATAGACGAAAGGCAGTAACAGGACCGCTACGACCTAGAGTGTGTCGCAAACGATTAATGTTGCTCCGGCCAAGTGTGCATCATCCTTGACAGCAGTAAGTAGACCATAGACGAAAGGCAGTAACAGGACCGCTACGACCTAGAGTGTGTCGCAAACGATTAATGTTGCTCCGGCCAAGTGTGCATCATCCTTGACAGCAGTAAGTAGACCATAGACGAAAGGCAGTAACAGGACCGCTACGACCTAGAGTGTGTCGCAAACGATTAATGTTGCTCCGGCCAAGTGTGCATCATCCTTGACAGCAGTAAGTAGACCATAGACGAAAGGCAGTAACAGGACTGCTACGACCTAGAGTGTGTCGCAAACGATCAATGCTGCTCCGGCCAAGTGTGCATCATCCTTGACAGCAGTAAGTAGACCATAGACGAAAGGCAGTAACAGGACTGCTACGACCTAGAGTGTGTCGCAAACGATCAATGTTGCTCCGGCCAAGTGTGCATCATCCTTGACAGCAGTAAGTATCCCATAGACGAAAGGCAGTAACAGGACTGCTACGACCTAGAGTGTGTCGCAAACGATCAATGTTGCTCCGGCCAAGTGTGCATCATCCTTGACAGCAGTAAGTATCCCATAGACGAAAGGCAGTAACAGGACCGCTACGACCTAGAGTGTGTCGCAAACGATTAATGTTGCTCCGACCAAGTGTGCATCATCCTTGACAGCAGTAAGTAGACCATAGACGAAAGGCAGTAACAGGACCGCTACGACCTAGAGTGTGTCGCAAACGATTAATGTTGCTCCGGCCAAGTGTGCATCATCCTTGACAGCAGTAAGTAGACCATAGACGAAAGGCAGTAACAGGACTGCTACGACCTAGAGTGTGTCGCAAACGATCAATGCTGCTCCGGCCAAGTGTGCATCATCCTTGACAGCAGTAAGTAGACCATAGACGAAAGGCAGTAACAGGACTGCTACGACCTAGAGTGTGTCGCAAACGATCAATGTTGCTCCGGCCAAGTGTGCATCATCCTTGACAGCAGTAAGTATCCCATAGACGAAAGGCAGTAACAGGACTGCTACGACCTAGAGTGTGTCGCAAACGATCAATGCTGCTCCGGCCAAGTGTGCATCATCCTTGACAGCAGTAAGTAGACCATAGACGAAAGGCAGCAACAGGACTGCTACGACCTAGAGTGTGTCGCAAACGATTAATGTTGCTCCGACCAAGTGTGCATCTTCTTTGACATCAGTAAGAATTTGCCAGAACTTTGATTGTGCTCCATCTGAAACAGATATTCCATCACTCATTATTATTTACATCGGTCATGATCAATACAACAAATACAGTAGTGATCAATTTTTTTAATGATACCAGAATGAATGAATGAATGAATGAATGAATGAATAAAAGTTTATTTCCAAAAAATAGGCAGTTTACAAAATACAACTTTTAAAAAATAAATATAAATATAAACTGTTATTTTTGTACTTATGAGGCCCAGGAAATCAGCAGACATAGGCTAGAACCTGTGCGTCTGCTGCGTTGCACGTTGCAAGAAAAATTGACCTAATTATTATTAAAAAATTAATATTAAGTTTATTGAAGTAAGGAAACTAAAAAAGTATAATAAATCAATTAATTTTTGGAAAAGGAAGTTACTGGAGTTAAATGAAAATAAAATATTTTTCTAACCAATTAATTATTGCAAAATGCTGGCCGGTTGAGTTTGGTGGCAGGACGGCTGGAAAAAGTGAGTCATTAGTTGTCAGTTAGGTCTTGTCAAGGGTCGGGTCTGTCACGCCGGTAATCTGCGGAGATGATAAGGTCGGCAACATCCACATTCAGACTAAGTAACCACTCCTTTACACGAAGTTTAAATACATTTAATGATGGGGATTCAAAAAAATTTAGCTCATTGAAATAATTATTTAAATTACGAAGGAGTATGTGAGAAATGTAATGAGAATTTGTTGTGGAATATCTATTGTTTAGCTGTAAAGTAGTAATTCGAACCCTAGTAGAATATCTGGTGTTATGTGGATGGGAGATTTCTTGAAATATGCTGTGATAATTTTTATAAATGTTTGTCAACAGACTTTTAATATATAATTGGCGAATGCTAAGAACAGATGTTTCTTTAAAGAGAGCATCAGTAGGAGATCTCTTGATTTTACCAAAACCCACTTTTAAAATTGATTTTTGAGCAATATTCAGTGGTTCAAGGATACTTTTTAAGCAACCCCCCCATGCTACAATTCCAAAGGATAAAAGTGATTGGACATACGCAAAATAAACCATTTTGATTTCTTTTTCTGATAGTATCCCACTCATTTGTCTAAAGGCAAAAATATATTTCCTGACCTTGTTCCTAATAAATTGAATATGATTACCCCATTTTAAACGATGATCAAAAATAACCCCCAAGTGTTTGTATGAGTTTACTTTCTCAATACTTTCACATGTGCAATTTATGTTTTGAAAATTATTACAAGAGTGAATTATGAGATCTGGTAAATCGTAGTCAGTGTAATTACTAATAGATATTGGTAAAAATTTTGTTTTTGAAATGTTTAAAGAAAGAATATTTTGATCCAACCATTTCTTAACTACTGAGAGATCATGTAAGGCTTTTTCACGTACTTCGGGCCAGGTCTTTCCCTGAAGGAAAATGAGAGTATCGTCTGCGAACAAAAATAGTTTACCGAATATATTTAACTTTGAAATATTATTTATATAAATTAAAAATAATACTGGCCCAAGATTACTACCTTGGACCACTCCGTAGTCTACAGGCATTGTATCGCTATTAAACCCACAAATAGAAACATACTGGGATCTGTCGGAAAGATAACTTTTAAACCAATTGAGGGCGCTGCCTCGAATTCCAACGGCTTCAAGTTTCTTTAATAGTTTTGAACGATCTACGGAATCGAAGGCTTTTTTAAGGTCAAGAAATATTAGCATTGGATGTTGTTTGTCGGAAATTGAACTATACAATTCTTTATTAATATCAAGTAATGCATCTGATATATTTTTATCCTGCCGAAACCCATACTGACGCTCACTTAGGATATTATTAGTTTGCAAATAAAATACTAATTGATCTTTAACGATTTTTTCAATTATTTTAGTAAAAACACTGAGCAACGAGATTAGGCGGAAATTATTTTTGTTTGTAATTTCATTACCTTTATGCAAAGGAAAAACTTTTGCTAATTTAAATTTATTTGGGAAAATGCCAGTTGAAATACTTAAATTGACTATATGTAAGAGAGGTTGACAAAGTACGTCAAAATTATCTTTAAGGATATCTGCCGACACCCCATCAAATCCCGGCGCCGACCCTCCCCGCAAACTGTAAACATAGCGGCGTAAAACGTGTCCAGTGATCGGTTGAAGAGTAAAGTTGCAGTCAAGTCGATAGTCGGAGTCGTTCACAACTGGGTCCCCGCTGGAATCAATTGAATTTGCCAAAAGTCTGCCAACATTGGAAAAAAATGAATTGAAGTCATTTGCCACTTGGTTATACTGACTAACCGACGGAAGATTGTTACTAGTAAATTTTTCGATAGGAAATTGATCTTTTTTATTCACTCTACCTGATAATTCATTGATTAATTTCCAAAATTGTCTAGGATTATTAGAGGCTTCATTTAATTTACTGCGGTAATAATCTCGTTTGGTTTGTTTCAAATTATTATTAAGGGATTGTTTGAATTCTCGGTAAAAAATAATTAGTTCTGCATTAAAAGGTTGTCTTTTAATTCTCTTATAAAGTTTATCTCTAAATCTAATCTGTCGGAGCAATTCAGTTGTGATCCAAGGTTTAAGTTTTTTAAATCTATTTGAAGTGCTTTTAAATAATATTTTTGCTGATTCTACTGAATTTATGACAATTCTACTAAAATGGGTAGCGCAAAAGTCTACATCGTTACTGTCAATGATGGGATCCCAGTTGGAATTTGTGATGAGGTGTGAAAGCGTGGCGGTGTCGATGTAGGTGCGTGGCGGTGAGGTGTGAGCGGTGCGTGCGTGCGGTGTCGGTGTGTCAGATGTAATGGTCAGGCCAGTGCTGTAGTGGTCAGTCACGGTCGTCTGGATCACAGCAGATTTGACTTGGGAACTATCGCTATATCTAAGAAAAATATGATCCAGACAGCTCATGGTGTTAATAGTTACTCTGGTTGGTTTGTCAATACACTGAAAATATCCTAATCCAATTAGCAAGTCCAAATATCGGTCTGAAATTAAGTCTCTTTGCAGTAAATCTATATTTAAATCGCCTAAAAAAATGCTCATTTTGTTTGCGTTAATTCTGTTCAAGTATGTTTCTAATTCATTGACAAAGGAAAATAAATTACTGCCAAAAGTTCTATAAGCAGCTAAAAGGTGATAATGTTTTTTACAGAAAATAAAATTTAGTTCTAGTCCGTATACGTCGCCCAAAGCAATTTGTGTGGCAGTTGGTGAAAGTCGTTTGTTGATGTAAACAATAACTCCGTCATTTTGGTTGCGTTGTGTGTCGGTCTGGAACATGTCGAACCCCTCCAAGCCGGTTCCCGCCCCTCCCTCGCCCAGCCAACATTCTGTCAAAACGATTATATCTAAATCTGTAATAAAATAGTTTAAATAAATTAGTAATTCGTCAAAATTCTTGTAATAACTACGAATATTAGTATGAAAAATACCCAAACTGTCGCTACTACTATTACTGTAAAATATTCTATATTGCGAAATTTCATTCAACTCCAGACAACTAATTGATTCTGAAATAAAGTTGTCATCTTCAGCGTCGTGCAGCATAGGTCACTGACCCCGCCCCTGTCTGCCGTTACCCTGACTTAGTTGCAATATAATATAAACAAGTGCCATAAAAATAAGATGATAAATTTTACCTTTAAAACAATATTAGTAGTACAACAAATATCAAAATTGCTTAATTGTGTAAAAGAAAAAAAATTCTTCCTAATAATAATTGCATAATATAAAATAAAATAGATTCTGAAACTATTTTTGTGCAAATTATAGGTACTTATAAACAATTATTGAGAATCAGAGTGCTGCTCATGGAAAATAAATAATTCAAGCTAATGAATAAAAGTCATATTAAAAATTAATGCCAACAGCTTGATAAAATTTGCTTTTTTACAAACAGTTGGTAATATCACATTTTTCTAATGAAAGCAGCTCTTTAACAGTATGTTATTTGTTCAATTTTAATTGAAAAGAGAAACAAAATTTAAAAAAATATTATAACTTAATTACTGTAACTAAATTATAAGATTCATACATAATTTGTGCTTACTGAAGAAATTGTAACTTGTTGTTCCCTAAGAAAAACCATTAACTGTGGTTTAAAAACTCCCAGAGATTTAGTTTATTATCTGCTAATTAACAATTATTGTAGGCCTAAATAAAAATTTGTTCGTTGAATTGAAATGAAATATTTTTATTGAGGTAATGATAGTCCTAATGAAAAAATTACCTATTCAATTATAACAAAATAAGTTTAAGCTGAACACAGGCAAAACATATGAATTATCTACAAAATAATTGAAAACTCTGAATTATTGAAAACTTCTGTTCTATGGCAACAATTAATTACAAAAAATTCTGTGAAAAGACTTAAAATGTGTCCCAGCCACTTATGAATTATTTAGAATCTTGTAGTTTTTTACGACCTAAGAGTAATAAATTAATAATCTACTAATTCAATTAATGGGAGCAATTAACTTTAAAATATATTAGGCCTACAAATATAAATGCAAAATTAAATTCATCTAACCTTATTAGAAATATAAAAATTCATCTAACCTTAATAGAAATACCTAAGTGATTTATTGGCCGTATTTGTCCAGATCATCGACGCACATAATTCTCACTGAAGGATCCCTCTCCTTCGGCTTGATTAGGATTTTGCCGTTGAAGTATCCCGCGAAGTGGATCTTGCCCTCCCGCTGCAGCCTCCGCGCCATCCCCAGAATCGCCTTGTTGTTGGTCGTAAGGTGGTCGTTGACATACACGTTGCATGGTTCAAAGTGGTTGTAGATGACGGTCGACGTCAGCTTTGTCGCCCTGGCAGCGGCGAGCCATCGCTCCTTGACGGTCCGGGAGACAAACTGCGCGATAATCGGCGGATGAGCATGTTTCTTGGAGAATTTTTGCAGGCGGTGGGCAATTGATAAGTCATCTTTTTTAAATGTTACTTTTAGGGCAGACGCAAGCTTCTCCAGGACGCTGTAGACGTTCTCGCCAGAAGTCAGTGGGATGCCTTGGACCTCGATATTGGCGCAGCGCGAGTGTTGCTCCGCTTCGTCGAGTCGAGCACGTACAGACTTGAGCTCCCTCTCGAGCGCAGCGTTGACACCTTCAAGTGCGTTACACCGGCGATGTAACTTGGACTGGTCTTCTTCTAAAGAATTAAATTTTTCATTCAACGTATTGAGTTCAATCTTCATGGTTTCAAGACTTTGAATAACGTTCCCCACTGCCTCATCGACATGTTGATTCAAATCGTTTTTAAAAGAAGAAAGCTGTTCTAGGAAAAAACTTTTATCTACCACTGATGACGCCTCGTTATTTCGTTGAAGTGACGAGTAATTCCCCGACACACAATTTTCACACTTCCAGTTCTTGATTTTGGCTTTGGTAGAGTTCTGGGAACCGAGCTCGGTGCACGTGGGATGATATTCGTCATTACAGTCACTGCACTTAGCAACGAGTTCACTTTGCTTAAATTCCACACTGCACTTTTTGCACTTCGGTGACATTTCGTTTGCGACACTAATATAATAGTTTATAAAAAAATAGAATATAATTTACAGAAATACGGCACATGCACTGGTCGACAGACAGGTAGCGGCACGATCAATTAATAAATTTAATCAATTAATAAATTTATGCGTGCATGAAATGCGACAGTTAAAGTCATGTAAAAGCGATGTAGTTAAAGGTGGTAGACAAATCAGTCCAATTAATGGAAGAAACGGTTAATCTGTTGTGCAACACTGAAAACCAGCTGCGATACATTTGAGAAACTACATGTTTGCGTTCAAGAACCAATTTAAATTTCGGTTTGAAATTTTTTTTTAACAAGTATAGGCTCTATAGTCAATAATGTTGGTCCTAACTGTTACTCACAATCGAAGGGTGCCCAAAAACTTATTCACACTGCAAACTGAAAATTGCACAATAGTGACGTAAAGACATGTAACTTTTTGCTAGTGGTTTTGCTTTAAACTGAAGTAATCATAGAGGATAATTGTTTCCATTGTCAACAAATAAGCAAACTATTTTCAAATTATCAGTAAGACAGATTTGAGCTGTAATATATTTAGAGTATTTACTAGGTTATTGTAAAGGATAATAATAGTTGCATTTTTCTCACTTATTATATATATATATATATATATATATATATATATATATATATATATATATATATATATATATATATATATATATATACCATCCTTTCTACCAGTATTCTGATATTAAATTCCGATTCTGAATTCAAGATATATCAGTTCCATTTCGGTTCGCATCGTGGTCTGAGTATTGTGTTTTCAAATATATATGTTCGAGCATATTTCTGAAAACTGTATGCAGAATGCCTTTTGTTATACAATTGATGATGTTGCCATTCCAGCAACGTAATGCACTTTTTGCGACGAAAAGCAAACACGAAACACATTGGGTTACGTCACCTTGGCCTTTGAAGGCAAAGTAATACATTCATTCCACCTTACTTTATTGATTTATTGAGACCTGAGATGTCGGGTTTCTACGTTGCCTGTAAATTCAATATCACTCGAAATGGAGCATCAAGTGTAAAGCTCAGGTTGTCAAACATGGGATTCTTACACCAAATCTATGTGTTTGTGTTTTTAAAGGTTTTGCTTTCGAATACAAGAAATAGTTACACTCAAGAATTTTTAAGCTATCCAGGATTTTTTTATAGTTAAAAAAACATACCATTTAAAATGTTCTCTTAATAGAAATTACTACTGTATTAACTGTAGTTCAAATTTACTTTTTGATTTAGTATTAGACCTAATCATCTAAAATACTTGTTATAAACTTAATTCAAAATCCATTACCATAGTTTTTATTTTATATTATATTAATAATTTATTAATATAATACACTCATGGAATATAATGGGAAAATATTTTAATGGCATATATTTTACGGTTATACTTTACGTGTAGAAATCTAAACTTCTTAACATGTTATAAAGTCTAACATTATCATTTTATGACAACATATTATCTCTAAACAACCAAAAATGCATAGTTGTGCGTTAAGCTAATTAATTGTCTAGCCTGCTAAAAAAATTAAATAAAATGTTTTATATTATTCAGTATTTAGATATTTAATTAATCATTTCGTTTAAAAACCTCTGCTCAGAATTGCACAGAAATCGTAAATTTATTTTGCTAAAAACATTGTAAAAGCTATGAATAGAAACTGCTCTTATGAAGTTAATAAAAGAAAAAGTTCGCTGCTTATCTTTTGAAAAATATTTAATGATTAAACCCCTTCTCTATAAACTTTAATCAACAGGGGTTTAACAGCTTAATCATGGATCAACGCATTTTAAATGCTAATACTCATTTTCATACAATCTTTGGCAGTGATTTAAAGCTGGCATTTTTGTCGTTTAACTTGTTTCCACGCATGCCATAGTCGTTCAACTAAGACGAGTAGGTTTTTAGCAAATACATGAGGGATTCATTTTAAATCATGGTCACTTTTATACATAAAATTGCAAAATTAGTCTAATGAAATCCGTTAAACTAATAAATAATAATGTGGATATTGTACAATGTGCTTCACGAAAATGTAGTCCGTTAGAGTGTATCTGTATGAGATATTGCGAATTACATAGACTGGTCTATATTGCACAACAACAAAGTAAAAGGACAACCGTTACTACAACATATGAGCGTCAATAAAATATACCATCCAGTTTGTTCGTCTTCGTCGGGCATCTCTCAGACACAACTCAATTTCGAGTAGTTCAATAGAGACCTAAAATATTTGCACATGTCCAAATATATACATATATACATATAAATGTATATATTAATCATATATCAGTATAAATAAGTTAAATATATAATGTATTACCTTACAAGCAATTTGTATTTAGAGTAAAACTAGATAAATACAGTAGTTTTATAATGAATAAAAGTCTTATTTGTGTGTTTAGATAAGTTAAAGGGAGCGTTCCTACGTTTGAAATTTGTGTTTGATATATTTCTCATACATTATCTCATGTTGATGACCTTGTTCCAAATGTATCTTAAACTTTGATTTGTTTGTTGTACATAGGTTATGAAATTGAAATGAAATCTTAGGTTAGGCAGTCCCTTTCCTTTTCAGGAGCGTTTTCGCAACACAATTACAATATGTGTTTGTCGAATATAGACCAAGTGTAGTTTCCTGGTTAACCAATGTTGTTCTCATGTTGCAGATATAGGCCACTGCGTGTACGTGTACGGTCTGAGGCTGGGTGAGTTTTGCCAGCGGGACAGCGAGTGCGAGACGGGCCTGGTCTGCATGCACACCGGGGACACACGCTCCTGCCAGCCGGCGGTCGCCAGTCGCAAACAGTACAGTGAGTCACTGTAGTACCGCATACCGCTTACCGTATACCACGTACCGTATACCGTATACCACGTGCCGTATACCGTATACCACGTGCCGTATACCGTATACCACGTGCCGTATACCGTATACCACGTACCGTATACCGTATACCACGTACCGTATACCGTATACCACGTACCGTATACCGTATACCACGTACCGTATACCGTATACCACGTACCGTATACCGTATACCACGTACCGTATACCGTATACCACGTACCGTATACCGTATACCACGTACCGTATACCGTATACCACGTACCGTATACCGTATACCACGTACCGTATACCGTATACCACGTACCGTATACCGTATACCACGTACCGTATACCGTATACCACGTACCGTATACCGTATACCACGTACCGTATACCGTATACCACGTACCGTATACCGTATACCACGTACCGTATACCGTATACCACGTACCGTATACCGTATACCACGTGCCGTATACCGTATACCACGTACCGTATACCGTATACCACGTACCGTATACCGTATACCACGTACCGTATACCGTATACCACGTACCGTATACCGTATACCACGTACCGTATACCGTATACCACGTACCGTATACCGTATACCACGTACCGTATACCGTATACCACGTACCGTATACCGTATACCACGTACCGTATACCGTATACCACGTACCCTATACCGCATACCACGTACCGTATACCGTATACCACGTACCGTATACCGTATACCACGTACCGTATACCGTATACCACGTACCGTATACCGTATACCACGTACCGTATACCGTATACCACGTACCGTATACCGTATACCACGTACCGTATACCGTATACCACGTACCGTATACCGTATACCACGTACCGTATACCGTATACCACGTACCGTATACCGTATACCACGTACCGTATACCGTATACCACGTACCGTATACCGTATACCACGTACCGTATACCGTATACCACGTACCGTATACCGTATACCACGTACCGTATACCGTATACCACGTACCGTATACCGTATACCACGTACCGTATACCGTATACCACGTACCGTATACCGTATACCACGTACCGTATACCGTATACCACGTACCGTATACCGTATACCACGTACCCTATACCGCATACCACGTACCGTATACCGTATACCACGTACCGTATACCGTATACCACGTACCGTATACCGTATACCACGTACCGTATACCGTATACCACGTACCGTATACCGTATACCACGTACCGTATACCGTATACCACGTACCGTATACCGTATACCACGTACCCTATACCGCATACCACGTACCGTATACCGTATACCACGTACCGTATACCGTATACCACGTACCGTATACCGTATACCACGTACCGTATACCGTATACCACGTACCGTATACCGTATACCACGTACCGTATACCGTATACCACGTACCGTATACCGTATACCACGTACCGTATACCGTATACCACGTACCCTATACCGCATACCACGTACCGTATACCGTATACCACGTACCGTATACCGTATACCACGTACCGTATACCGTATACCACGTACCCTATACCGCATACCACGTACCGTATACCGTATACCACGTACCGTATACCGTATACCACGTACCGTATACCGTATACCACGTACCGTATACCGTATACCACGTACCGTATACCGTATACCACGTGCCGTATACCGTATACCACGTGCCGTATACCGTATACCACGTACCGTATACCGTATACCACGTACCGTATACCGTATACCACGTACCCTATACCGCATACCACGTACCATATACCGTATACCACGTACCGTATACCGTATACCACGTACCGTATACCGCATACCACGTACCGTATACCGTATACCACGTACCGTATACCGTATACCACGTACCGTATACCGTATACCACGTACCGTATACCGTATACCACGTACCGTATACCGCATACCACGTACCACATACCACATCCCACATACCCCATACCACATATCACGTACATCATACCACATCCCACATACCACAAACCACAAACCACGTTCCTCATACTTCATACCATATACCACAAACCACATACCCCATACCACATACCACGTTCAGCATATCACATCCCACACACCACAAACCACAAACCACGTTCCTCATACTTCATACCATACACCACAAACCACATACCCCATACCACATACCACGTTCAGCATATCACATCCCACAAACCACGTACCTCATACCTCATACTTAATACCATATACCACAAACCACATACCCCATACCACATACCACGTTCAGCATATCACATCCCACATACCACAAACCACTACCTCATACCTCATACTTCATACCATATACCACATACCACATACCCCATACCACATACCACGTACATTATACCACATCCCACACACCACAAACCACAAACCACGTACCTCATACTTCATACCATATACCACAAACCACATACCCCAAACCACATACTACGTTCAGCATATCACATCCCACATACCACAAACCACGTACCTCATACCTCATACTTCATACCATATACCACATACCACATACCCCATACCACATACCACGTTCCTCATACTTCATACCATATACCACAAACCACATACCCCATACCACATACCACGTTCAGCATATCACATCCCACACACCACAAACCACAAACCACGTTCCTCATACTTCATACCATATACCACAAACCACATACCCCATACCACATACCACGTTCAGCATATCACATCCCACATACCACAAACCACAAACCACGTACCTCATACCTCATACTTCATACCATATACCACAAACCACATACCCCAAACCACATACTACGTTCAGCATATCACATCCCACATACCACAAACCACGTTCCTCATACTTCATACCATATACCACAAACCACATACCCCATACCACATACCACGTTCAGCATATCACATCCCACATACCACAAACCACGTACCTCATACCTCATACTTCATACCATATACCACAAACCACATACCCCAAACCACATACTACGTTCAGCATATCACATCCCACATACCACAAACCACGTACCTCATACCTCATACTTCATACCATATACCACATACCACATACCCCATACCACATACCACGTACATTATACCACATCCCACACACCACAAACCACAAACCACGTACCTCATACTTCATACCATATACCACAAACCACATACCACGTTCAGCATATCACATCCCACATACCACAAACCACGTACCTCATACCTCATACTTCATACCATATACCACATACCACATACAACATACCACTTACCGCATATCACATACCGCATAGAACACACCGCGTAGCACATACCCAATACCACATACAGAATACCACACAGCATAAACCAAAGACCACATACCGCATACCGCAATCTGAAATTTAAGTTCATTTATTAGTTCCATAAGAATAACATTAGGCAATTTTTCATGGCCTGTATCTTCAAAAATATTCAGTAAAAAAATATTTTAAAAAATGTCAAAATCACGTTTTAAGGACATTTTACACTTAAAAATTATCACTTTGTAATCAATAATAAATTTTTATCATTTTACAATATGGCCACCAAACAAATGAAACAAATGTAAATTTGATGTTATTCTGAAACACTTTTTAACAATTTTAAGACGTTGTTATCCTTGTGTATTTTTTTCCTCGATGGTTTCGGAGATACAGGCAATGAAAGTTTGCCCTATGTTATTTTTATGGGACTACAAATGAACTTAAATTGCTTCTAGCTCCCTAACAATTTGGTTTATAGAAAATTGTGAAAGAATAAAAAGGTCTTTAAATTATGCATAAAATCCAAAATCGACATACATGGAGGGTTACTATTATTTTGGAGAAAGAGGGTTGAAATGTTGACTCATTAAAAGTTTCCTCTTTTGGTAACTAAGAATTCCCCAGGAGATAAACGCTTATCTGCAGGTGTAAAAAAAAAACAAAAAAAACAGGGGTAATGGACTTTTGGGACACCAACATAACAGAGTAAAATTTTGTTTCTGTTATTTCGGCAATAATTACTGGTTGTTTGTACAGAATAACAAGGACCGTAGCCTTTGTTATAGCCTAATCAATATTCAGCTGTTAAGTTGTAAATATCTTTTTTTTTAATTTTCAATCAGCTAAGGAAATATATTTTTAAACCATACGTACTTAACGCCACCATTACCAATAACTAGTTGTATATTTCCAGGGTTTGTGGGACAATCTAGTTGCAGTTTTAGAGTGCAAATCGTTTTCGGGAATTGCAAATGATTACAAGCCTGGAGCAGTAATTGTTGTCCCCCATTAGGCCATTACGGAGTGCGATTGAATCCCGCTCGTAAAGTGTGTTTGTGTTTGCCATAACGATTGTGTCAGTCGCTAAAGTAGCCCACGATTTCATCTGTCAAAGTGTATATTTTCAGAGCGATATTCACTGATGACATCTCTTTGACTTGTTGTATGCACCCAATTTTGAGAATCTATCGAGGGTGTGGAAATCATTAAAATGTTCGTTTTCCCAAAATTCCAAAACCTTTTATAATTCTACATTTTGGTATAATAGTGTATTTTCATCACACTGTTCGGGAAACAGCTATATTCATCACCAGCTGAGAGTGTAGAAAAACCGTTTTCCCTCTCTAGACAGGGAAAATCAGCTGTTGATTTTCCCACACTAGTAATTAGTTATGATTACTGACACAAGTAGCGCTAGCAGTGCTAAGAGTATATTATTCCCTAAATCAGCTGTTCTCAATAATGTAATCAGCTGTGTAAAACAGAATCACTGTTTTCATTGTACTGCGGAAATCAATTGAGCATCCATAGGTGGTTTCTTAAACTTGCATTATTTAATTAATTACTATTATTAATTATCTACAGTGTGATGAAAAATATCGTTCATAACTCGAGTAGAAAGTTTTATTCCGTGCCTTGATCGAAATTCCGCGCTCGGCTAAAGCCTCGCGCGTAAACTCGATCTCGGCCCGGAAAAGACACTTTCCACTCTTGTTATGAAATATACTACTATATACTACTATGAAATATATACTAATATATACTAATATACTACTATGAAATATACTAATATACTACTCAGTATAGTTACGGCGATTTTAAGATAATGGTTAATGACCATGTGTTCATTTAAAAAAGTTTTCTAAGAACATAATTAGTAATCCAAAATAGGACTATTTTCTGCTCTAAATTGAGTGTAGTTAAATAATAAAATATATGCCATTAGTATTTTTAATGTAAATTTCCATCTTAAAATAATTTAACGTAATTGTTTGCTACATATACAAAAACATTCGCTCTTATCTTTTGTAAATCTTTTTTCCTTACGCCTCCACACAGGTGGATCGTACATTTTGTAAACATTTAAACTAGAAAATGTGTTTCCATTGACTTCATACAACAATACTCCTTACACGTTTTCTTTACTAACCAACCAATCTTCTATCACTATTCCACATGTTACCTTTGGTGCCTACAATTGTGGTCTAGTTCTGTGAGTTTCACTTGTGATTTCAGGTGAAGACTGTATGATGAGCAGCGAGTGTGACATCCACAAGGGCCTGTGCTGTCAGTTCCAGCGCCGACACCGTCAAGCCGCCCGCAAGGTAAAGTGCAATTTTTATTGGGACCTTATAACTGGAAACAACCACTCAACCACTGAAAACGATCATTTATATTATAGTTTATGCAATGACTTACGTATTAGCCTATAAAGGCCTTAAAGCCAAGAGTGATGAAACAAAATATCTTACGATTGCCTTAAAGGTTGAATAAAGTCGTTACATTGAGTAACCAATATATGAGGAAGTATATGCGACAAAGAATGTAGGTTAAGTAGATATAGGATTTTTCTAAGTATCGTTTTTACTTTCTTCCCCTATACCATAGTATATGGAGAAAGTATTGTTTTCGTCAAAATTTTCGAATTTGAGTTGTTGGTGGATTTACCCATTATGGTTCCCCCTGAGTCCAAAAAAGTGGTTTTCGGAGTGATGTCTGTGTGTCTGTGTGTGTGTGTGTGTGTGTGTGTCAGGATGTAAACAGAGCTAGAGAATGCCCTAATGGTCCGATTTTAATGAAATTTGGTATACAGGTCCAAATCCACAATAATTCCAGGCGTTTTTTTCGTTTTTTTGAATTTTTGATTTTTAAGGATATTTTACTCCCAAAAACCCTCAAAAATCGTCAAAAATAAAAATTTCTCAAAAACGGCTCTAACGATTTTGATTAAAATTTTGTGGTTTATTGAGCTTAAAATGGTGGATAAAATGACACCACCCGCATCTCCGAGAAAATGCGCGTTCAAAAGTTATGGAGTAAAAAGTGTTAAAAAAATCAATTTTTTGGATTTTCAAAATAGCTGTTGTCTCGAAATAAATTTTACTTATCACCATTAAATCAAGCTCAAAAAACTAAATAATCCAGTACTTTAAATTATTGCTCTACGTCAAGTGGTTGAGGAGAAAATACAATTTTTCGTTTAGCGGTAAACTCAGTACGTTGTTAAAAGTCACAGATGCGCGTAGGGTCAAGCTTGCGCTGCTCAGCTGGTAGCTATCCGACAGAGTCATCTAGACATTAATGTTTAAAGCTTTAACACATATTTTTATATTGTTGGGAGAAAGTATGTGTCAGTTATCTGATACCGTTTATTTTAGTGACGAATGTATCTAAATAGTTTCATACTCTACTTTATCTACGACCGACTTAAATTTGGTAAATTATTGTAATAAACATGTCAAAGATAAGTTATTTATTTATTGTAAAACATCGTAAACGAAGCTACACTCGATGCTACTTGACCTAACCGTCATTCTCACTCACACATGATCACACTCTTTTGAGGTTGGGCACATATAGAAACTAAAACTTGAATCGTAGTGGCACAATGAGCTGATGTCTGACTTGTGTCATTTATATTACACCATTACTTTTGCCAAATGCTGAGCTTGGTGTCGAACCTGTATTTTAATGTGAAATATAGTAAAAAGGCTAGACAGTGGCTTCTTGCAGTTTTTGACACTATAATGGAAACCGACGACTTGCCTGGTATATTTAGAAAATCCACAATAATAGATGCCTTGAAGCCCGGTAAAGATCCAAAACTGTCCGAAAGTTACCGACCCATAGCCCTTCTTAGTGTCTGTTATAAGCTGCTCGAGAGGTTGATATACAACAAAATCGTCCTTGTTCTTAATTTCAGCATCCCCGTCGAACAAGCTGGGTTTAGACCTGGGCGCAACTGTTGTGACCAGGTTCTAGCTCTTACTTCTTTCATCGAGGATGGGTTTAAGCGAAAAATGAAAACCTCCGTTGCTTTCTTAGATCTTATTGCAGCTTAAGACATTGTCTAGAGAAAAGGCCTTCTTATCAAATTTTACAACTTGATTCCTTTTCCTTTCCTGTTGCGTCTCCTCAACTCAATGCTCTCCAACAGGATGGTTAAAGTATATTTGGGACGCAAGGAAAGTACTTTTAGGTAACTAAAGGTTGGCCTAAATAACTGGTTGACCAGTTTTCTAAATAGGTTCGTTTGATATAGGTTTTTCTTTCAATGTAAGTTTTGGACCATTTGAAATGGGGGAGTTTCCTTACCTTGCGAAACTTAAAACAGTATTGTTTTTAAACACTAAAGTGGTACGTAACCGGCTGAGTCGGTGGCGTAGGGGAGGTCAGTGCTTAGTGGTTGGCGCGCAGAACTTCGAGAAAAGAACTGTGATGTCGTGGGTTACAATCCGCGTACTCCCAGGAAGTTTTTATCACCACCAATCACCTCCACTATTGCGGTTCACCTCCTACTTAATCGAATACGATCCACCCACACACCAGTATTTGTGGACGGGGCAAAGTTAAACGTAAAAGGCGAGTCAACCTGCTTTTACCTGTGTTTTAGGTGTGCTCCTACTTCAAAGACCCTCTGGTATGCATCGGCCCGGTGGCTTCCGACCAGGTGAAGATGGTCGAGATGGAGCGCACCGCCGGCGAGAAGAGACTCACCTCCAAGAGTGTGGCCAATGGCTACAACCACCTCAAGCGCTAAGCCACCACAAGTAGTCACCGTGTTAAGGTTAGAAAAATAGTTCACCCTGGTCTAAATTTTATATCAAGATCTAACCTGCTAATTTTCTGGTGAGGATTGGACCAGACCTGATAAACTGATTATCAGAATAAAAATAATGTTTATTTCCTAAAGTATACCCATACAATATCCATAGTATAAAGAAGACCCATACAATAAATAACACAAATAATAGATAACAAGTTACCATTTTCAAAAGGATACAAGCAACACAACCAAAATAACTCAACAATGTGTTGATAACTATATACATTTTTTTGAAATGGATATACATAAAACTATTAGGCAAACAGAATACACCACATCAATCAAGACAACAAACAAACATATTACCCTAAAATGTATTTTGTTGATATATAATTACACAGATATTAGCTGTCAGTCATACAATTGCTTGTCTATAAAAGCAAATAATATTAGATTTCTCATAAGTAAATGACAAAAATATGATAATACTAAATCGAGTTATAACCCTTTTTTGTACATCCTTTCAAGATTGTGAGTTACTTTTCGCTTCTAATTAAAAAAAGCCTCTTTAGGCAAGTCTCCGACGAGGTTTTTCTTTTCGAGCAAAGCTTTTATTAGGTTATTAAATAAATTATATTTAAGGAAAAGCAGTAAACTATTTATTCGAATGCCCTGGATATGTTAAAATCAAACAGCTTTGGATTTCCAAGATAAAAAAGAAATCCAATTTTCATCCAGTCAATAAATATTGGTTTCATTATTTTTATTAACTAGTATACGTGTTGCTCGAAATCAAACAATTTATTTTAATACAATACAAATGTTACTTTTATCTCTAAATCAATGGCGTTTGACAAATCCAATATTGTGAATCTCTTTAATCACCAAAACTACACGTATTTACAGCTGATTATTAACAGATGTTTAAAATGCTTTATTCAATCCCAATGTTATTTAAATGGGAAATTTTGATATTTCAATGGTGGATAGCGCCTTTATTTTCAGTCCGATTCTCATCAGTTTTTGGTGGAAACAACTACAGACCAAGCCCTATCCAACGACACCAAAAACTTGAAAATCGGTTAAAAATTGTAGGAGTTTTTAAGACAATAAAAACCCTTAGCGTATTAAATAAGTATAGATTATTACACAAATTTATCGAACCAATCCTATGTTCTATTTTTCTATTTGTTATGATGTTATATAGCCCTTATTAAATCCATAGTCTCTAATAGGGCAATTGATATACAAGGATTAAACCTTTACAAGAACACGAACATGAAAAACATGACGAGCCTTAGACAATAATTCTTAGTGGGTAAGCTTTCGAGACCTTTAAAACGTGAGAGTTTGCGATAGTTAATCTATAAGATAAAAGTCTCATTATTTTTTAGTTTATCTTCATAATCTAGGTATCATTGCTTAGATAAATAAATTTGACAACCGTTTTGCACTTTGTAAAACTATGCTACAAATTAAACGTTTTAAATATCTGCATCAAGCTTTTGAGTCACGATTTAAAAATAAGGATGTTAATTTTGTTCTGGAATTTTTAACCTAATACAATGAAAAAATTATAATAATTCATAAATATAAATGGCAGCGAAACAAAAATATAATCAACTTTATTAATTAATTCTGTAAGCCCACTTTGATCAAACTTAAACATAAGTGGTGTCACACATAACATAAATCTAATTATATGCTTTTGCTTATTCTAACAAACATTAATGAACCCCATCCATGCGAGGGCTCTTCAAAAAGTAAATTCCGTTTTTATCTGTCAAAGGTAAAGAGGCATGCAACTGCTGGTGATGGGTGGCTAAACTCATAAGGTATATTATCTCTGTAAGTCCCGTAGGTCGGTAGGGGTGCTCTGAGTATTATAATTCAAAATAAAAATGAACGCCACAAGGTAACCAATCCTATCAATCGCGACGGACTTTGGGACCATTGCAGCGATTTCGGGGTTCAAATCCGAGTTCTTCCAGTGACTTTTATCAGTACCATTCACCTTGTACTGTAGTGGCCTACCCTCTTACTTTGTCTAATAGTATCCACGCACAGACCAATGGTCTATGTGGACGGTGCAAAGTAAGGTAATAAGATGTCCACCACCCTCTTAAAAAAAAGTGACGATGGCTTAGCCACAGCTTTTAATGTGACGCCTCTTTAATTAAAATTTTTATGTGGATATCCATCGGTTACTGCGTGCTCTCTATGTCGCAAATAACAGATGTGAGTGTATTCGCAGTTACAGATCCAAATGTCAGCGCGTTTTGCTTAAAAGAGACGCATTGATGTCTACAATGAAAAGGTTAGGGTCCGTTTACTCTACCGACCATAGACTCTACGGCCCTCTTAAATATTAAATAAAATATAACATGGGGCCACTTACTCTACCGATCATAGGCTCTATGGCCCTTCTTAATATTAAATAAAATATAACATGGGGCCACTTACTCTACCGATCATAGGCTCTATGAGCCTGTTTGAATATTTTTATATAATTTAAAGCGATCATAGAGCCTATGCACCCATTTAAATTAAATGTATGGGTCCAAAGCATCTACTGGCTCATAGAGTCTATGAACCTTTTCAAATTAATATTAAATAAAATTATAAAATAGGGCCATAGAGTCTATGAACCTTCTCCAATTAATATTAAATAAAATTATAAAATAGGGCCATAGGCTCTATGAGCCGTTTTATATTAAATACGTTATATATTGGAAAAGAGGTCCACTTACTCTACGGGTCCGTTATATCTACTCTGTACGCACCACTCGCTTCCTTCAGCTCTCGTGCACAAACGAACTGAGATAATGTCACCCGGTTTTCTGCATCCTATTCTACGATGAATAAATATCAATCTATCAATATATGTATCTCTGCATCTATATATCTATGTACCTATCTATCTATATATTTATCAATATCACACGAAAAGGCGATTTTTTTAAACGAAGCTCCTCTCTTATTTGTAGACAAATTTTAACGTTTAAGGTGTAGAAAAATTCGTTTCAATCAATGCATCTCTTTCCATTCACTCATCTATCTATCTATCTATGTATCTGTCTACATATTAAACACAGATTTATGAGTATTATATATCTAGAGAATTATCTATCCCATATTTATAGATCTATCTATCTATTAAACACCATCCGAAACTGGGGAATTAGCAGAAATATTTCAGTGATTTTACAGCGGAGACGATGACTCTTAATTGGTGTTTACACAAACATGGAGGGTTTTGCAGTTTTAAAAATTTCCGTCTCCGTGACCAAAACCGCACAGAGTATAACCAGCATTAGTGCATAAGAACTAGCTTGTATCCGCATGCCTTGCAATGCCAAACTTAGGAATTTTTGGCTCTTCAGGTGATTGTTTTTGCTATACGCTCACTCTCCACAAGTCTATATTATCCTCTATAGTTTTTATTACCAATCTTCATACAATACTTTAAATGAGAAAGCTACCTAATTCATAACATTGTATTTACTTTCACCTGATTCAAATCATCAGACCAAAACTTTAGTATTTACTTTCGTTATATTTATCCCCATGATGATCTTTGTTAACGTGGCTCAAAACTATAGGACTATGTTTTTCAATGACAACGTTTTTACATATAGTATTAATGTAAACGACTAAGCCCTACTTAAAAAAAAAAAATCTTAATGCATCACGTGTTGTATGATACCATAGATAACGTTGTTATGGTTAATTGTAACAAGTTTAACTTAATGTGATTGTAATGATCTCTCGTAAGTTTAATTAATTTATTTCATTGTCATACCCTTAGCCGACTAACCATTAGGAGACTATAATATCTTATAATATCATGGGGACAGAGCCTATGCTCGGTAAAATTATAAAGCGTCACTTTCCTTTCTCAGGCAAAGCTCGATCGCTCCGTTTACTTGCTGACTTTCCTTGGCTCGTTTGCTTCGCTCAATCGCCAGGCCAAATGGTGCTACACTTTGGTGTAAATTCGAACCACAGGTTAAAGCTGAACATATTGTTTTTTTTTTTTTTTTTTTTTTTTTTTTTTTTTTTTTTTTTTTTTTTTTTTTTAAGATGTGTATAGTTATAAACTCATTTTTGTTCAATTATGTAGCTATCAAAATCTCCATAAGGATAACTTATGGAGATTTTTGGAACTTTGAACGAATTTTTACCATTCATGGGACCAACTTCAATTTATTCGTCGTGGTCAAATAAACTCTCATATTCAACCAACAAATAAAAGATCCTAGGACACAAGAAATTTTGCTCTTGTATAATAGTTAACACGGTTTCGTGAATTATAGTGTTAACTTATATATATATATACACCCCCGTCGCACCTATATATATATATATATATATATATATATATATATATATATATATATATATATATATATATATATATACCATTATAAACACATAACCCTGCATTTGTCACATACCCCTGCGTGGGATAAGTGTTCGAATATACACACCGAAATAGATATGTATAGACACTTAACCCACATTATTTTTTTTTACCATCACTTATCCCTGCATTGGGTCAGTGTTGCCAACCGTTAATAAAAACCACAAAAACAAACAATGCAAGGAAACGTTTAATCTAATCCTAATGCAAAAAATGTTTAATAACAATTAAAAATAATTGTTTTTACATGCGAACTATTAGAAAAAACGACATAATGATGGTAAAACTGTTGTGGCGATAAAAAACGTAACAGTTAAAGAAAAAGTTTTATACCTTTAGAGATACGTAGTCTAACTAAATGGTTTCGATCTAAGGAGTAAAATGTTTTATTTGTTCTCTTAAATTTATTCTTAATCAAACTCTTAAGCTATTTTTATACAATAATTAAAGCAATTATTATAATGAATGCAACTAGTACACCACTTATGAGAACCTTACAGATTCGTAGTCAAACTATATGTTTTCGTCCCCGAGGAGTCTAAGCTGGTTATTTTCGTCACGTGAAATGTTTACCATTTAGGCGCTCCGCGGGAAAAGTCGAAAAAATTAAAATAATTAATTAATTAACCGTGTAAGTAATAAGGTTAGAGTCTATGTTAATATAACAAAAATATGTAAAATTATAATGAACAATAAGTTTCCACTGAAGTTTTTTCTTGATCAAACTCTTATGCTATTATGTTAATGATTAAATCAACCATTTAAATAAAAAAGAATATTCAATAACTTTTACACCACTTATCAGAACCTTACAGATTAATAGTCAAACTTATATGTTTTCAACCCCAAGGAGTCTAAATTTGTTATATTTTTAAGTGAAATGTTTACCGTTTAGGTGCTAAGGGGAAAAAGTCAGAAGGACTAGACAAATTAAGTCGTATTAACTATGTAAGTAATAAGCGTAAATGAAATGTTAATACATCGATAACTGTGTAAAATTTTGGTGAAGATATAAGTTTTTCTTTGAAGATTGTTCTTAATCAAACTATTATGCCATTATAAGTATAATATTTAAATCTACCTTTAAATTGTAAAGAATACACAATAACTTGTACACCACTTATCAAAACCTTACAGATTTCTAGTCAAACTATATGTTTTCGACCCAAGGAGTCTAAATTAAATAATAATTTAATTTACCGTCTAAACCTTCCTTAAACCTTAAACCTCAAGAGATTGTTTCAAGAATCAATAAACATATAACAACATATAAGTGGTTATATGTTCAAGTGAAATGTTTACCTTTTAGGCACTACGCGGAAAAAGTCGGAAGAACGAATTAAAAATAGTGTCTCGACGCTACGATATCACGAACTTTCACAATAGCAGTCTATGGAGGAAAACAATTTCATTAAATATATCCATCTATATTCTATTTAATACGAACGTAAGCAGTTTTTTGTAAACACTACTCCTCTCTCATTTATAGACGAAATTCAATGTTTGAGATGTCATAAGATGCGTCTTAGTTTGTAGTTTTCTTATAAGTTTTTAGATTTTGTACATTTCTACTCTGTAGGGCATGGGAAGCCTTTAAAGTTAGTTTTTTGTCCATAAGATTAACATGGAGAATAATTTGTATTGAATTGCAAAATAAATACAATAATACAGCTGTTGATAGTAAAACAGACCAACGCTAAATAGTAAAACGCCAAATAGTAAAACTTCAAATAGTAAAACGCTAAATAGTAAATAGTAGTAACGCTGACATAAAACAGTTTGGCCTAGAAGCTAAATATAATTTTGAATTTTTAGGCAAAGAGGCTAGGTTTTACTACCAGGTACTCGGGTAAATGCAGCGCATTGCACTGCTCAGATACCCCTAGTTATATTTCATATAATTAAATAATAGCTCAAATGTGATTGTGAAAGTGACAAGATTTGAAATCCTACTGTAGGGTAAAGGCACCAGTGAGTAACCGGTAAAGAGTCATCTATGTGTGTTACCAGATCCTACCAGGTCATTTGTGTCCTCACAATTACTAAACCTCTACTGTCTTTTAATGCAAATCTTAGTAGTATTTATAAATAGTATTATTAATAAATAATTATAAAAAGGTATATAAAAATATAACATCTCTTTGACAGACACGACTCCAGTAAGTGACCATTCTCGACCAAGTGAGTGACCACTTTTACCCAGTAAGTGCCCGGCGAATTTTCTTACTAAAGTAATAGTTATACCTTACAATAAAATTTATTGTAAGTCTTATTATAAAGGTGTATTGTAAGTCTTATTATAACGGTGCATTGTATGTTGATATTTTGTTTAAAATAAAAAAAAATAAAAGTCCACCACTGTATGGCACTAAAAATGGCTGTACCCGCAAACATCCCTATTTGACTAAAGCATGTAAATTAGTCACTATGTTTTGCATAGACCTTTTTACTGCACCACATAGAGGCATTTTAGCCCACTGTATAAACGGTGTATGAGCATGAATGGAAAAATTCATAATTCGGTTTACATTTGTTTAGGCTAATGGATATGTGACCAGATTAGATGTCATCATCATAAAAATATGCCATTGCAAATTTTGTCAATGGATTATCTGAGTACCTCTTACCTAAACAGTAATTGCATCGTAAATGTAAAATGATCCCACTGCCTCTTAATGTTGAAGCTATTCATTATTAAGTGTCCAAAACTGAATCAAATTCACCCATTTTACTCACTTTTGGAGAATTTGTGAAAATGAAAAGCTATACAAGGATAAATTAAGGATAAAAGTGGTTGTGGGTAACTAACTGTTATGTTTTAGCATCACAGCGGGCAAAAAAACTTAACTGATTTCGGACTTTTTGGTTGAATGGTCCTGTTAACTTTTTCCTGTTAAATCCTCACTGGATTTGTTAATTTTTCTAACCCATTAAGTGACCACCGCTGAAAATTGAGAAAAACACACAAAACTTAACGAGTCTTTAAAATGTACTTTGATTCACAGAATATCATAAAATACACCAATAACAACCAAGAGTTGTGTACAATTTTTATTAAGTCAGCTCGGTAATTTATCCTATCAATATGTACACTCATCTTTCATTCATATTTATATTCAAGTTAAAATATCCACTATGTGAGGTCCCCTTCTCAAAATAGTGATATAGTGAATGTCTATTCAAGCGCGCTGCCTGTCATAAATTTCGGCATATCCCCGTAGTGACAGATTCAAGTTCGCGACTTTGCAGGTAGCGAGCGGTCCAGGCGGTATCATTGTCCTTTACTTGGAACATTAAACCCCGTATCCGTCCGTGCCCAAACAATAGCGCCCCGAAATTCGCCGCTGCGTCATTAGGGGTTAGAGTTGTTTGTGATCAGCTTTCTCCGTTTTACAAACTTCTGCTAATTATTTGTCATCTTTATCTAAAAATATTTAAAAGGACAGCAAGATTTAGGTAAAGCCAGTATCCTACGTTTAAACTTAGGTAACTCATGCAATCTTCTTGTGATATCTCAGAAATTTCTACGAGCCCATTTCGTTCTGCCGGACGGCCCGCTCATGGGTGGGTTAGGCTCCCCAGCTTTTCTTCGGACTAAGTTTCACTGGACTGCATATTCAATGGGTGAAAAACGTGGATTTCACGGGACCATTGGGTGGTAAAAGGCCGCGGAACCGAGCGACGGAAATAACAACAACACTTCAATATACCTATATTTTTGCCTACTGAAACAACGAATGATTACTTGATAAAAGATTCTTTTGGAAAGGGTGATTCTTGCAGTATTTATAGCATTAAAAAGATGTGTAATGAATTATAATTGCATCTAGTTTAATAAAAGTTACTACTTTTAAATCAATTGAATAATCAAATGAAATATGTAGGATGTGAAATAGTGTTTTACTTTTGGTCAAGTAGAAGCTGTCATTGGGAATTTTGTAGCGAAGATTCAAAATTTTATTTCTCACTTGAATCATTTATTTGTGAGGTCCCCCATTAGCTGAAAGATTTAAAAGAGCGTCGTAAACTTACGCGGAAGAGCGGAGATTCGCGCAACTCATTATGTTAATGTATGGGCGCTGCAAATAGATTGGGAAGTAACTTACTATTATACAGCATGTCACATAATGGTTTCAAAAAGATACATGGGTAATAGGATAAGACTTAATAACATTTTGGCGTTGAGTTTTTGTTTAGTATAGTTTAAAGAGATTTTCTTTAACATTTGCTCTTTTAGAAGGTGGATTATATAAATTGATCGTCTAAATTAATTTAATATAATAAGGATAAAAAGATGTAATATCTGTATTCCATAGAAAAAAGTTCTACCAATAAAGTATAACATTTATTCAGCGTGAGTTTCATTGAATTCCTCAGGTGTGAAAACATACTATTAGACTCATTAATTGTATGATTCGAGCGAGCGGTTCCTGAGATATGAATTAAATTGAATTTTTCCGACTTTTCGTTCATAGCGGCGAAACTACCGATTTTCGTATGTTTGTAATCCGTTTCATTAAATTCCTCAGGTGTGAAAACATACTATTAGACTCATTAATTGTATGATTCGAGCGAGCGGTTCCTGAGATATGAATTAAATTGAATTTTTCCGACTTTTCGTTCATGGCATCGAAACTATCGATTTTCGTATGTTTGGAAACCGTTTCATTGAATTCCTTAGGTGTGAAAACATACTATTAGACTTATTAATTGTATGATTCGAGCGAGCGTTTCCTGAGATATGAATTAAATTGAATTTTTCCGACTTTTCGTTCATAGCGGCGAAACTACCGATTTTCGTATGTTTGGAAACCGTTTCAATGAATTCCTCAGGTGTGAAAACATACTATTAGACTCATTAATTGTATGATTCGAGCGAGCGGTGCCTGAGATATGAATTAAATTGAATTTTTCCGACTTTTCGTTCATAGCGGCGAAACTATCGATTTTCGTATGTTTGGAAACCGTTTCATTGAATTCCTCAGGTGTGAAAACATACTATTAGACTCATTAATTGTATGATTCGAGCGAGCGGTTCCTGAGATATGAATTAAATTCAGTTTTTCCGACTTTTCGTTCATAGCGGCGAAACTATCGATTTTCGTAAGTTTGGAAACCGTTTCATTGAATTCCTCAGGTGTGAAAACATACTATTAGACTCATTAATTGTAAGAATCGAGCTAGCGGTTCCTGATATATGAATTAAATTGAATTTTTCCGACTTTTCGTTCATAGCATCGAAACTATCGATTTTCGTATGTTTGGAAACCGTTTCATTGAATTCCTCAGGTGTGAAAACATACTATTAGACTCATTAATTGCAAGAATCGAGCTAGCGGTTCGTGAGATATGAATTAAATTAAATTTTTCCGACTTTTCGTTCATAGCGGCGAAACTATCGATTTACGTATGTTTGGAACCAGTATCATTGAATTCCTCAGGTGTGAAAACATACTATTAGACTCATTAATTGTAAGAATCGAGCTAGCGGTTCCTGAGTTATGAATTAAATTGAATTTTTCCGACTTTTCGTTCATAGCAGCGAAACTATCGATTTTCGTCTGTTTGGAAACCGTTTCACTGAATTCCTCAGGTGTGAAAACATACTATTAGACTCATTAATTGTAAGAATCGAGCTAGCGGTTCCTGAGTTATGAATTAAATTGAATTTTTCCGACTTTTCGTTCATAGCAGCGAAACTATCGATTTTCGTCTGTTTGGAAACCGTTTCACTGAATTCCTCAGGTGTGAAAACATACTATTAGACTCATTAATTGTATGATTCGAGCGAGCGTTTCCTGAGATATGAATTAAATTGAATTTTTCCGACTTTTCGTTCGTGGCGGCGAAACTATCGATTTTCGTATGTTTGGAACCAGTATCATTGAATTCTTCAGGTGTGAAAACATACTATTAGACTCATTAATTGTAAGAATCGAGCTAGCGGTTCCTGAGTTATGAATTAAATTGAATTTTTCCGACTTTTCGTTCATAGCAGCGAAACTATCGATTTTCGTCTCTTTGGAAACCGTTTCATTGAATTCCTCAGGTGTGAAAACATACTATTAGACTCATTAATTGTAAGAATCGAGCTAGCGGTTCTTGAGATATGAATTAAATTGAATTTTTCCGACTTTTCGTTCATAGCGGCGAAACTATCGATTTACGTATGTTTGGAAACCGTTTCATTGAATTCCTCAGGTGTGAAAACATACTATTAGACTCATCAATTGTAAGAATCGAGCTAGCGGTTCGTGAGATGTGAATTAAATAAAATTTTTCCGACTTTTCGTTCATAGCGGCGAAACTATCGATTTACGTATGTTTGGAACCAGTATCATTGAATTCCTCAGGTGTGAAAACATACTATTAGACTCATTAATTGTAAGAATCGAGCTAGCGGTTCCTGAGTTATGAATTAAATTGAATTTTTCCGACTTTTCGTTCATAGCGGCGAAACTATTGAATTTAGTATGTTTGGAACCAGTATCATTGAATTCCTGTTGCGCCATTTTACCCATAATAAACTCGCTTTTCTCCCTAGAGATAAAAATTACTATTTATACAGGGATTTTCAATTTACATAAAATAACCATATTAATCGTGAAACGCAAATGAGCACAGAAACCCTGCTTTTCGCCATAGTGATAAAAATTACTATTTACAGGGATTTTCCCACAATTTAAATAACAACATACCGTACCTAACATTTATTTTTAATTTTAAATGAATTAGTAACAACGTGGCAGCAAAAGATGGGGAACAGGACGACCATCGGCGCACCTCGACCCTGCCCCTCCGAGAGTCGACGGTAATCCGCAGTGGAATGTCCTGACCATCGGCGCAGCTCGACTTCTCCCGCAAACTATAATTCCTTTTGGAAATTGAATTTATTATTTTACATTTTCAACAATATAATTGATCAAATGTCGTAACGTCTATCTTCACTTCCATGATGTAAGTAAAAATTAGTTGTTTATAATAGAATACTGTACTACTATCTCCTATGATTGGATTGTTTTTTGAAGAATCACATTATAAACTAAATAATATTCACAGATAATTGAGTTTTTGTTTTTAATTTAGAATCTTGTATGAGATCAGGTACTGGTCCAAGACTGATTGACACTTTCTTCTTTTCATTTTTCATTTTTCTACCTAGCCTAGCACAATTTTGTCTCTCTACCAAGAACCATAGTTAAACCTATCGATCTGAATATAGAACTGCAGTCCGCCATCTTGATTCTAACCAGTCGGTCTGAAGATGGCGTCATGGAACGCCGAAATATATTACCTGTATGTTAATGTAATGAAATAAAGTGTTGTATGACGAAAATTGTGTTTTTAATTTAATAATATAATTGAAAAAGATAGTTACAAAAAGCATAATTGAAACCTCTACAGTCTACACAATCGGAATTGATCATGAATCAGACAAATAACTGTAGCAGATATGTTACTAAACAAAACAAAACTGCTAAATAAATAAGCAGTATAAGAAAAAGTAATGACAGCAGAATGACGAATGATTGTACAATTCAAACAATCTTAAAGCACGTGTTTACTAAACTATGTTAAATTGAAACAAATATGTCCATAGTTTACTTTAACCTTCTAGCCCCTCAAATTGAGTAAAATTAACGTTGGTCGTGTGTGCGTAACTCGGCTTAAACTCGTCAAATTTAAACGATTTATATCTCAAACGTAAGTAAGACCGTATTTCACTGAGGTTCTTAGACCATAAAAACCATGCACCTCATTTGGAACTCTACAAAAAGCAATCTTAAAACATGACTCCAAAAAGAAACTCCCATATGAGGAATGCATGTGGAAGAATATCTTTTGCGTATAAGTTGAGTTATGCGAAAGGTGAAAGTATGCTGATGTTGTTTGCGTCATCTTCATGTGAATACCTTTAATTTTTAACATAAAACTTTCAGATCGGTCAAATATAACTGCCGGATGGACTCGGAAACGAGTTTATGAATTCTTTCAATCTAAAATATATTATTTGTTAATATTGGGGTTTAGTAACTTACTTTTGGTTTGTTTGTAAATACTCATCCTCATTATAATTTATTATTTTACAAAAGCTGGTTCTATAAGATCTCTTTGTCCAGATTCCATCTGCTACTACGGTCAGCAACAGAACGCCCTCTTTGTCAATACCTCCACGATCCCTTGCAAGACTTATTTCTTCTTCAGCAGCCTTTTCATTTCTGATAGCGCTGTTAACTGCCATCAGTTTGCTACTTTTTTATTGGTGGTTTGGTAATAAGCAAAGAAATTTTCTTGTTCTTAAGCTCATTTCATTTGTCTTACACGAAACTATATATAAAGCACGATTTTGTATTGTTTTCAAAAACTCAATTACAAGATTAATTTCCCTGCTAACTTTTGCAAAGGCAATATTTAGATAAGCTATACAGAAGCAGAATTGTATGTTACGAGAGTAAAACATTTAAGGGAGCTTCATCCTTTGATAATATAGATTAAATAGGTTACAACTAACTGTGGATGTTGCCTAACGGGCTTCTGTTCGAATCCAGCTTTCCGCTGGTTTCCTTTCAAACCGACTAAATCTTTCGCCTTAAAAAATATTGGACATGATTCACGGTCTGAAAATGTACCTCTTTTCGGTCTGTTTCTCGGTATAAAAATTTTACCATGATTATTAATAAAATTGCTCACTAAGTCTTAATTTATCATAAAAATATTTACATCATCTTCTACTAATACCTCACCTCTTTCTGTTAATTAAATGTTCTGTAAATTACCTCTAAACAGCTCAAAATCTGACACTGATTTATTGGGCTCACGCAATACATTATTTATCACCCTATTTGATTACCATTTAACGATTGATCCAATTTTTCCAATATGCCCTATTACAAAACTATGAACAGAGACGAATATTTTAACTCCTCAAACGTTCAAATTGGTCCAGAAATAAGTGAAAAGTTGTGTTCAAAAAACTGCTTCACGTATTACCGTATATAGATAGGTACATAGATATATAGATGCAGAGATACATATATTGATAGATGGATATTTATTTGTCGTAGAATAGGATGCAGAAAACCGGGTGACATTATCTCAGTTCGTTTGTGCACGAGAGCTGACGGAAGCGAGTGGTGCGTACAGAGTAGATATAACGGACCCGTAGAGTAAGTGGACCTCTTTTCAAATATATAACGTATTTAATATAAAACGGCTCATAGAGCCTATGGCCCTATTTTATAATTTTATTTAATATTAATTGGAGAAGGTTCATAGACTCTATGGCCCTATTTTATAATTTTATTTAATATTATTTTGAAAAGGTTCATAGACTCTATGAGCCAGTAGATGCTTTGGACCCATATACTTAATTTAAATGGGTTCATAGGCTCTATGACCCTCTTAAAAATTATTAAATATTACTAGGGTTCATAGAGCCTATGATCGGTAGAGTAAGTGGCCCCATGTTATATTTTATTTAATATTAAGGAGGGCCATAGAGTCTATGAACCAGTAGAGCAAATGGACCTCCTTATATATTAAATATTATTAAAATGGGGCCATAGAGCCTATGATCGGTAGAGTAAACGGGCTGTCCCCAATGAAAAGAGGGGCTGCTCAGTCAGTGGTAAACATTGAATTTATCCACTAAATCTAAAGTTTTGTTTCACAAAACCGGTCATTTACAATAAACCAACCCACTAGAGGCTTATCTTGAAATATGAACGAACAATAGCAGTTTATACAACGCTTGTATTAAGCTACGAGTGAGATGTAAACCGAGTGTTCTCTCTCATGAGTGGCTTAACCAACTTAACTTTGGTATAACTACCTTTAATAAATAAGTTGAGAATGTATAGGTTAAATTCGGTCACCCATCATTAATGTAGCCACACAGATTTCCCTTGATCTAGTCATTCTCACCCACATACGATCACACTCTTTGGAGATTAGTCAAATAAAAATACTAAAACCTGAATCGTAATGGAGCAATCAGCTGAATCGCGAATCGCGTAGTTTCTATTAAAACGATATTTGTCAAATGCCGAGCTCTCATTGGTCTACAACTTGATACCGATATCTCATTTCAATATGTGATACCTATACGTTTACAAACTCATTATGTAACAGGTTTGAATTCGGTTTAATAATAAACCTCTTTATGATGTTAGTTGTAATATCATCGGTGCATCTTGCAACGGTCGTAGATAAAAAATAAAAAGGGCTTTAAAATCCATACTTTAAATTTTGACATCAGTCTGTCGGCATTGCGTCGATCGTGGCAGAATATGTCGATAGTGGCAGCAACACTAACATTTAGTCGATATTTTGATTATGAATTACAGCGCTCAGGACAATCCTACAGGTTTCAGGGACTTACAGATGGTACCTAGCTTACTAATGAGTATATCTCCCCAACATTCCCTTAAAGATATGCTGACACAAGCATATCTGTAAAACATTCCCTTCGCCCCAACACTGACACTAGCATATCTGTACCACCAACATTCCCTTCGCCCCAATGCTGACACTAGCATATCTGTACAACCAACATTCCCTTCGCCCCAACGCTGACACTAGCATATCTGTACCACCAACATTCCCTTCGCCCCAACGCTGACACTAGCATATCTGTACCACCAACATTCCCTTCGCCCCAACGCTGACACTAGCATATCTGTACCACCAACATTCCCTTCGCCCCAACGCTGACACTAGCATATCTGTACCACCAACATTCCCTTCGCCCCAACGCTGACACTAGCATATCTGTACCACCAACATTCCCTTCGCCCCAACGCTGACACTAGCATATCTGTACCACCAACATTCCCTTCGCCCCAACGCTGACACTAGCATATCTGTACCACCAACATTCCCTTCGCCCCAACGCTGACACTAGCATATCTGTACCACCAACATTCCCTTCGCCCCAACGCTGACACTAGCATATCTGTACCACCAACATTCCCTTCGCCCCAACGCTGACACTAGCATATCTGTACCACCAACATTCCCTTCGCCCCAACGCTGACACTAGCATATCTGTACCACCAACATTCCCTTCGCCCCAACGCTGACACTAGCATATCTGTACCACCAACATTCCCTTCGCCCCAACGCTGACACTAGCATATCTGTACCACCAACATTCCCTTCGCCTCTACCCTGACACTAGCATATCTGTACCACCAACATTCCCTTCGCCTCTACCCTGACACTAGCATATCTGTACCACCAACATTCCCTTCGCCTCTACCCTGACACTAGCATATCTGTACCACCAACATTCCCTTCGCCTCTACCCTGACACTAGCATATCTGTACCACCAACATTCCCTTCGCCTCTACCCTGACACTAGCATATCTGTACCACCAACATTCCCTTCGCCAGATCGAAAGAAACTTACTTTCTGACAGCCCTCGTACTATGTTTTACTGTTTTAACTCATAGAAGGATCGTTTCTGTTTCAGTGGGGACGAGGCCGCGCCATAGTAGCTCATAGTAACAGTTGTAAACAACATTAAGGCCGAATCACTGTTTTTATGTTAAATGTACTTCCTAACCCCCTAAGGCCTATGTAATCTAGAAATTTCAACAGATTTATTCTATGTAATAATTTAGTATTTCGAATACCTATGAATGTTTTATTTACTTTAAATTTTGCTTAATTTTAGCCTAACACACGTTGTGCTTTATATATGTACTAGTAAGGAAAACTGTATTACACTTTTACAACGTATATATTTCTTGTTATAAAAAGACTAATGTAATGTTATTGTTTATCAAAGTATATGACAAAAAGACAATGTAGGTTTATTTCATATGTTTTACCAAAGTTTTAAGATATTTACGAATCGTTAAATATATTTCATTGTTTAATCTCTTTTTTGATATAATGAACATGTTTAGTAAAATTGATTCCTGTCTTGTTATTATCGTTTTGTTATGATTTTTGTGACTTTAAAAGATAACATATATTTTGCTCTAATTAAGTTTCTAAGCATAAGATATTGCGTCAACTGAAAGCACAAATTTTTGAATCGCATTAAGGATAAAGTTACATCTTTGGTAAAGACCTTCCATTATCGAGTTTCTTTTAAGTTCTTAAAATGCGAGTAAAACCGTTAGAAGGCCAGACTGGCAAGATTGGTTTTCACAATAATATGTCAAATTAATAAAATCAAATTAAGTGATATAAAAAACAATATTAATTTACTGATAATAAAATTAGTTAAGATTACTGGTGTAGCAAATCAATGGTTTTGTCAGAATGAACAATTACAACAATGGGAGGTAAAGTAAGTTTAGAGGAAGTAACGATGGCACAGATTCGTCCAGTTTTCGATTTTAAAATCTTGAACGTGCTAACCAAATCGTTGTTTTAATTTCCAAACACCTCTGGAAATGTGTTTGGAAATTGTTTAGCATTACAGTAGTCCGATATAGGAATCAACCCAAGATTCTTAAGTGATCACAAAGAATGGACGACTAAACCCGAAGCCATACTCTACCAATTGGAATAACTCAAATTGAATTGTTATTAATGTAAACATTTTATTTTTATAAATCTACCGATTTCAAGTTCACATGTGATACTGTTATCTGAGCCCGAAAATATACGTTCATACCAATGTCGCATTCCTAATCACTTTTTAGAGGTAGTTATAACGCTTGAGTTGGCTTCATAAACTATATTTTTATAAAAGTCAACATCTGTTGTAAGATTCATACACTAATAAGTACAATGTGTAGCATTTATTATTGTTAAGTTTTCGTACTTTTTAGAATACATATTGTTCAGTTGTCAGATGCATTTATGAATCACCCCGACCTACAGAGTTGTGCATGTGTTGTTCCGGTCATGTGACCGGTAGGCCTAGGTTTATCGGTTTCCTGTTTAGTCCATCTACGTCAGCGGTCTGTTTCTCTGGCGATCGACATACATATCAACAAGTGCACCTTGGGAAGCACTCACTACTCATGTTAACATATCAGACTATACACTAGACTTAGATATAGATGTTATATTTAAATATTTTGGATGCATTTTCAAGATCTTAACCTTATTACTGTATTTGTTTTAATTGTATTGTATGAAATAAAATAAATGGCCAAATAAAGCAGAACGTTTTACCTCACCCTGAAGCTCTTCGGATAGAGGGTAAACAGTTAGAAATCACATATCTTAAAATAAAGGGTGGTTTATTTAACAAAGCTCCGTTTACAGTATAAGTCGTTTAAAACACATTTTGTATTAATCTGTGTTTTTTAAGTTGCTCTCAAAAACGTATTCTATTATTTATAGTGTGCGACGTATACTAATTAATATAACTGTTTAAGTTATTACTATAAAGTCCAGCAAACTTTAGTTTTCTAACAAAACAATTGAAACCCCAATAACGTGTAGTTAGTTATACCATGTACGGTCTCGTACTACAAACTAAAACTCCTTTTAGTGCCAAAACATCTTAATTTGATGCCTAAAAAAACACCTTCACAAATTGTTTAAACAATAACGATCACTAAACACAAATAGAATAAAATTACCCGAAGAAAATTACCATCCTAAATTATCCAAATATTCTGATAAATATACGTTATAAGTGATGCGAGAATTGTTTCTCTTTAAATTGTACCTTGGAACTATTTCCAATGTATGTAAAAGTACGTTATTTTCAAGTAAGGAAATTCAAATTACATTACCTAAATCTGGGTTTATAATGTGCTTTTCCTTTCTCTCATACATCCATATGACGATACATACAAACCACGACCCCCTATTTTTTGGAGAATTTATTTTGCACGTTTACCATTACTGTTTCTAAAAGAGAGTCCCTATCTATGGTCCTATCTATGGACTCTGATCCCTTATTCAGAATAAACATAAGCTACCTAAATATCAAACAAAAAAGTCGTTACGAACCTGGCTAAAACCATGAACCAACTGAAAACAGTACTGACCAATTCACAAACTCAAAAGAGAAAATTGTGAGTGTAATCAATAAGTGGCATTAAGATGAAACATGCGATCATATTCCATATATAACATAACGACGTAAACTTTTTTTGGTTAAAAAGTGATGAAAAACATCTGCAATCACTTCTAAAAAAATAGCATAAACACATAAACAATTGAGAGTCATCAATTCCAACCAGGAGATCATGTTTAAGCAACAATCTACGTACAACTTTACGTTTTTCAAAGACTAAAAGACTGTTAGTCTAACGTACCTACTCGACTGTTGAAATATTACCCCCTTATCTAATCGACAAGTCATGTAGGTAGGTAGTCACACTGCAACTAGGGAAGTACACAGTCTACAGATGGTCTTCGGAATCCCCCATGACTTGTTCAACAACCTGTTCGATTTTTCCATCTTTGGACATACTATGATTTGTAAGTACTAATAATAGCATTATATTTCTTGATTAAAATTCACAGTCATAAATTCTCAACAAATTACGAAATGCCTCATGATGTTAAAATCTGAACAGCGTACTATAATTCTGTACTAATTAATCAGTAATTGACAATATCTTATTAGTTTTACTTTCTTTACCCGTACAGTAGGTATATAAATTTATTGTGTTCTTCAATGTCTTTGAAATTGATTTATTAGGGTATGTTTTTATCATTCTAGATGGAAAATGTTTTAAGTGTTTTCTGTTTGTGTTTTGTGCGGGATGTTGCACGAAGCTAGGCACCGCTCTAGTAGGTATATTTTCACATAGTATGAAAATCTAGTTGTGGAATATAACTGTATTAGGTAATTTTACCTAAAAAACTTGAAAAATCTGAATCGATAAAAAATGCTATAATGGCGTGATTAAATATAATAGAAGAGGTAATTTTAGTAGGCTAATCGACGTCATAAACAAATTGGCAACATCCGCATGTCTAGGAAAATGTGGAATCAAAAGTTGTAAATAACAAACATTTGGAAATCTTTGGGAGTAACAACTAGATTTGGAGCATTTTTATCTCTAAGTGTTGCAATTTTTGAAAACAATTTAAATATAAAAACTGTAAAATAACATAAAAGAGTAATCATATATTTTGGGAGAAAGTAGGTGACAGTTAATAGTGTCTTTAATCTGTCTATTAATCTCCATTAACACTGAGTGTCCCAGAAGTTTTGGAGTGGTATTAATGAAGCTTACAATGATGAAATTACGTGATTATATTTAAAGCATAAACAACTTCTTTTGAAGGTTAACTTATAACAGACAGCCCACCGAGGAAGACTTGACAAAACGCAAAGTACATATATCTTTAGTACAGCAAACCCCGTTTCTCGTGTACAGTTTAACAAGGGGCGAACAAAGAGGTAACAAATGAGACACAAGATTGCTTAAAAGAAAATGTAATTAGAAAGCAAATTATAGAAAGAGAAAAAATGAATCAAAGAACGAAAATGTTAATTAACTTTAGAACAGTAATTAAATAAGTTTTCCGAATAAACTAAACGAAACAACAAGAAGAATTAATAAGAGTGTTGAACATAATTTAACTTTTCTTTAGAATAAAAGAAACTTATTTTTAAAACTAATTTATTTTTCTTAATAATTAAAATAGACCAAAAGCTCTTACTTAAACATTTTGTTAATCCTTTGACACTAGAACACCAGTACCGTCACTCCGTGCACACACATCTCTTTTTCCTCAACCCCTTTTTCTTTTATCCTATTCTTCCCTTAGTTGCGTAGCTCTTCCCTCTCCTTTCTCCCACCATGGAAGATCGTTGGCTCCTCATTGCTTGATCTCCGATGTGAGTGTGGCTTACTGGTTGTTGGCACATTTCTTGGAAACACACCTGTTCCAAAAAGGACTAAAAATACATTAAAATCACGATGGTGAACAAATTTAACATAATTTTATTTAATATTTCCAAAACTATTCACATTCATAAAACTTTTAAAACAAGACCATGTGCTTCCAAAAAAAACCCAATCAAAACATAAACAAAACAATGTTTACAAATAAATCAAATAATTAAATAACATATGATTGATTGACATCTCTTTAAATAGTGTTGCCAACACAAAATTAAAAACAATGAAATTTTCTAACATCCTCCCACCTAAGTTCTTCGAAGAGAAGAACTTACGAAACAACCTATTAAAATTCTGTCAAACACAAAATCTCTTTGGAAGGGTCACAGTTCTTCCTCGAGAGGTCACCTTCGTTTTGTTTCTTATTGGTTCAGATGTTTGGTTATCATCAGCTTCTAAAATTCTGTAAAGTCTTTGAATAGGTCTCACACATTCACCATAGCTTGTTTTCAATCGAACCAAACGAACAATATTGTCTTTTCCTGAAATTAATTCAATCACTTTACCCATTGGCCAATCTAATCTTTTTGAATTGTCATTTCCAATCAAAACAATGCTTTAGCTTAACGACATTTCCAGCTGAATTTTTACATCTAGATCGCAAAAGCCCAAGGTATTCATTTCTAAATCGACTTCGGAGGTCTTGTTTCAGTTTAGTACGATGTTGAAGTTTCTTAGAAAAATTAGTTGATTCTATAATGTCCAACTCAGGCATACCAGCTTCCTTCAAATCTTGTATAAACATGGAAGGTGTAATTGCTATCGGTTCATTATCTCCATCAGTTACATAGGTTAGAGGCCTTGCATTAAGTACACTCTCACAATCACATAATGTAGTTTCCATCTCAACATAAGTAAGAGAAGAACGTTTCAAAACCTTTCTCAACAGCCGCTTTGTAAGTCCAACAATCCTTTCCCACCAGCCTCCCCACCATGAAGCCGTGGCTGGATTAAATTTCCATATAATTCGGTTTACTCCACAGTACTGCGTCACGTCATCCCACTTAATTTTCTGGAACAAGTTATTGGTACCAGTAAAATTTGTGCCTTGATCACTGTATATCTTTTTTGGTCTTCCTCTTCGAGCCACGAAACGCCTCAGTCCCATTAAAAAATCATCGGTAGATAGGGATTGCAGAAGTTCAAGATGCACAGCTCGAATCACCCCACAGGTGAATAAGCAAATCCAAGCCTTTTTTTCCTCCCTTTAAGTATAAAGGGCCAGCCAAATCTACTCCGGTAACTTCAAAAGCTGATGCTTCACGGACCCTGTCAATAGAAAGAGATGGAGTAGGAGCTTCTAACCTCTTTGACTCAAATCGTTTACACACCACACAGTGAGCTGTAACAGATTTCATTGTTCTTCTCCCACCGATAACCCAAAATCGTTCACGGGTAATGGCAAGCATACCTTGAACTCCTACATGGCAGTGTTTTTCATGGATGCTTCGAAGAAGTCGTAGTACAACTGGATGATCTTTAGGAAGAACAATTGGGTATCTAAAATCAACAGAGTCTTGACGATTTGATATTGATGTTTTCAGTCTCAAAATTCCATTCTGATCTTCAAATGGCTTGAGTGAAGTAATTTTTCCGTCCTTTGGTCCAGAAAACGATTCTCTTTGAACAAGTTTTAAAACTCGTAACTCAGCATCTTCGATTTCTTCAACTCTAAGCGATCCATCTTTCCTTTCAATATGTTGGGTAGAATTATGCTGGCAGTTATTCGAAAATCTCACCATCCATGCAACCATTCTGATCAATTTCTCATAATTTGAGAAATATCTATAGTACCAATCATTTTTCTTATTTTGGTCCAATGTAAGCATAGATGACACAACAGTTTTCTTCTTTTCTTTAGCGATCACATCTTCATCGTAATCACAATTTGATTTTGGCCAGTGTTCTATTGGATTGTAAAGCCATTGCGGACCCTCCCACCATCTCGATTCCACTAATGCTCGTCCCAGACATCCTCTGGATGGAAGGTCAGCAGGATTCATCGTACCTGGCACATGTTGCCATTGTTCTAAATGAGTTAACCTTTTAATCTCATTAACTCGATTGGACACAAATTGTCCCCAGTTCAGTGGTCGTTTTAACCATGCCAGAACAGTGGAAGAGTCGGTCCAAAAATGAACTTCAGTGTCCTCACCATAATGTTCTCGAATTGAGTCGTATAGTCGAGCTCCGATGTTTGCTGCTAATAACTCCAGGCGAGGAATCGTTATTTTCTTTGTGGGTGAGATTTTGGACTTTGATTGAACCAATTGAACTTGTTCATTGCCAGAATATTCCTCTTCTACCCGCAAAAAAATTACTGCTCCGTAAGACGATTCACTTGCATCTGTAAAAACATGTAGACTAATATGTTTTGGATTAGTTGTTCCACTACACCATCGAGGAATTTTCACATTCTTCAAACAGGATAACTCTTCTAGCCATTTACTAAACCTAGACTCTATATGTTGAGGTACCACTTCGTCCCAGCCAATTTTCAATCCCCAAAGTTCTTTTAATAAAAACTTAGGTTCAAGTGTCACAGGACTAGCAAAACCAAGAGGATCGAACACCTTATGAGCAGCTGATGCAATAACCCTTTTTGTAATTACATCTTTAGTTATCTTAAGTGACTCATCTGATATCGACAAAGTATCATCATTTCGATCCCATTGTAAACCAAGTACGGATGTTACTGAACTCGAATTCATAGCTTGATCACTCTGTTCCCATCCACGCAAATCAAACTTGGCCTGTGCCATAATTGCTTTAGATTCTTTCACGAACATTTCAATTTCACTAGGGGAATCAAAACTAGCTACTACATTATCTACATAGAAACTTTGTTTTAGGGTTTCCACTGTGATTCGAGAGAATTCAGATTTCCCATCTTCAATCTCCTTCATTTTATTCTGCAAGTGATATTGAATTACTGCACCCAACAGAAAAGGACTTGAAGTACACCCAAAAACTACTCTTCGGTGTTGATAGACAGTTAGACTTCCATCAGGTTTTCTCCATAAGAATTTAAAAAATTTCCTGTCTTCAGGAGAAATGCTTATTTGTAAGAATGCTCGTCTTATATCCGCTACAACTCCAATCTTGTGTAAACGAAATCTATGTAAAAGATTTGGAATGAGTTCAACTAAGTTGCATCCTTTTTCAAGACATTGGTTTAAACTAGGCGAATTCCTTTCATGCGCCGAAGCGTCGAACACAGGTCTGATTTTAGTTGTGCTATTCAATTTCACAACATGCCGGTGTGGAAGATAATGTCCGTCATCCTTAGGTTCTGAAATCGGAACCTCTTCAATAACACCTTCTTCCAACCACTCTTGAAAAACATTGTAATACTCGCCCTTCAAGCCATCATTTTCCAGTTTCTTTTCTGTATAGGCAAGACGTTTCAATGCCATATCATAGTTTGTAGGTAGCGGGGGGTGCTCTTCCTTCCAGGGCATATTTACCTCGTACCTACCCTCTTCATTGACAGTCACAGTCTCTAAAAAATTACGAAATACACCATCTTGAAGTTCTGTTTTGGTCTTGCGTTGAGAAGGATCTTCAATACCAATAAGGTCCAAACGCCAAAGATCAGCAACGTTCATTTCACTTATGAGTAGGGTAGTTGTTAACATACTCGTTGTATTATCATAACAATCTGTTGGGATTTTCCCCATAAAAGTCCGCCCAAACTTTGTTTCAAGTCCAGTAATGGAGCCATCAGCGAACCTCTCAGCTCTTCCAGTTAAAAACTTTCCGGCATAATCTCCACCAATAAGTAAATCAACCGGGCCAGAGTCATCTAAAACCTTGCTGACGTCAATGCCACAATCTTCCATCTCTTCAATCCATGGTCCGTTAGGAATTGTAGGCAGTGTCCCACAAATTACTTCTGTTCCCAGAGCCTCTATGCAATCAATGAAAGTTTCATTTAAATCTTTCAATTGTACTTCATATTTGTTGTGAACACTTTTGCCCGTTTTCCTATCTTGAAAAAGAGAGTGGAACAAGGTTTCCTTTTTGATCAGTTTGCAATTCAGTGCTGATGCAGTGGAATCAGTTATGTAGGAACGCTGCGCACAGGTATCTATAGCGGCACGCACTAAACACTCTTCCCCACCAGGTCCTGTCAACTTAAGTTTTATTGTGCAAACCATGACACTTGAATCACAGGAAGTAGTGTTAGCTGCTACATTCTTTTTTGTGATTTGAGGTTCCTTTTCATTCTTGATTTTAGTATCAGTGTCGCTGCTCTTCTGAGGTTTTTCTTGATTTAGCCTTTTATAATTCGGACACAGAATAAGCGCATGTTTCTTGTCACAAATCATGCACGTACTTCGTAGTTTGCACCTCTTTGAAGCATGATTTGGAATTAGGCACAGGTAGCAACATTGTTTATCTCGCACACATTGCAGTTTTTCGTCAAGAGGCATTCTTCGGGCTTTAAAACACTCTGTACTTTGATGAGAACCTTGACAAAAAATGCACACCTTTTGTTTATTTGTGGTTATTAGGTCTGCTGCAGAAGGAGGAACTGTGTTTTGTTTAGTTACATGTTCACTTTTACGCGCACCTTTTGCACATTTCACATCATCAGTCATTCCAAATTTATCGACAGCTAACGCAATTCTTTGTTCATTCTGCACTTCCGATTTTATAAATGCACGAAAACGCGAGAGTCTTTGTTCTGCATCACCCGTGTCATCACATAACCCACTTCTTTGCCATGCACGTAGGAAATCCTCAGGCATACATGACTCTAACATGGGACAAATTATTGCCGCACATTTACCTGATGTTAGTCCTAATAGCTCTAAAAATCGCAGCTGACATTCAAGTTTATCATATACATCAAATAACTTAAAGTGAGGGGCCTTAGCATTTTTTATGATAGTCTGTAACAGGTCTCTGGTGTAGAAATCTATCAGTAAATGCTCCCTTCCAAACCTCTCTTTAAGGGTGTCGACTACAACATTGTAGTTATTGCAATCTTTAGTGATGGGGAAACTGTCGACCACCTGTTGAGCCCTCGACCCGGGTTTCATGGACTGTTTCAAAATTCTAAACTTGTGAAATGTAGCAATTGATTCATCCAGATGAATGGGCTCAAACTGTCCCCAAAACGGCAACCAGTTTTTCAATTCCCCATCAAAAGGTTCAATTTTGATTGGAGGAAGTTTAAGGGAATGACCAACACAATTTAGCGATTCACTACATGATTCAGTATTTTTATTTGACTCGATATCTGCAAGTTTAATTCGCACTGACTCTACTTTCTTGCCATACTCTTCGGTTTGAAGCTTCTCTTCTTCATAAGTTTCATCAGCCAATTCCTCATCCAACATTAGTTCCAAAATTTTTGAATCTGCTTCTTGGAACGCTTCCCAATCTCTTTCAATTACTGCAAAAGCAGATCGAGCGTCCACTAGCTGTTTTTCATTCAAGTGCTGTACAACTAGATTACAATTTCTTGTAATAGCACTTCTTAGGATTTTTCTTGCCTTCTTTGTTTTCTCCATCGTGACAGGCACTCACAACTGATAACTATGGTTGTTATTTCAACTATATTACCGATATTGTAAGTTTCTGCCTCACGTTTAGGCGCCAGATGTTCCAAAAAGGACTAAAAATACATTAAAATCACGATGGTGAACAAATTTAACATAATTTTATTTAATATTTCCAAAACTATTCACATTCATAAAACTTTTAAAACAAGACCATGTGCTTCCAAAAAAAACCCAATCAAAACATAAACAAAACAATATTTACAAATAAATCAAATAATTAAATAACATATGATTGATTGACATCTCTTTAAATAGTGTTGCCAACACAAAATTAAAAACAATGAAATTTTCTAACAACACCCTACAGGATCTGTCTTTGCTCTCGTCAGCTGGGAAGATACAGATAAAAAAACGATCTAACGGTAAGCTTCCCTTCGTTAACTGACTCCGTGTAATGTCAACTAAAGAATTGAGTTATCCGAGATCGACGAGATAGACTGAAGCCGGACACATGCAGAGCCAGAGAATAATCAAGTCTGATTTTTGTCACTTAGTTATTGTACATATATGATGTGTTCACCGCAATCGGCTGTATGTACATCAAATTAAAGGTTCAAATCAAATTAAACAACAAAAATGCCGCAGGTCTGACTTTGAAAGGTTTACGAAGACAAAAATGGTTAGGTGTTCAAACTCCATAATTAATATGTCTATACTGCTGTAATTTTGAAATAAAATAAAATACGGATTATATGATTTTCCAAGTTTGGGTTTGTGACATAATGATCAAAAGGACCTTTAAAATTGTGTCAAAAGCCAATGATGTTTCCTCAATGACATCCCTTGGGTGACGTCCCTTGGAGGATGTGTGTAGAAACTTTATTGGCCTTTGTCTTAATAAACAAAGTTTTAAATGTCTTTGAATCCCAAGTAATATGCGATATCATACACCCCACTATAAAAGGTCAAACATGCCATAAGTTATAGCATTTTTAAACATCAGCAACACGATTTGAATGCAAAGTTTGATTGAATGCCATTTCCGTCTCGTCCAAGCTTTAAAGGCTGTTTTCGAGGCTTTTTCTCGCCTAAAGGAGACCTTTAATTTGTTGTATATACCAATGCTTATATTTAATATTTTCAAGACTTCCTCAGTGGGTTGTCTCCTAGGATTACAAAATGAAAAATGCTTACATCAAAAATTATTTCTATCCCTTAAATGTAACTATGAAATTTCAGTATGGCGAGTTGCATGTAACCATGCAATTCATACTATTTGACAAACTGTAGTTAATGCAAAGATTGTATTATGAAGTCTTTACCCCCGCGAGTGAGATGTAAGTTTTTAATACGTTACTAGTGGCTTAAGGCTGAACAAAATCGTTGCATACACTTCTTTATCTACAACCAACTTAAATTTGGTGAATTACAGCAATAAACATGTAAAAATATATAGGATATAGGCGGTCACCCATCCAAAACATAGCTACACAGATGTCTCTTGACCTAATCGATGTTTTAATCACATGATCACGCTCTTTGGAGTGTAAGCTCATGAAGAAATCGACTAAAACATGAATCGTACTGATTTAACAATCTGATTATGAGCTAATCGTGCAATTTCTATCAAAACACAACTTTCGTCTAAGGCCGAGCTCTCATTGGTCTTGAACCTGTATTTTAACATTGAACCTGTCTGGTTAACACCTCATTAAGAGATGAGGTTAAATTTAAATGTACCTCCTTATGATGTTATTTATTGTAATATAACTATTTGTTGCTTAATGCAATGGTCGTTGATAAAAATATCTCAACATTTGGGAACACTTCGTAATATTTAGTCTAAGAATATTCAACATTTTTTAAGGTTTTTCACACGTAAACTTTATGAAACTATCTTTTGATTATAGCAAGCATATTATACACTGTTATAAGAACTGAATAAATAAGAGAAAATTCAATGACTAATGGTAAATGGGGTTTAATTAACTATGATTGTAAAAGTGTTCTATTCTTTGACCGCTACAATGATTGCGTCATGTTACCTCAAATAACAAACTCACCTTCGCCAACACAGTAGGAATATAACTTAAAATTCATTACCATAAATCATTTTAACGTTGTTTTAGGGCAATAGAAATATTGTACTTTTATTATGCTTTCCATTTTTCAACTATTCGGTATCTAGATTGTCTTGCTTGTAAACATGGAAAATTAAACGTAACTAATATCAAGCTCGCAATCAAATTATCTTAGTAAATTATTATAAATATACGGACGGCAACATGATACTAAAAATGTAACCTGACCATATATACAACGCCGTGAGGACGGACGGCACGCACGTTCTCACGCCATGTGGAAATTCTTAGAATAATCATGAAAGAAATACAAATCGACTTACCTATCAGCAATCAGCACCGAAGATGTTGATTTATTTATTTATTTGCTTCCAACGGTTTGCACCAATTTACATTATATTTTACATTCATTAAATTAACAAAATTCAAGATGGTTGACACTTAAACTAAGGTCTATACACTAATTATCATAATTTAACAAAGAATATATCTGCAATATGATCGACATTGAATTGATGACAACGAGATCAAAATAACGATTATTATAAAGATATAACTATATGAATGGATAACAACAATAAATTATAACAAAGAGCTAACCAAGTTCCAAACTACTGGCAATCATTACAATTTACAACAGGCAATAAACTATATCACAGAACAATAACAAAAATTGCAACTACTGGCAATTCATGAAACTATTACAGACTAACCTTATGTTCACACCAATAACAAAACACAGATAAATAACATCAAGATAATAATTTGACTAAATAACATAGTGACAGTACCCATAAAAACTAAAAAAATAACAAACTAGAAAAAAACTTAACTATAGCACCAATGAGAAGAATTAGCAAAACAAACTTTTTGGCCATCTAAGGCAAATACAAATACAAATACAAATACTGGCAAACACACATCAAAAGACACCATTGTGGCCTTCTAAAGGCACCACAAGCAAATACCTCTAATGACGACATTCACAAACAACAATAGGACATAAGAAAGAGGAGGAGATTGAAAGATAATTGGCTGGGATTCGTGGACAATTGGAAACGGGGACGAAATCAAAAAATTAGAGGGGACAAAGTTGGAACTTGGAAATGAAAAGAATTATCAGTCTTCAAGGAGTAGAGGGTAGAACAAGTCAGGGGAAAAGCTTTGGATCGAGCTTTGGAAAAGCTTTGGATATGCTTTGGATCGAGTAGGAGCTCATAGGCCAACTTGATTAGGTAAAATTTGCCGCCAGTGTCAGGGCTCCAACCTCGACCTGCCTCCAAGACCTTCACCCCCTCATCGACATCGTAGGGAAGGAAGACGGCCCAGAGACTCAAAGCCGAGGACTCTATCGCAAGAGCGACCGCTCACGCGCCCACGGGGACAACCGGAGCACCGAAACTACAATTATTTCATTAGACGTTTACTATAGTCATATACAAATTAAGGTCATAACAAAACATTTTAATGCAGACCATACCTAGGTTGTATTTTACAACCTTTTTTATGAACTTGGTTCCTAAATTACTATTGAAGGATGTTTTGGACTAATCAACTATCTCTAAAATACTCCGTATTTGAAAAACAGCAAAATACTGAACTTTATAAAATTAAATTGTTTCATTTTCATCCAAAACATGGTGTTACGTTATGGATTATGGCCATTAATATCAAATATTTTGATTCTGGTCTGAAGAGGTGTTCAAAGTCTTGAAGAGATCTAACACACGTACCAATAACATTTGTAATTTTGGTATTTCCCTCCCTGTATTCTTCCACTATCGATGTATTGTCTGAATGTTTCAAGGTTTTAAGTCGAGTGAAGTTGCGGGACATAAGTGGAGGGAATGGTAAAGATATAGAAGTGGTCCCTCAGACGTTGTTAAAACGCAACGAGGAAGATGATTCGAAGCAACTTCAAGGTAGGACGTAACAATTAAATTTGTAGGTCTATTGTCTGATACAATTATTAAAATGCAAATACAGGGTTTTAGTGAACTCTAAAGAAAATTGTAGATTTGTTCCGTGGGCCAAGACATACGAAAAACGTCTTATAAAGATGGGTGTAAAATCCTTTGTTAACCCGCTAGTCACCATTTTTCACATAGAAATTTTTATTTTCGTAACGGATGGTTTTATTCAGTTCAGATTTGGTATGAAGCTTTATCATACCAATGTCTTTTTTTAAGAAAAGAAATGATTTTTGCCGGTGCGTATTTTAAATATGGACGCCTTTTGAAATGTTTAAACTCAAACATCACAAAACCGGTAAATATTTATCAACATTTCACAAGACACAAAGAAGCTGTCACATTAAATTATCCAACCAATGTTACCAAGTTTTAAGGATCTGACGACATATAATTGAGTTGTTGCGATTCTTCAGGTAAAATGACTCGATTTGCATTAATTGTAATGAAAAATCTATATTTTTATATAGTAAAATCGCAACAACTACATTATTTGTTGTCAGATCCTTACAATCTGGGTACCATTGGTTAGATAATTTTATTTGCAACGTCTTTGTCTCTTTAAATATTTTGGAAAAATTTACCAGTTTGAGATATTCGAGTTAAAAATTCTAAATAGCCGCCATTTTGGAAATATTCATCGGGAAATATTAATTGTTTTCCTGAATATGTAAATTGTTATGATAAAGCTTCATAGCAAAAATGACTTGAATACAACAATCCTTTACGGAAATAAAAATTATTATGTGAAAAAACAAAAAGGCGTAGGGCGGATTTTAAACCCATCTTTGTATTATGTTTTTTGTTTGTCTTGATCCAATAAACATATCTACATTTTTAAGAGGTCACTAACACCCGGGTAGATTACGTTGTAGGTGTAATTATATCTTTGACTGGCCCACAAATTAGTCGGAATTCCGTGTGAGTTTCAAGGCTTGAATATGAGTTATTAAATAAGTGCTCTTCATATAAGAATGTGCTCTTCATATGAGTGCACAGTAATTTTATTGAAAATTATACAAAAGCAAAAACTTAAGTTGCTACAGATGGTTTAGAGCCACCTTTGAATCATATGTAGGCTAATGGATTTAGTTTTTATCTAGGTATATAGGATTACAGTTTTTAAACGACTTTTTTATAAAATTTAATAGCTTCAAGTGTTACTGATCTATGCATTTTTTTTTTATCAAAATAAAACTATAATAGCTTGTTAGGTAATACATTTTCGAAGAGTAATTTCTTGACATAGTTTATATTAAAATATGATTGACTAGTTTATTCTATTTATATTAATATAAAGGTACTGTAACATTGTTTAGATTAAATTTCACGAGGTTAAATGGAAACCATACTAAAATTATAATAGCCAAAAGATCTCATCAGCGATCAAGACTTGTTGTACTCAAACAATGCACCATTCGGTTGATCAAATCAGACCCAACTCGTCTACTGTTGGCGTTGAACATTAACTTTGACTGTATATTGAATGGTGTTGAAAGGTAATCAACCAACTGCCAGTCAGCGAAGTTCAAGGGCTAAGTTTAGGCCTTTAACATGCCACTCACTCCAACTTCACTACTAATGTTTTATCTTTCTGGAAAAATATTAAAAGTATTTCCGTACAACTTTACCAAGACAAAAATAATTTTTTCATCATACTGCATGTAGAACAGCCGTTTTCTGAGTCCACAAAGGTGGCGTTTTCTGTCGCCTTTTAAAAGTGCACCGAAAAAACATCTGTTAATTTTTTCCATGTGCTAACCTCAAAAGTTGTTTTTTTCTTAAGCAAAAATAATACTAATAAGGACAATTTTTTTAAGATTTTGACAATTTTTAATTCAACGAATATATCAGTGTTTATAAAGAATATTTTAATTAAGATGAAAGTCAAATAATAAACGTAAACAGATAATTAAATTGTAATTAATTTACTTTAAAATGAGTTATCTATTTTATATTTTTGCAGTATGATGAAAAATGTTGATCATCACTCGGACGGAAAGTGTTTTTTCTGTGCTTAACCGCTGTTTCCGAGCTCGGCTTCGTTTTTCTAATGAAACTCAATTGCGCACAGAAAAAAGCCACTTTCCATAGTAGTGATACTACTAATCCGTGAGGATACTATGCGGTTGTTAGTATTCAGTGTGGAAAATCAATTTTCAACTCCAAAGTAATGAAGAGTTGTTTAGATAGGTGAACCCACAACCACAGAGACGTTTTCCAAATTTTGGTATAGACGTGACGTTTTAGTCGGACAACGAACGAAGAGGGCTGGTTTGACAGTCAATGCCCATAAGGCCTACAACATGTTTATTCTGGCTGGCTATATTTATTTTAGTTAGACCCATTGATCAGTTTAAATAACCACAAACCATATTAGAGCCACGACATCAGTACATTACAATGTTGTCCCAACAGATCTTGTTGATAGCGATGAAAATGCAGGGTGTCACAAAACTACTGATACAAACATCACTACGTTACGCTATATGGGCAAATACTATAAAAATTATCATTTGTTTACAGTTAAACCTTTCTTACTTTTTCTGTATCTCTAAGTCTGTCCATGTCTATTTTCCAAAAATTTATCTATTAGCGATAAGTTATAAAAAAAACTTTTACATGGCAGTTGGTTTTTATTGTTTGCGTTTTCCTAATAGTTTTTAATACATCTTCCACGTTGAGAATGCCAATAGTACTTTTCTAAAAAATGTTTTTTTTTATTAATTAATATTAATTTAGTTTTTTAAATTAAACGTTAAGGTTTTATTTTTGGTTTTGTGGAGAATTTAAATACCGGATCAATAATAGGGTACTAAGATTTTACGAACATTACGATAAGTAATCGAGTAAATTTAAAAAGCTTTTTAGCTTTAAAAAACAAAACAGGGTTTTGTGAGCATACTAGTAGATGTTTTAGATAATTTCTCAATCATTTGGATAATGCCATCCGACTGTTAAAAATTTGTATATTATTGTTTTGCAAAACAATTACACAGTATGTATTATAGTAGGCCTAAATCCGAAAAATTGTGTATAGTTTGCATTTTTAAGAAACTCCTTTTTTATTTATTACTATACCTCTGATTGCTACGCAAAAAGTTTCAATTTAATTACATCCGCTACTATCGATGTATTGTCTGCATGTTTCAAGGTGTTAAAATATCTTGTTTAATTGTCAAAAATAATTATTTTTGACAAAATAATTATTTTTTACAAAATATTTTGCCTCAGTACATCCCAACACACAACAGAAAGAAAAAACTTTCAGACGGATAGAAAACTTGAGATACTGTAAGATGGAAATGTAACAGGCGTGTTAGGACTCTCAGATATTATATGACCTTTTCAGATGAGGTTTTCAAGACCAGAAATTGATGGTTTCGATATAAAGATGCCGGATTTTATAGAGGAAGAAATCCACAACTACCCACATTCATTCTTGGCACCCTGTAAATTGAATACCGATTTTGTTCACATTACAATTTCGACTGAAACAGGTGAGTTAGTTTCACACACCTCAGTAGCATTTTATACTGAGATTTGAAAAATAAGACACTACTTGAGTTTATTTCCTTGAATCTATATAGTAACGTTGGAGATCACACTAGACAACGAATAATATTTGTGTTATTTACGTGCATTTAAAAATTTTTACACCCCAAAGGTAATCTTGAGTAACATAAATTCCTCCTCTCAATATCCGTATTTTTCATTATATTATGTTGTAATTTGGTTCTCAATATACAAATAAATTTTAAATAAGAATAGCAATTTCTAACTTTTTCTGTCACAATATACTGACATCTTCATAAGCCAATTTGCTTACATAAATTGACAAAGTCTATATAAAGAAATAGACTAATGAATCAGAAACCTTCAGCGTTGGCTTATAAATAAATACGTCAAGGTTCAAAATTAGGCCTAAAAAATTATAAATCAATACTAAAAATGTCATCGAGCTATATTTTTCCATGTAATAAATACTGAAATATTTTATAAAAATAATAATTAAACGTGTAGGCCTATATAAATCAAATGTTGGTCTAAGATTTTTAGCTAAGTTAAAGGTGTGGATACTGGTTACTTGATAAACTCAAAGTAAATTTAGAAACCAAAAATTTAAATTTTACTTTGAAAAATTAAATGGTTCACAGAAACGTTGGACTTTATAAATGAGCTATCAAGGATTATTTATGAAACCCGTTTTGAGGCTCATTTAGAGATTGCTAACTATATAATATTACCTTATATTTTTAACAGACAATAGTCTTCTTGTTCCAGAAAATTTATATTGTTATTGTTAAACAAAAAAAGTAGAAACTCAAAAAATTACGATTCATTTAAGGACAAAAAGATACTTAATTGATAAACGTACGAAACCAAATAGTTCAACAATTACTGATTTATCATTAACATAATTAAGGATCGTAATGAATTATTTTAATTAAAAACTCTGTAGACATAAATTGTTTGCAGTAATTAATCACTCACTATAAGGGGGCTTAAATAAAAAATCTAAATCTAAATCTTTTACTGATAGGCAAAATAACAAAAGGTACATATAACAAAAGGCTTTGCTAACCTAAAAATAGCTTACATTACTATAACGAAATCAGTCCTGAAAGATAATAGTGAACAACAATAAATAAACAGTATAATCCTACAACCACTGCCCCAACAGGCATAGGCCCAATTGTTCTGGAGTGTTTCAAAAATAAACTTACAGGTTATGGCTTATAAAACTTAACCTAACCTGGCTAAAAGTAAAAAAATGCTATTTAAAAAGAGTTAGTTAAAAACAAATAAAAATGAATGTGACATGAATAGAAAAAGAGAATTATAGCAATACTGAGCAAACTAATAAATTGTTTTTAAAGTGTTACAAAAAATAGGTGTGAGGTATATAATCGGGAAGAAACAAACTCTATGTAGATATTGTATAAGAAACTTACTGATATAATTTACTTGTAATTTAAATAGTAGACATTTCCTTTGTTTAAGTAGCTCAGTCTGAAATCCCACGACGACTTGGCTTTCAAATGGTTTAATAATGCTTGCAGACGTTTACGCGTCTGCTAAAAAGATACAGAGTAGCTTTTGTTTAATTTCAAAAATTTGCTTCCAACAAATATGTTCGGTTAAATGCCAGTAGGGTTGATTTTTACAAGGCCTTGGTGTATGTACATGTTGTCCGTCAGTAGTTAATTTTGTATCCTCAGGGGTTTCATCTCGGTTTACATAAACATAAACAGGGAGTTTATAAACTCTCTTCCGAAATTATGAAATGATTGCTTGAATCAAAAAGAAATATTTAGCGTGTAACATGTAGTTCTATCTCGCTTATTTTTCATCTGACTGTATGTGTTTTTTCTATCAAAACTAGATAGAAGTAGGAAGGCAGATAGGAAAAAAGGCAGATAGGAATAATTTTTGGACACTTTCTTGGTAGCCTACTTTTTGTAATTGTCAGCTAATTTCATATGAAATTTCTAGTTTGTTTATCCGTGTTAAAATTTCGGCTGTTCGAATTATTTGCTTCTTAAGAGCAATAAACAAAACGAACAATTATTTTTAGATGAAAATAAATTCTTATTACAGATCTAATTACACCGCAACTTTGAAAACAAGGTGGAAATAAATAGATAGATAGTAATCGATTTAAAACTGATAATTGCTAGCTTCGCTTATGATGGCATGGAGAGCGATGGGCAACAGTAGCCGGCAGGCACGGACTGACTCTCCTCCCTTTCTTAATTACCTAGGACCTAATGCAAAGTTCTTAGCACTATTCTAATAATTCACTTATCAGAAAACATTTTGTAAAAAATACCAATTTTTGTTTATTCCTAAAAATTGGCCGTTATTCCTTTGCTATAACCGTTTGCGAACCGTTAGTCCTTCGCTTTTCCATACTTTGATAGTTGTTGACAAACTATTACAATGGTTCATAGGTATTTTCAACTGTTGAACGCAGTTTCATCGCTAGTGAGAAGTGAACGCTTTCCGCAGTCCAATCGGCATTGAGTTCCGGCATCAGGAGTAAATTATAAAATATCTTGCCATTTATTTATGAACTCCATCGATTCCGAATATTCGCTAAACCGGACAGGGTCCGGTCCCGATAAATTCGGATTAGCGGCACTCTACTGTAGGCCTACTTGGTATGTTATACTTTGTCACAGTTGATGACCCGTCACCATTGCCCATTACCCATGACAATTATAGTTTTAGGTAAACTACTTTATCCCCCGTTTTTTCACCCAATTTTCAAATCAGACATTAACTAATAAAAACAGGCTTGATCAAAAATTTTCCTACTTTAATTTTTAATTTTATAAACAGAACACGATTTCATCAACAGAGAATGTTTAGTTTTAATACTGTAAAACATTTTCATACCATCCCTAAATTCTCCATAAATGAATAATAATAACAACCGAATTTAGAACAACACACCACTTCAATAAGGAGGCGATTTAACAAAATTGCACGCCACTAAGTCCCGTTTTGGACTTTTATTATGTCAATATTTTCGGGTTTATCTCTTATGAAGCGAAATAAAGGCCCTTGTCACGAGTTAAAGTAATACACCTACTAGGCCTTCTTACATTATCCAACCGTGTATATTTACTGATATATTTAAAAAAAATATTATTATTTTTAAGATAGTAGCTGGTTATGACAGCCATACGATGTATATATACTGATATATTACCATAATGATTAAATATTTCCTCAAGTAATCGTAAAGTACTGTTTAGAAAATTTACATTTTTTATTATACTTCAACCCATATACAAACTAGAATGTTCATCATGGATATACGGGCTCAAAATGTAGATTTTTATTGAAATAATTTTATAAATAGACTACTAATATTATGATACATGTAGGCCTATGGATTACCTTTTGTGATTTACGGCTGTAAATGACAAAAGTCATTTAAGTCTACGATAAAACATGTCCATTTTACTAACGTCAAATACTTAGTACGTCCATTCCACATCGTGTCCATTCATATTATGTCTTTTAAAATTGATGTCCACGAGACAAAATATCTACATACAAAACTTGTCCAAACTGTACATTAAAGTTTAAATTTTACAAAAGTTGCCATGTAAATTAAACTTAAATAGATCAATAAGAAAATTTTACTGTAAAATTTTCACTGTGCAATTCTAAATTCATGTAGCCTAATATCTATTGATCACGACATGTCAAATTACACACATATTATTGCTTATAAAAAACATAAAACAGATATTAGTACACGAAAATTATTTTTACCACTATGGTATCATTCAAAAAGTAAAAATCAGAGAAAAATTTACTGGAGGTGTGTAAAGAGAGACATTTGCAATGCTAGGTGCATAATAAATACAAATTTGCAAGAAAGAATAAGGTTAGAAAAGGCTGGACACCACGAACATGAAGCAAAAAGGGACAAAATTGAAGTTCGTAGGACAGTTGCGACGTTGCGAGTACAAAAAAGAGCAGAAGATCATCCCAACGAACTACTAACATATATCATCGGAGAAGAAGTTCATATATTAAATAAGTGCAAGTCCTACTTCCAGAGTGACAGGCTTTACTCAGAATGGTAAATAAGAATCAGAATTTCGTTTAATTACTTCATATAGAAGAAGCAGAGACTTATTTCAGATTGACTTTTAAAATCAGCTGATTGGGGAATCGTGAAAAAGCTTAGGAAAAAAATTGGCAGGGGTGCCAATCCTTAGGAATTTCCCAAAATTTCCCTGCAGTGTTACCAGCCCAAGTTCATATGTCACGCTGTATAAAAGAACATCTGGATCGCTAAGAATAAGAACCCCTAGATTTATAAAAGTAAGTGCATCTGGATTGCTAGAAACAATGGCATCTGGATCGCCAAGAACAATGGCATCTGGAACGCTATGAACAAGAACATCCGGATGGCTAAAGAACATCTAGAAGATTCCTCATAGTACTATATTAAATGTATAAAACCTAAAAATGCTATGATTTCAGCTTAAAAACCCTAAAAATCGCTAATTTTTCGAAAACAGTGTGTCGTAGGTTTCTGGGGTCCCCAAAAAACTACGTAGTGTATTTACTCATATTTAAAAGATTAACAAAAATTTTGAAGGTAAATAAAAAAATGAAGGGGCATTGAAGGGACAAATCTTTGAAATTCCATATCTTATCAACGGCTGGGCCGATTGACTTGTTACTTACTTACTTACTTACTTATAGTACTTGTACTTCAGTGTGTACACTTAGTTATTGTCTGCAAATGCGTGGCAGAAGGTATTAAAAGATGAAGGATATCAAAAAAAAAAAACCTTTTATTTTATATCTTAGGAATGGTTGGCCAGATTAACTTCAGACTTATTGGAATGTGGGTACATGTAGGTCATTGTTCCCTACTGATGTACGGTGGTTGGCGTTCAATAATTGAAGGGGCAGTATTTTCAATTCAATATCTTAGGAATAGCTGGATCTTTCTTTATACGAAGGTTTCTGGAGCACTATACTTGGAGTGTATAAGACCAAGAAGAGTGTGTACCATCACTTCCCAGTCTTAACAAACGTAAAATATGTTGCAAAATTAAAAACAAACTTCAATTTTATAGCATTTATAATTAACAATATTTTTGTCCCCCGGGCCCGCTGGCATAGAGAGCTACCTTTGTGCAACTAGGTATTTGTAATCATTAGATACCAATAAATAATAAACTGCAGTCTAAACATAGATTCAATGTGTTGTAAAATAAATCAAGAATCTAACTTTAAAAAACCCTCTATATATGGCTTCTCTTCTCAAAAAATATTATCTCGGAGCACTATAAGCAGACCCCTTTAAAAATACTTAGGATGAGGAGTAGGTATAATAGGTACTTTTAGGCAGTACAGTACAATAACTTATGTTACAGTCATAAATTCCAATGGTGTTTATGGGAAAAATACAAAATCTCAAATTCCATTGAAAATACGCTGAGTAACGAGGTCTGCTGCTATAAGGATATTTTGTAAATGCTTTTTTAATCTACCAAAAAGTTTCTTTAAAGTTATTAAACAATACATTTCTATAACGATTTGTTATTAGTTTCTGATAAGAGGGAGTCCACACATATTATGTAACCTTGCAGAAAATTGAAAGTTTTCATTAAATAACAAAATACGAGTTTTAAAATTACAGCATGATGTTTTTGGAAGGTTATTAAATGAAGTTTCAACATCACAGGTATATTATCTGAGATGAATAAAATATAAAACTTTATCATTTTACATGCAAGCCCTTTGAGCATTAAAAAGTCTCATCTCACTTTCAAGAAAATCATATGAAAACAGACAAACTGCAGAAAAGATGTGACGTCCCTGCATCCATCTTTTTCACCAGCTAGTTGTCATTGAGGCTTTTCTTCAGCAATTTTTCTTTGATATTTCATAATTTATTCCAGAAAGAAACCACTTTACAACTTGTAATACAATGTCAATAGGGGTTACTTTGACCAAATATATGGCATTCCAGTTTAATTAAACACATTTATAAATCGCTGTATGTAATTGTACGGTATATATATGTTAGCTGACGTTGGTGAAGAGGAATAAATTTACATTTAACATTTTGAACAAATAAAATGGAAATTTAAACTAAATTTTGAGATAAATAGATTTGAATACAATCTAAGGTCATCGACTATAGATTAATATACCATATAATTCAATCTTTGACCAATATAAAAAGTATAAAAACGGCAGTTCCTTTATGTCCAATATTTTATTTTCAAATATTTGACTTGAAAATAATGTAGGCTAAAAAAAAATCTGTATACGTTCATTTTCTCTGGGAGTCTTTTTTGCATATGAAGTATAATTTATGGCATTATCAACAGTGCTCTATGAATAAAAGCAATTGACACTGGTTATAGATACTCCATGTCTAAAAACAGCTGATAAATTGATAAACCAATAATAAAAATAAATTAATTTACCATGGCCGCTATAATCAGCTGACTGTGACTTATCCAGTGAACTGTCACTTCACTTACCACTTACCTAAACCTATCTTATTATTCGAAGTTTTAGACATAAACTTAGCAATGGGGGAACCTCAAATCGACGGGTACACAAGATTTCAAGACGACGCTGTTCTTGATACAACAGATGCTTTTAGCGCCCACTCCATCAGTAAGTATATAGAATATTTTTATTGTTTACATTTCCCAACCGTTTGATCCAAGCCTCACTTTCTAAAGCCAAATCAATTATTCACACTTAAACTCAGAAGGGCTTAATAGGTCTACCGTAACAGTTTTTAATTGCAGATTAAGTAATTTCCTTACCAGCCTTTTGTATGCACTTTCTAATAAAATTTCCAAAAAAATTTTTGGTTAAGCTAGTTATGTCAGTGCTGGTGATTTGGTTATAACTGGTTTCAGTTGCATTGTGTAAGCTTAATTTTTCAACCTCTGTGCCTAACATTACTTAGATAACTTTGGTGGTCAGTTTAAACAAACACTTAAGTTATTACTCATATTGATTACTTACTATACCTATGTATAGTGTAAAAAACTTTCCATTTTTGAAATGCAAAAGGCCTAACATACCCTATGATAGATAAAATAATTTATAAACAAAGAAAACCTGAGTTAATTGTTGATAAAGCGGCCCAAGACAAGAAATATGTTGCAGTTGAGTATAGTAAAGGATAACATAACATGTTAAAGAGAACTCCATAAGAATAACATTGTTGTTTCGAGTAGAGCTTCCAATAGAATTATTATAATATCAAATAATCCAATGGACAAAAAGCCGGATTGATTGATCCTAACTGGAATAGGCCTATCAAATTAAATTGCTCTGACTGTTCTAAATTCTACGTAGACCAAACGGACCGCCCGATATTATGGGATATATAGAAAAAAAGCTGCAGATATCAAGTGATTCTCTGAACATCTCCCCAAAACTAAATCACAAGAAAAATGATCAAGCTTTGCCGGCATCTTGCCGATGAAAACCATTCCACCGACCATAGTAAATTATCAATTCTGAATGCCTGCCACTAAAGCAAAATCATGGACACCCTAGAGGAATACCATATTTTCAAAGTTTCCAACACTAATCCCAACAAAGACCTCAACCAACAACTAAATTTCAGCTCTAATATTATTTTTAATACAATACAATCCTTGAACTTTAAAACAGCAGGCAACCTAGAGAGTTAATCAGCTGATAACGGGAGGTCAACGTTCACATGACCTTGAGCGCAAGTAGGCCTACGAAAGTTGCTCGAATGTCGCTGGCCATGCATCACCAACATTTTTTAACCAGGCCTGGTTTGCGCTGTAGTAGGCCTATATGATTTCATGTGTTCAGTGTTTCGTGTCATGTGTTTACTTAACTTATTTGCAACTTTTTAAAATCACGATGATGTCTTCAAGACGGATAGTTTTAATAGATCCCAGTAGGATATGACTATGGCCTGATAAAGCGGGCCAAAACCGGGGTCATCCACAAAGGATTCCTGCTGAACTGTGACAGAACAGGTTTGTAAACCACCACTGTTGTACAGTTCTGGAGGCTTATTAATAATGAATACTGTTATATAATTTGTTTTGAGAACATCTTAAAGCGAAGCGGCAAGATTAATAGAACAATACACTCTGTTCTTCTCCTTAACAAGTGTAGAAAAGTTCCTGATCTTAGCAGTATGGTTCTGGTTCATATTTTTTTCTAATTCTGCGAGACCGTACAAATCATGTGTTAGACCTAAAAAAAAAACAAGAAAAAAAGTAGGCCTAGCCTAAACTTTTCTCGGTAACATATAGGGCCTATCAAGTCAAATCAATAATTCTTTACTTTTACAAACCGATTTTTCAATAATTAATACAATGAATAAAAGACAAAATCTCATATGAATCTTGAGCAAGATTGACAAGAAAAGAATACCGTACTGTAAGTGTTTTCTAAATGTCTGCTGTATAAGTTAACTTTTTTTGTTCTGGATAAGAAGTGTTAAAACAAAAGAAGAGCTATGGAGATTCACCATTAGGCTACTGCACTGTACACCATTAAAATAATCTTAAAGAAAATAAAAAAAAGAAACTAGCTAAGCAGGATGGAAAACCCAATAATGTTACTGCCTATTATTAAAATGTGAATGGTATCCGTTGTAAACTTAAAGAAACAGTTAGCTTTTTCTTCCTGTGTGCATGACATTGATGTGTTATCGGAATCTAATCTAACACCAGACATTGTTGACTGAGATGGGAGCCCATGGGTTTAATGTTTTTCGAAGAGTCTTTCTTGATCTAACAGCTGCTGAACTGGTGACACCTTATCAATAAACAAATAGGAAATTTTCAAACTTGATTGATAAAGTAAGAAATACTATGCTAGTCTGGAAAGAATAGTTGGTTCAACATATCCTCCGTGGTGTACACAGATCTGAAGTCACTGGTTAGGGAGAAGAAGTTGCTACACCTATGTTTCAAAAAATCTTTAAATCCAGAGTCATACAGTTCATTGCAAGGCATTATCGGTAAGAGGTGTTGATAATTATATTACACATGTGCAAGATGTCCTCCCTCATAATCCCAAGAGCTTCTATAGCTTTGTGTCTTCGAATCAGAGAAATGGTACCCTACGTTTATCATCCATTATAAGTAGGTAATGGAGTAGTATATGTGGTCTTTCCGGCAGTTTATTAAAAAACTGAGGAGTAACTTTGGGGTAGGCAATCACGGTTTTCCTAAGCCTTGCCCATGGGACATCCAATAATTGCTGGTCCCTGGAGTTATGGTGATAGATATGTCCTCTGGTGCTCATCAGATGAACACTTCTCTTCCGTGAGACATGCCAAAACGAAATTGGTGACAACTGTCAGTATGCATAGTCTCTTGAAGAAACACTTATAGTGTTCTATCTATCCGCTTCTTGTCATGATGAAGTGCTAATTTTTGTACCTTAAGCACTTTGACCCTGTCTGTTGCATGCCCAAAAGCGGTGGAGGCCCAATATGGGCTCGGAACGTGGCTTGACCAAGTACGATTCGGTCACACATTTCCTGAGGTGCCTTTAAAACATGAAGTTGACACGGGTGAGTCTTCCCCAGATGAGGCCGGTCACTCCAATCAAGGGGGCTGTAGGCCTATAGTTGGAAACGTAGGAGATCACCAACATACTATCATCCACATGTAATGTGTGTATTGTTCATGTACCGCTGAGTTTTGGATTTCTTCGCAACTATAGCTTCTTGGGCTGGAATCTTTGTGCCAGGTCATCTTCTTGGTGAGTAGCGAGTGTCATCTGCAGAGTTGATTCTGCACTGTCGTCTATATCATTGAATTTCAGGACATTTGTAAAACTGGTTTATATTAGTTGCAAAGTTGACATCAGGTTGGCCTACGTCAAACGAATTTGTCATAACATGTGGTAAGCTGTCCACTATGAAAATTTCCCTTCCCTCATGATCCCCATTCATGTTCCAGACATCGGGGGGTTGATGTCATCCAGAGGGTATATGAACCCCTAGTTGAGGAACAAGCATGGACAGTTGGTTGACCAGTTAGAGGGCAGAGCAGACAGCCTGTTTAAGCTTGAAAATTGTCACATGAGCACGGGAGTTGGCCCTCTGAGTGGTCAATCGGGCCGTCTACTGTCCCGTGGCTCACTCTCTCTCTTCCTTCAATATCTCGTCCATTCGGGGGCTTAGGCAAAGTGCCCTTTAGAGGCAGGAGACGTGCTTAGTGGTTGACTGGGGTCTCTTTATCCACCAGTAACAACATTAACTAACTATGTCATTGATTAGAAACCAGAAACAAGAATGGTCTTAAAACAAACAGAGCCCTATATTACATTGTGAGTAACTTCTACTTCTCTGGAATCTGCCCTTAGACAGTTGGGTTCTGTGATTGAGGTTCATCTTGCTTTCAAGACCGTGATGAAGGTCATAGCAATTAAAAGTGGTAATCTAACCCTTATTGTTTGGTTTTGACTATCTGTGTTAAACTTTTGCAAAGATAAACAAATGTCTTTCAGTGTTAAAACCCTTGACTGTGATAGCAAATGATAAGATTGCTATATTCGTTTAACTAATGTAAAACAGCAAATCATAAAGAAGAGAGGACAAATGAAAAATTAATGTAGAATTTTTATAGAAATTAACATTTATTTTGTCTTCTAAAAAATTAGGCCTTTTTTATTTTTTTTTTTTTTAACGTTGAACCCATTTAATGAAAACAAAAAGTTAGAATAAATAATTCATTAACTAATTGTTCAACACAATTTATTTTTTTATACATGATAAAAAATATTACTGTAGTACAATTGAACTAGTTTAACCTAATTTACTAATTAATTTACTAAATTAACTAATTTAACCTGAATTCTTGTAATACTGTGACTGTTCCTATGATTCCTTGATTGCTGTAGGATAATCTGAAATCTTGGAATTGAAACTATAACTTAACATTATTTTTGCAATGAGAAGAGGCCAAATTTGAGCAAACTACTTTTAAGTGATAGTTTACCAGAAAGATTTTATTGGATTCTAATTTGTTTTTGGATGCCAAGATGAGGCCTACTTAAAAAAAGGATAAAGGAAAAAACTTTTAAAAATAATTTGTGATGTTATTTATTATTTTGATTCTACGATTGTAAAATTTCCCAAAACTGTTTAACTGTTCTACTGGTTTCTTGCTAAGACTAATGAAACAAAGTAAATTTAACAAAAACACCAATATCCACACCCACAAAATAATGTAGTAATATGAGGTGAATAATTTTGAAAGTCGAGTTAACTTAAGTCTAAAAACGTAATCATTTTGACAATTAATTTAACAACCCATTATTATTTTATGATATATCAGCAGTTTTCCAGCCCAGCTAGAAAAATATATGATGTTGTATGACAATATGTATAGATTTCATTAAATTTATTTTTATTTATTTATTTCAACGGACCATTTTTACATCAATTATGACATGAAATACGTAACTCAAGATGACTTAAATGCTACATCAGCTACATTGCAATATATTTTAAATATCTATCAGTTGCTTATAACAATAACAGGTAACAATATCATTATAACAAAGAGGAATAACAAGAATAACAAAGTCGGAATGAGAAACGATCTTGATGTAACAACTAACTAATTAATATGTAACACCCAGCGCTCATAATTTGTGAGTGTGGCAGTTATTTCGGTAGGTGCTGGGTTTTACACATAGTACATTTAACTCACAAGTCTACAAGTTAATGGACGGTGCAGGTGTAGGTATCGGTTGAGTGCGAAAGACACCGGTATAGTACACTAGACGCTAGAGCCAATTTCCGAACATCCGAGCAAATCAGCCATCTTGGGTCAAAAAAAGAATTTAATTGAATGGAAATGGATATTTGAATGGAAGAATTTAATGGATTTAATTGAATTTACAAATTCAATTAAATCCATCTAATTGTGTTAATCCATCTAACTACTTATCAATATTAAAAACAATGTATTTTAATCCCGGCTATAGTAAGTTATTTATAGTTAGGGTTACCAGATATTTTTTAGGCCAACCCAGAACATTTTGTGGTATGATGGACACACCCCCATTGGTTCTTCAGCCCCCCCCCCTCGCACACAATGCATAAGGAAAAGTATAATAAGATGTTCTTATATTATAAAATTTAAATACAGTACCTTCTATGTTCACTATGTAAAACGAATTCGAGTCTATTTAAGCTTAAATATTCCAATGTAATGAAATGCATGAGATATAACAAATTTATTCAAAAGAATTTTCTTAAAATTGCAATATGCCAACTAAGAAAAATTCAATTTTTAAAATTTACTATGGAAGAAAAATGATCTCAACTTGTCTTTCGGCCAGGGAGATTTCTCATGCTCTTATTTCATTCCTGTGGAGAAAAAAAAATTATTACCGTAGAAACAGATTAAAATCTCAATAATAGAAATACTTATAGTATCCCTCAGTGGTAGCATATGAACAGCGCTAAGCTTTTTTCTACAAACTGTTGCAAACAATGCAAGTTTGCATACTCGTAAGTTTCAACATGTGATTTACCTTGGTGCTCTCTAGAAGTAAATCAAATTAAAATTTTCAAATTAACAAGTTAGTGTATTTTACTGCTCAACGTGTATTTTGACACCAAATTTACAATTTTATAGAAATCTCAAAACGTAGGACAGTCTCTTAAAACCCGAACGTCTGGTAACCCTAGTTATACTCCTAGTTGGTTACTGCAAGTTATTTAGTTAGTTAACTGCATGTGTTAATGTGGCTCTGCATAAAAATATTAATAAAAGGCCTACTATTATTGCTTCAGATCGTAGTGTCCCAACGCAAGATTTCCCCAATGAGATAGGAAGCCAAAGCAATCTCACTCGTGGGGACAATAATGGTGTGGAGTTGACCAGTCCTGCGGACGGTTTTTACGATGTGGACCAGCACTGGGAGATGAACTATCACGAGGCAGCCATATTTCTTGAGGTAATCTTAAATATTGTTACTGATGAACTGAAAATTATTTTTCATCATACCATTGCGATAAACGTTGTTTTCGGAACTGTCAGCTGTAATCGAAACTAGTTGATTTCCGGTGGGTTGGATAAACGTGTTGGTAAACAAAGTTTTCGGGACTAGACCTCGAAACAATGGTTTTCGGGACTAGGCCGGAAAAAAACTTCCAATGTTTGACACCACTAGCGCTGCTATTCTGCTTACACTAACTTAAACCTCGTTGACTCCAATATACAAATGTCAAACAGCTGATTGTTTAGTTGTAAATAGTTCAAATACAAGATAAACACATAACAACGTAAGAGGGGGTATATAGGTTAAAATTTATTAGTTTTTATCCAAACTGTAAATTTATTAAATGTGGTATGATGAAAAGTACTGTTCGTAACTCGTCCGAAAGTGGTATGCTCGATCGAATTCAAGTACTCGGCTTCCCCTCGTACTTGAAACTTGATCTTGCACCGATAACGATCACTTTCCGGACTAGTGACGAAATATACTATTGTGGATTGATATTTGTCGGATATTCAGGGTATCATAAATATTTGTTACCTCAGTAGCTATCCAAGAGGATGCTTAAATTTCAAAACGCGGTTGCATCTTGCTACGTAACCCCGAATACGTAACCCCGAAAACCATCCTTGTTGATGGGAGGTTTCACCTGGGAGCATAATAATTGCATAAAGAGTAATAATTAATATTCTTAATATATTTTTTTAATTTTTAATATTTTGTAATAATTGCAACAATTTATAATAAAAGTGTGTTTTGTAGTTTTATTTTTTATTTTTATAATAGACTCCTGATTATGTGTGAATGGACTGCAAGTGTCGTGTCTTCGGAGTGATATTTGTGATTTTTGTGATTTTTTATATTTTTAACAAGTTGTCCTCATTAGGAATTTTTTCATGTTTAATGTCCTAAATCCCCTATATATTAATAAAACAATTATTTTATAAGCATTTCACATGAGCTTATTGTCTTGTATCACCCCACAAAATATAAGTAATCTCCGGATTATTTGAGTTTTTCATTTTCCAAGGTAGCCTCGGACCCTAACACCAAATAAATTTCATTTATAACATGATTTTTTTATAGTGTTATCAACATTAAAATGGTTTGTACTCTATTGATGTCTTTTTTTACTAGCTCAGAGGTAACGCTTGAGCTTATTTCCGTGTTTTAAAATCACTGTGCTTGACGAAGGGATAATAACCGTATCAAGAGATACCGTAATGCATCTATGTTTAAGGCTATTAACTTTCATATACTAAAAACCGTCAATAGTCATTTTTTGGTTCTTTGTTTGAACTAAATATTCTAATATATTTTATGAAAGCAAACCATCTAAAATTTGTTTTGGTGGATCTTAAATGCCCATTTTATTCCTATTAATGAATGTTTCTCCACTGATAAAAAGTTTTTGATCTTTTTCAATTAAGTTAAGTTTTTATCTTAAGATGTTTTACAATAAGCCTATTGTTCGTCGATTATTTATTCTTGTTATTATTTATGTTATATGTCTATTTGTATACTTGTATGGTAATATTTTTTTCCTTCACAGTGTTAACTAGACGACTGTGTTACATATAATTCAACTTAAGAATAGTTCCCAGTTTTAGAAAATTTTTGTTGAATTGGACTTACAGAATTAATTTACAGTACAATATTGAGACAGCGCTCAAAACTGTACCGGATGTGTCACCAACTCCTTGTGGCCCATGTGACGGGGTTTCCACTTACATTGGTCCATAGAGAAAACTTTGAGATAGAGGTTAAAATTCAAATTGTAATGGCAAAGGGCAAACTCAAATTTCACAACCCCTGAGTTTCAAATTATAAAGATAGTTTTTTTATGGATTCGGATTTATAGAAGTAAAATGTGACTACCGTATAAAATTATTTCAAGTTATCTGGGGTTTTTATTTGACAATCACAGGTTTTTCCATTGTGATTAAAAATAATTTGAGATTCTGAGAAGTTTGAGTTATTGAGATTGGGAAGTGAGAGTTGACTGTAGTGCATCCAGTGGCATCATTTTGTGCTTGTGTTTTAGTATAAAAATGATGCAATAGTTTTGCCTTGATTTCAGGAAGGAAAAAACAATGAGAAATTTGATTCTCACCCGAGGGAGCCGGACGCTCTGCCAGCCTACCTGCTCGTCCACAACCCCTGGTACTACGGGCTGGACCTGACCACGTCCATGCTGCTGCTGGCCCTGGCGTTGGTCGAGGATCCAGCGGTGCCTTTGTTCAGGGTAAAATTACCAGCCAAATTTTATCTAATTCATGGTTTTAGCCCCTGAGCTGTTAGAATATACATAACACTAAATAAATTACTTACAGATTCCATCAAAAACAGCTCAATGATAATTTATAAACATTGTCAGGACATGTTTCGATGTCAGTACATCATCTTCAGCTGACGAAAACGTGAAATTCTTTGGCTGTTAGGCCTCGTCATCTTAGTTAAAAAATAAATGCATAAATAACACATACAAAGTTCACAACATACACACATTAAGACAAACACCGAACTACAATACACAGGCCTGTGACACGGAAACAATGCAACGATTGCGTCGCGCCGATGGTCGGGGACAGACTCTGTCCCCAAGGACAGGCAAGAGTCTGAGAGGAGACTCTCCAAAGCAGGGGGTAATTTTACTCCAAAGAATTTCACGTTTTCGTCAGCTGAAGATGATGTACTGACATCGAAACATGTCCTGACCATGTTTATAAATAATTATCATTGAGCTGTTTTTGACGGAATCTGTAAGTAATTTAGTCTTACGTAAATTATATCTTTAAAAATCATATACAGTCAAACCTTTTTAATGAACCTCGATATAAAATTCCCTGACTTTTTAGCAATTAAATTTTTGAAATCCCCTAGAACGCTAAAAAAAGAATCAATGCAAATATCACCTCTACATAAAAAATAAATGATACTCACAACCTCAACACAACTAATTTTTAGTAACATCGCAAAAATAAATCACTCCTCACTGTAGCAAATTTTTTTTATGTAGAACCTCTAAATTGTGAATTTCACCTCAACATAACAACATTTCCACAAGTGTACCTTGACATAACGAATGAAAATAAATATTACAAAAACATTTACATATCGACATGAAGTTTTCTTTCGGTCTGCTTTTCTAGGTGCAAAGTTTCCAAATTTTATTGCAACCTTTGTTTGCTTACCATTTCCGACTCGGTCATCCATTTAAAGTTTAGTTTGCGACATTACACTCTGCTAAGTGAGACCTTTAATTTTATGTACATATCTTCTTAATATTTAATGTTTAGTATGTAATATTTTCTTCTGACTCCTGGTGGACTGTCCCCCTTTCATGACTCAAAATGATTGATAACATCGAAAGATACTTTGTGTTAAGTTACTATCATCCCCCAAAGGATATTCATTTACCTTAACTAACAAATATTTAAAGGGAGGAAGGAACTTTAAACAGGGTATCCAGCTAAGACTGTCCCAAAATTTTCTACATTATTCAGCAAACCAAAATATTCAAAAAAGTTCAAATAAACATATGTCTTAAAATGCTTCACTAAGCCGCTAGCTGTTTTTTTTTTTTTTTTACACTTAATAATTTTCATTTCCATAACGTATAGTTGTATTGAGTTCTATTTGGCATGGATCTTTATCACAACAGTGTTCATTTTTACAAAAAAAGTTATTTATTTCAAATGTGTATATTAAAAATGGCAGCCATTGAACCGTTGAATCTTTGAACTAAAATTTTTCAAAACCGGTAAGTTTTATCAAAATTTTACAAATAACAAAAAAAAGTGACAAATTGAATAGTCATTGGATGATACAAAGTTTATAAAAATCTAACAACAAATAAAGGAGTTATTGCAATTTTTCTGCACATAAAACATTGATTTTACATTAATAAATGCAAATTAAGGTGATTTTAATAAAAAAATTCTCAATAACTCAGTAATTTTTTGTCAGATCCATAAATCTTGGTATCATTGGTTGAAAAATGTAATTTCTTAACTTTTTTGTTACTTTAAGTTTAGATAATTTGAGTTAAATAATTTAAAATGGCCACCATTTTCAAAATCAACAATGAAAAAAAGTTTTACTGAAAATGTACATTGGTGTGATGAATGTTACAAATACAAACTTAATACAACCATCTATTATGGATATATAAATTATTAGGCCTTGTAGTGTAAACAACAAAATGGTGGCTAGCGGCTTAGAGAAGCATTTAAGGACATGTGTTCACATATACGTTTTTGTTTATTTTATCTTGCTGAATAGTTTGTAAAGTTTGGGAGAGTCGAAATGAACAGACATAATCAGTCATGTTGATATCAGCCATGAGAAACCCAGCGTGCGCTGATGACTCATTTCTAAGAAGTCATCCCGACCATTGAAGTCCAAACAAGAGGGAGTGGACTGTCTTAGACAGACTTTTTGTTGAGCCATATTGTTTTCTATGACACTTATGTTTTCAGCTACCGGTGGGTGTACACGGGATGATAGAGCTGATAGCCTTGACTGTGATTGGGGCTGAGGTAACGCTGAAGCTGCGTTGGATCGGATGGAGCGCTCTCCTCAAACATAAACGCACCATGTTAAAGGCAAGTTGCATGCCGGTTCAAGTAATCCCATAGCGTCAAATCATTTCATTTGTGCCATCTGAGACATATTTTAATGATCATAACTCATTGTTATGAACGAAGAAGCTCAAAATATTTTCAAAATATGACATGTATCAAACTATTTTTCAAAATTAATTTGTACTCTGTTAAGAAAGTGATTTATTCCAAAGGTTTTACGAGTCACATTCGAACGTGTCTTTAAAGTAAAGAAACAAATTTAATCCTAAGGATAATCCCTTGTCTGCTTGTGTCAAATAACACACCGTACATTTTAAAAACAGTTATCTCTGCCTCCATTACATAAAAATCACAATTATTATTACAGTACAACGGCATTAATTCAGATGTAAAAAAATCCGGATGTAAAAAAACATCGTATACCATCTGCCATTAGGCTATGTTTGTTAGCATTATATGTGTTGTAGTTGCTGCTAGGTAAGATGGAAATAAAAATAACACTTATCGATATATATACTATTGGAGGATGAGCGATGAAGGAACAATGCACATTATGGAGTAGGGGAGGGGCCGTGGCCATGGAACAGGGTGGAGCCGTGTTCAAAAACACAGCATTTCTACACCCTGTTATACGTCAACTGTCCTGAAACCCATTAGTCGCGCCAGTCCACTGCCCTGCGTGGTACTCAGTGTGTGCATTCTAACACAGAGTTACGTTTCTGTCATGTGTTAAGTTACAGTTAAGGTCTTAGCCGTAAAAAACAAACCACTAACACAGTTCAAAAGCACATCACACTTTTTTTATATAGCTTAAATAATAATTAATGTATTAATAAAATATGAAAGATTACTTGAACATGTTTTTCATTAATCTCAATTCAAGAACCTTTACTATATGAAATAAAATATACAATTTGAACAACTCTCTTGCTTAAGTAGTGCATACTGGCCATTTTTAACATAATTTCCATAATCCAAATATTTTGATAATCTGGATGGGGTCTGGTCCTAATTAATCCGGATTATCAATGTTCTACTGTACTTATGATATTAGCCGAATTGTATTCATTCGAATGTAGATCCTTTTTTAATGGAAAGTTTATTCAATCCAGTAAGATTTTTGCAACTAATTTGATAACTGAGGGTTTGCAAGTTTAGTAAATTTTTGTCTTTCAATTATTTATGCTTATCTCGTTCAACACAGTTTGTAAGAATATATTAGTTTAGGCTATTTTATTTGAAAACGGAAGAAATAAAAGCCTTCAATTTTGTTGTGGAAAACATATAAGGACCTTGAACATATGAGGTACTTGTTGTTACACAAATTTGAAGAATACTGTTACACTATGTTGGCTATCTCTTAAAATAAAACACAGTAGAGCTTAAGGCTATGATAAAACTATTTTATAATGAGTCAATATGTTCCGAATTCATATTCCTAAAATTACCCTCACCCTCTATTGGAATTCAAATTAAAGCGTACAAAACCCAGTATCGATAATTATGGAATAGTGAGACTTAACTAAATACTATAAATTTAGAGTACTCACACACTTGGTTATGGTGTTTCAGTGCATCACCTTGGCAATCATGTTTTTCGAGGCCGTGACGGTTCTCGTGCGCCAGTCCTCTCACTTCCGAGTCACTCGTGCTCTTCGGCCAATTTTTCTCGTTGACACTCGACATCTCGGGGGAGTTCGCCGCTGCATTCGGCAGATCCTACAGTCCATGCCTCCCATATTCGATATGCTAGCCCTGATATTTTTCTTCGTCTCAATATATGCCATTCTCGGCTACTACCTGTTTTCCAACATGCCGAATCAGACGTACTTCGCAACTCTGTTTGACAGTTTTGTCAGCATGTTTGTCCTTCTTACCACTGCAAAGTAAGTTTTGAAGTTTATTGATAAGTATGAAATCAACTCATGCAATGGCTTATCTTGTACTGTATAATACAAAATATTTTATATGATTTTTTTATAATGCTGTAACTGCTTTGTTAGCATTACTATGTCTTGTAGATGCTGCTAGGTAGGATGGAAATAAAAATAACACCTCGATATATTTACATCTAGAGTTTAGATACGGTACATACAAGACAGTAAATACATGTAAAAAATGATACATAGAGACTGATTTTCACTAATCACAAGAGTTTTTGTCAAGGTCAATCCGACACAGCTTTCTTTGTAAATATATCAAGTAGTGGTGGAAGATACGAAAAACTTTCAAAGTCATACAACTTGATATTGCTATGTAAACATAAAACATCATTATCTAGACAAAATTTATCACCTGGTCCATCCATTTATGATAAAAAATCTTGGTTTTTGAGCTTATCATGGCTGCAAAACTGCATACTCTTTTCCCATGTTAATCCTATGGAGAATAGGCAAACTCCTTTAGCAATGGACAGATATTGATGAAACAGTATATGGCTTCATATGGCCGAAATCTTTTTTTTTAATGCTAAAAACCTACTTTTAGTGTTTCCCATGGCAGCATACCTCATACTCTTTCCCTATATTTATCATAAGGAGAGTAGATATTTATTTCCCTTTTTATGTGCATGTGATGATATTTGGTTTACAGGTTTATCTGGCCAAAATTAATATTACTAATTTGGAAATTCGCTGAGTACTCAGGTCTGCTGCGACGGGGAGTATTTTTTTGTAATATCCATTTTTAATTTCCTTCCTTTAATTTTGTTTTGTTAGTTATTGAACAGTTTAAATGAAGACTAAAAATAATTTAGGTTTGTTACTTAAAACTTAGATACCAGGAGGTAACTATTTGTATAGTTATTGTTTCATTTTCAATATTTTCATTTGCATTTGCATAGGAAAAATCAACTAAGTTCATAAAAAAAGATTAGTTGAAGAATTAATAAAACTATTAAAGTTAATACTTTTCAGGACCACTCGTTTTTGTCTGGGACCCCGAGGTAATGGTTTTTTTACCCACTCAGACCCAAAATTTTTGGGAAAAAAGCTGGCTTGCAGACCCCTAGATCAGACACACTTAAAGTTGTTCTAAAAACATTTGACTTAATCCATTTTATTTTGTAAAGTATTATTATGAGTTTGCCTGTTAATTCATCATAGTGAATTAGACTTCGTATAAATTGCACAAAAATAATGCTGTGTTGCATCAAATTGAATCACATCGATTCAAATCTAAATTCGTTGATTTGCATCAACACATTTAACACAAAAACAATTCCTGCATTGGACACAGTTAAAACTACCATTTGGTTTTGAATGTTTTAATTTTTATAGCTTGTCTTCTGACTTTTTTGTAGACCTGCCAAAATCTTAAATTAGTAATGAGTTAAAGACACAATCAACCATTGTGATCAAGTTAAGCCCGAAATGGACTTAAGATTGGATATGTGCTGGTTCTCATTTAAAACGTTGTTCAATCATATCTGATACTGTATACTGAAGTGAAAATTTGTGATTTCAATATTATGTGATGTTAACTTGTTTGAAAAGAAATTAGATTACGGTAAATTTATAATCATATTAAAACAAATTAATTATTAAAAAACCACAAATATTTACTTCTATTGCAATATCTTATCAAAACTTATGTGATGTTTGAAAAGTTACTTATTTTATCCCAATTTGACAGTGACTAGTCTGAAAGTATGAGTGATAACAATGTGGAATACGTAAAGGACATCTATAATTAGTGAGTTACATAACAACCTAGTTTAAAATGTTCCTGCATTTTATGTTATCACTATCCCATCCCGGACTATAGGCGGATATATCCGCTGATTATTTAAATATGAGGTATTCTAGTTGTATCATCAAGAACAATATTTATCTTCATATAAACATCGTAAAATTTTATAAAATTTTTAATCAATACCAGGGATTTTTTTTAACCGATAAGAAATTTACTTCATTTAGTTGACTGCACTGTTTGACTGAGTATTTCAGCTGTGTTTCCCGCTGTTTTTGTGTGCCAGGGGGACCCTACTTGACATAATACAGTGTTGAGGTTACTTTTACGGTGCTTTCCCTCTGTGATGTATAAAAATGTGGCTAAATCAAAACGATTTGTTATTTCCAAAGTATAGTTTACATTAAGACTTTGAATATTTTTTGTGCAACTTATGATGTAATATATAGCATTTTTAGGATCATTTGTTAGTAAATTGTAAAAAAAACTACAAGAAAACTTTTTAAATGTGTATTTCTAGAACACAATGTTATAATTTTGTGCTTTACGGTAGGATGATATATATCCGCCAAGGTTGCAGTGTTCTCTGGGCGATAGACGGATATATCCGCAGTAAAGATAAAAAAATAAAATATTTTGAATAAAAATATTGTCTAGGATAACTATTTATAACTATTTATATCATTTTAAGGATTATAAACACAAAACACATCATTTTTATTTTTATCAAAATTTTTCTGTCCATATACATAAAATAGGCCCTCTATGAAGGATTAAAATGTACAGTAAAGCCTACCTGAGCTTACCATTGTGTATTGAACACAATATACAACAAATACAAGAACCCTTGAAAGAAATTAAATTTTAGATGAAACTTGGTTTGAAAAAACAATCTTAACTGATCCTTACGGGACCAAAACTGGAACGGATAATCTAAAAAGAATTTAAAGCCGGTAACTACATTGTTCAGTTTTTAGTGACAATAATATTAATTAATATATGTTTATATTCAATAATGATCACAATTGCTTTAATATTAGTTATTAGTTTCTAACATAATCTCTCAGTAAAATCACTTCTTGTGTAGCCCAAAATAGATTCCACACACACAGACATAGTATTTACATACACGGTCAACCAAGTGGCAATTGGTGTAGCTGCGCTCTTGTTGGAGTGATAAACATGTAGTTCACATGAAAATAAATTTATTATTGTATTATACAGTATATTATAAAACAATAATAACTTGTCAGTTATAAAAATAGGCAACAACATGCAACGAACAAGCAGAAAAGCTGACAATAAACTGATAATAGTCGACATCCACAATATTGTGGGTTTCCCCTGTTTTCATTTACAAAGATTTACGTAATATGATTCAGTTCTATAGTAAAACGAATGGGAGTGGAAGTCTTTCTATTCCTAAAAATTTTGGTTATATCGACCATTTTAAATTTTTATGGCATATAAACTGACCTCTATTACATACCGGGGAGCCAGGCCCAATTAAGAGAGGGTCTACTGCATGTACACATTCTGATAATTAATTGTTCTGATTTTTTATAGAACAGAATAATGTTGTTAATTGGAAGCACTATTGCAAATTTGCATATTAAATTTAATGAAATATATTGTAAAATTTCAAACAAATGTGATGACTGTTGTAATTTTAAATTGTATACGGTATTTAAAAGTATGATTTTCTACAATTAATTTGCCTAGAATCAATTCCTATTTTAGAACACTAGGGTAAACATGGGAAGATATAAATAATACAAATATTCTTCTTCTTTGCGAGATATAAGTAATAAATTTTTCTCTTGACATATACTTAATATGTACTTCATATTTAAGGTTTCGGAATTCCTAAGATTTTCTTTTTGGTATTTGTAATATTTGCTAGATTATATTTTCAATTAAATTTCAGTACAAAATCAAACAGGTATCCATGAAATTGATTCAACGTTCTCTTTTTCAGCTTCCCTGACGTTATGATGCCGGCATATTCAGTCTCAAAGTGGTATTCACTTTTCTTCATATCTTATCTTTGTGTTTGTCTCTACGTTTTGATGAATCTGGTGAGTAAACATGGACTTTAATTTTAAAATACCTTCTTTATTTTGTATAAAAATGTTCTGCATTTATTTTTCTTGATTATGTATATATTACTCTTTCCCCTACTACACAGTTTGTGGTTTTCATTGATAAATCATTGTTTCTTACTCATACTCCAGTTATTTTTTAACTAATCACAAAGGCTTCTAAATCTGTCAAGGATGTAACCCTGACTTTTATCCATGCACTTGTAATTGAGATAAAATTAAAAAATTTAGAAAAAATTAAAGTCAGGAAAAATATTTTTAATACAGACTTTGACTGTCTGAATCCACTAAATCTGAACTGCAAATAATTGTTACATGAGTCTCTGCTACTTGTATTTGACTCTCCGTTGCACTCAAATATCAAGTAGTTTGCATCATCAGGTGATTTTAAAATTGAAGAGCGCCATTGTGCTCTGATTAGGAAACAAAATATCCCTATTAGTATTTCACAGAGACCTGCATTATTTATGTTTTAGGTTCCACGTAGCCTAGTTACTTCATTTCTTAACTATAATTCTTTTTAATTTTTGTATTTTTCTTTACTATTTTATTTTACCTAATTGAAGTACAGAACTGAATTGACTATATAGTGCTACTTTGAAGTATTTTGAAACATCTACAATTTATTTAAATTTTTTTTTTCCTTTTTACAGAAGAACTGTAGTGCTAACGGTAGTATATAAATAAAAATTTAACAAAATAGTGACTCTATTTTATACGTTTTCACCAAATCCTGACCTGCCACCTGCCATCTCATTCTGAATAATCAACAGTCTATAGACGGTAGACAATATTATTTTGTTGCATAAAACTTTTTAGGGATATCTTCATGAACGCATTGATTGCCTTTTCAATATTAAATCTTTTTATTGATGTAGTTCCAGGTCTCTGTTGTTTAATTTTCAACATTGTCCTATTTCCTTAAGTTAAATATATAAATATTAAGAAAAGTATTTTTAAACATAATTAAATGCATATCAGAAATTTTAAGAATAAAAAAATGCTTCTGATATAGATGCTGGCTGTTGTATATGAAACTTTTACCAACATTGAGAGAGAGAAATTCCGAAAGTTATTGTTGCACAAACGACAAGCATGCCAGCATGCATTTTGTCTTCTCACTACCAAGCACAATCCTACAAAGTTGAGGTTTCGTCAGTTTGAAGGCCTCATGCGATATTTTGCTCCAAGAAAAAGTAAGTAGAATACTGTCAGTATTTTTTTATTGTTTTCTATTACAGATTATATTAGACAGTTTAATCCAACAAATCAATAACTAGACAAATTATTGGTGGAAATTTTGGTTGAATCAAGGTGTTTCATGTCTTTTTCTGGTCTTGTTTAATTGACTTGCATTTGCTTGGCACATTAAGTGCAGTAGACTCTTGATAACCAAACGCATATAGGACCAGGATCCTACATGACAATAGAAAAGAAATGGCTTACTGGAGGTATCATTATAAAAATGCTAATCCTCTCAGGAAAGAGTAAAACTTGGTAAAGACTGTTTAACTGGGTTCCAAACAACAAACCACTTTAATACGAAACACGATTAAAATCTTGAAAATGTATCATAAGAAAGTTTTGCACCTATCGAAGAAATCACACTGATGAGAGATATTGCTGCAGAGGCATTATTGGATATAAATGTGTCGGACCAAAGAATGCCAGACTTTCGAGAGTCTACTGCAGTTTTGTGTGTATGTATGTTTTAAATCAGTGTTTCCCAACCTTTTTGTGCCCGCATACCACCTTAGGCTTTTCAATTTTTTGGTGTACTACACAAACTCATACATGGCCTACCCCCACCCCCTTGCTCACAACAACACCCTTACAGATACAGCCAGATAGAGCCTAGGATATTATTGTTATTTTTTTATAATATATTTCATTATAGGCCCCTAATTAGTGGTGTGAAAAAAAAAATTAAATACAAATTTACAACATTGCGAAAAGTTCTAATTTAATTAATGAACGTAAATTTAATTGTGATGAACATTTTAGTTTGAAGCTATACAAATAATAATGTGATTATAAATTAACGTAATAATATAGGTAAACTATGTTTTACAGTTTGAAACTAAAATGAGCTATAAACAAACAAGCAGGTTTTACATACAAAGTTGAATACAATTACATTGAAACAAATTGTTCCACCTACACTCTTAAGGTGCCAAAAAGTTATTTTGGGTTTTTACAAAAGTAACTAAAACAATAAAAATTGAAATGAGCATAATCAATAATATTGACAGCAAAAGAGGTTGTTAATGGGAAACTTCCTGCTGTTATTTCTTGCTCAGGAAAGTATCGATTTCAGAGGACTACATAATAACCAGGACTAATTCTACACATAATCAAATAACTATCACGACACAAAGTTCGAAAGACTATCACTGATAATTCTCACTATTTTAAATTGGTAGCAGAAACGTCAAAAACTATGACTCACTTTGGACTTCGGTTCATTGGAATTTTTCGACATCCGAACTGGCCGTCCGCCACATTAGTTCCAATGACGAGAGTGCACTGTTTGTACATTCTAGAAACCATTTTGTGTATCAAAAAGTTATGACATTTTAAAGAAACAAAACCATATCTTTAATTATTTAGCCCTTTCGGTTGTGATGACTTTCTCGAAAAGGAAAAATAGTTAAAGCTAAAAAATAAATTTTAACTACTCGAGAGAAGTCACCGCAGACCAAATTTTCACCTCACGGATTCACTCCAGTCTTTTAGCTGGGTTTACTCCAGGGTTCCAAGATCCTATCAATTTTGTGTGGTACAGATTTGTACAAACAATGCAATAAGTGTAACAGGTGCAAGCTCAGTACCCGGTAGGACTCAACGCTACTGTACCTTCATCATCGCTCACACCTGGGATAAAACCAATTACTAAAATAATTTTGAATTTTGAAAAGTGATTCAGAATTAATAATTTTGTTGCCAATTGGTGATTCAAACCCGGGTTTAATTTCCACCCTAGCTTTCCGGTCGCCAACGGACAGATCACGACCTGCACCCGCAGTCGTGTGCCGACCTGCCAGCTGCACGGGTTTGACTCAGCTAGTTTTAACAACTACGGTTAACGCTACGATTCACCCACACCGGGATGGGTTTTATCACTTCGCTAACCGTATCGATCAAATATCAATTTAATTTACCAGAGGCAATTTATCTACTTAACTGCCAACACCCCCAGCAACGATCGTGTCGACTCAGGGTTCAGACAACAGACAAACCAACAATTTCTCTACTAAATTAAAATGCCAAATAACCAATTATACTAATACGTTTTAACAACTTATTACTAGTATCCTATTCTAATCTAAGCGCAAACGCACTAATCCCTGTACTCACAAGGCGTCGAATCGGTAATCCCAAGTAAGAACACTCAACACTCCTCCAAACTCAACTTTTCAAATTGACGGTTATCACCACAATGCTTCCCTCGTCTTTCCTCGATTCACCCCTCCTTTTTCCTCCCCTCTCGGGGATCACCTGTGGTGGGGACAACAGCTGATCGGTTGTCCAGCCGACGTCCAGGACGTTACGTCATCGCCTTGGTCTTACACCGCAATGTCAACAACATCGCGAGGTTATGTTGTTATGTTCCGCGGTTTGCCTGACCGATCAACTATGTATCGCCACAAAACTAATACTAACCATCTCCCCAAGTTTATCTACGACTGTCGTGATATCCCTTCACCCTGTCAGTTCGTTAATTACGAAAGTGTAATAAAGTCACGACTAGGGTTGCTGGGCCTAGACAGACGTAGCGTTCGGGGTTAGCGACAAAGTGTTGGTCGGCGACTAATACAGGGTTCTATGTCACCACTGCATTATTCCAAGTGTTATCTCACCTCTCTATAGCACAGGATTTAGGCTAGAGTTTCTAGTGTGAAGTGTAAAGTGACGTGATGTTTTGAGGTTAAGTTTACTCTAGGCCTAGGCCAAGAGATACACCCAAGCTCCAAGGTTTATCACCTTCACCCTCACCCCACTAGGCCTAAGTGTGCAAAAGGTAAGATAGGTTTAAAATGTTAGGTTTTACACCCCCCTTAATTTTGACACGTCACACCCCCTTCCAACTTCGGGTAGCAAAAAAAACAAAAAATCTAAACTTGGGGGTTGCCACGTAAGGGAATATAAATCCAACAAAAGCTCTAAAAACAAAACTAAATTTTACTTCATGCACAAAAGAAATTACATGCAAAGCAAACAAACAAAACTGTCAAGACAAACTTTTCTATTCTAGCCCCAAGGATTCTCTGAGCATTGCGGGGCGCACTCGCACCCTGCTCCCATCACTCAGGAAAATCCTCCTCTTCCGGTTGCGGCGTTGTCTCTGGGAAACGGGCGCATCCTCCCTCTGGAGCCGTTCAACCACCTCCAAAGGCACCCAGGGTTGTGGGCCACGCCCCCCTGGTCGGTAGGGTGTCACCGTGCGCCTTCCCCTACCATCCCTTGGAAGGGTCACGATGAGTCGGGGATCCGCCCTCCTGTCAATTCTCCTCGTCGGGGCAGGCCGTTGGGGTGCAGGCCGCACCACCCGCCGCTCGTCCGCTGGACCCCGCTGTCGCTCTGGCCGAGGTCGCCCTGTTGGTCGCCTCACCTCACGGGGCACCCTGGGTCGGCGAACATCCTGTGGCCTCCGCCGCTCGATCCTCTCAATCTCGCGCCTAATCCTCTCACCCGACCGGGACCGTTCATACCCGCGCAGTGCAGGCCGCGGCCCTCTAGCTTGGTGGGGTTCAATCCGGAGTGGTACGATTCGACTGGGTCCCCTATGGTGTCGTCCCTGGAACCGTGGCTGCCACTCACCCCGGCGGGGTTCTCTCCGCACCACTTCAGCCCGGCGAGACTCCCTATGCCGTGGCTCTGGACGGCCAGCCTCAACCCTGGCCGGTCGGTCCCTGCGCTGCGCCCTGCCTTGGGGTCTGCGATTTTGTCGCCCTCTGTGCCTCCCTTCCGACCGCGAACCGGAATTCCTTGAATTTCCTCCCTGGATGGGAACCCTAACTGGGCCCAACTCCGGTCGAAGGGAACCCTGGTCACTCCTCGACCCCGCCGGTCTATCGTCTCTCGCCTGCGTTTCGGCTGATGCCGCTGGAACTACCACACTCGACGCATCTCCTTCCGAGACCTCCAACTCCAGGAGAGGAGATTCCCGAAGCACGACCGGTGGTAGCTCCGGTCCCACCGACAGAGCGGGTTCGACACCCGCTTCCATCGGTTCCGAGGCAGCCGCAACGTCCACGAATTCCAGCTCCATCACGTCAGCCCCATCCAAGTCTTCACCACCCGACACCGCGGGTTTACCACCAACAGCTTCGACCACCATCCCTTCTGGTCGCGGCTCTAATCCCAGGTTCTCTATGGCTTCGTCCAGCTCAGCCATCAGAGGGCTATGTGCGGGGGAACAGAGGTTGACCACCTCCGCGGGGTTCAGAGGCGGTGAAATTTCCCGACGCCTTAGTACTTCCTCTGGGAACGACTCCCTGTCAAACCTCCTTGCCCTGAGCACCCCCTTGATCGTCCTCCTCGCTCTGCTTGGGTCTAGCGTCAGTCCAAGAAGTCGGGAGTTCCGGGAAAGTTTATCCGCGAATATGCAGGTGAACACCCCACAAGACACCGCATCTCTCTGCCGTGGGCATCGTAATGGGGTTTCCAGCAATCGCCACCCCTCCACGTAGCTCTCGGCGTTCTCCTCCGCTGCTACCGCCTGCATGAACGCCCTGACTGCTTCTAACTCACGTGCCCTTGGGAACGCCATGGAGTCGTACGCCTGGATTTCTTTGTTCTCTGGGCGCACCACAATCAGAGACCAGTGCGAGTGGGGTTTCACTTGTGGAAGGTGAAGCGGGAAGAAGATCATCTCCTTCCCGAAGATGTTGTGTCCAACACCCCGACTACGCGTGGCCGTAAACCCGTTCCTTTCCCATGCCAGGAGGAACTCCGTGTCTACGCAGAAAACTTTCGGCAGGGTAGGGTAGAAGGCATTGCGGCGTTCAATCAGACGAAAGAAGGCGTTGATCACCCAGCCATTCAGCAGCTGGTCACCCTCCAGGGTTTCTAGGTCTGAAGGGCTAGGTTGGACTACCGGCCTCACACCTTCCATTTTTGATCTCGACCCTCTGTTTAAAACCAACTAACAAAAAAAAACAAAAAACTTCTAAACACACTAAATAAACAAACTAAAAAAACACTTCAAAATTAAAACAAAACTTCTAAGCAAAATAAAACACTTCAAAAAGCAAAGCAAGCGGATTTTAATGTTTAACTACAAGCGTGCGTAGGTTAACATGCACCAAAGAAGCCGTAGTAAGTGCAACACCCAGCGCAAAACTGCATGCAAATCACCACCTGCAACAACCCAGTCAGGCATTAATTTGTATGTCCTCAACTACCTCTAATACCAACTAGAAGGTTAAATGTAGGTTAACTAATACACCCCCTTCCAACTTTGGGTAGCAAAAAAACTAGTAAAAAAAATATCCAAAACTTCTTCAAACATTGATAACAACCCTCCCCACGTAGGGTTTCAAGTCTTTGACGTGGGCCACCGACAGGGTTCTCCCATCGCAATCTTCCAATTCATAGATGTTCACCCCCCCTCCTTCCTGTCACTCGACAGGGGCCACCAAACTTTGGGGCCAGTTTCCCAACCACCGCATCTGCCGCAGATGACAGGACATGCAACCTCCGCATCACGAGATCACCCACCTCATAAACGACATCTCGCCGCCGTAGGTTATAATACTTGGCCTGGCGATCATACGCTGTTTTGAGGTTTCTGCGGGTTTTTTCGTACAAGTCCTTGAAAAGGCTGACACGGTTTTCGTGGACCTCGCCTCTAAGGGGTTCCGCGTCACCCTTCGAGGTTTCAAAAACCGGCCCACAAATAGCTCTTGGGGGTTTCAACTCCCTCCCGAAACAAAGCATGGCTGGGGAAAAGCCCGTGGAGTCGTGAGACGCAGTATTCACTGCAAACTGAAACTCCTCCAAGTAACGATCCCAAGCCTTATGGTTGTCCCGCACATATTGTGCGATCATGGTTTTGACAACCCGATTTGGCCTTTCGACGGGATTCCCCTGGGGGCTGTATGGGGCAGTGGTTTGCAGCTGAACACACCACTCTTCCGCTAATGCCTTGACAATCCGGGAAACAAACTGCGTGCCATTGTCGCATATCATCACTTCCGGAGCACCATATCGCAGGAATACAGTCTTCAGCTTGGTGGAGACATTCTGAGCCGTGGCGGCCCCAATGGGAGCCAGCTCTATCCACTTGCTGAAGGTATCCTGTATCACCACCAGGAACCGATGGTTAAACCTCGTCCTAGGCAACGGACCAATTAGGTCGACCGATATGGTTATCCACGGACCTTTTGGCCTCCGGAAGTACATTTTCCCAGCCGGTTTATTCTGTGCCACTTTATATGTTTGGCACTGAGGGCAACTCCTAACGTAGAGTTTTACATCACCCCTCCAACCAGGCCAGAAGTAACGAACTGCGATGCGGCTAGTCGTTTTCTTCACACCCAAATGGCCTGCAGTCGGCGAGTCATGATTCTCACTCAGAACCGCCTGCACCTTCTCGGAAGGCACACACATTTTCCACTCAGGGTTTCCTCCAACGGACTTGCCAAACGATCGGTACAACTGATTGTCTCGGATGCAGTAGTTACCGTATCGCTGGGGATGGTTCTCCACCAAGCCAAACATCCGGTGGTACCACTGCTGAACCACTGCCAAGCGGTCCTCGTTCAATGCACCCGCTACAGTTGGGGCAGTTGGAGTCACCGATCTCTCGCTTTCAGGGTGGTTATCTACGGCACCATCCACTTCAAGCGGAGCGGTTTTATCCAGAGCAGCTATCTCGGCCGATTCCTCGCCATCGCTGTCACCCATGGCCGGATCCGCTCCAACTGGATAGCGAGACAAGGCGTCCGCCACCTGGTTCAAGGTACCCTTGCGATACTTGATCTCGAAATCGTGCTGCTGGAGCTCCATGACCCACCGAGCCAATCGCCCACTCGGTTCTCGAAGTTTCATGAGCCAGCTCAACGCGATGTGATCTGTGATCGCCACGAAGTGGTACCCTTCCAGATACGGTTTAAACTTGCGGACCGCCCACACTAGAGCCAAACACTCTTTCTCCGTGGTAGAGTATTTACACTCTTGGTCCGTTAGCAACCGACTTGCATACGCAATTACCACCTCCTTGCCATCCACGGTTTGTGTAAGGGCTGCTCCAAGACCGATATTGGAGGCATCCACCTGGACGGTAAAGGTTTTCGAAAAGTCAGGGCACGCCAAAACTGGGGAACTACACAAAAGGTCCTTCAGCTTCTGGAAGGCCGTCTCTTGTTCCTCACCCCATTGAAACTTCGCGTTCTTCTTCAACAAGTGTCGCAAAGGCGCGGACACAAGTGCAAAACGCTCAATAAAACGGCGGTACCATGAAGCTAGCCCTAAGAAGCTACGCAGCTTTTTTACAGTCGTAGGGGTTGGAAACTCCCGGATGGACTGCACTTTATCAGGGTCAGTGGTTATGCCTTGGTCGTTCACCACATGCCCGAGGTACTTCAGCTGCTTCTTACAAAAGTGACACTTCTCGGGGTTCAGCTTCAGGCCAGCCTCACGAAGGCGGTTAAAGACCAGTTCCAGGAGTTTCAAATGCTCATCAAAGGTCGTTGAAACCACAACCAAATCATCAAGATAAGCAAAGACTTTTGGTTCGAGTTCAACACCTATCACCCTGTCAAGCAACCTCTGGAACGTGGCACCAGCCGAGTGGAGACCAAAAGGCATTACCGTGAATTGGTAGAGTCCTCGGCCAGGGACTGTAAACGCAGTTATGGCCCTACTCTCCTTTTCTAACGGTACTTGCCAATACCCACTCTTGAGGTCTAGCGTACTGATGTATCTCGCCTGGCGGAGCTTCTCCAAAATACCGTTAATTCGCGGTAGTGGATAAGCGTCCTTGACGGAAGAATCATTGACACACCTCATGTCGATGCAAAACCGATATTTCCCTGTGGTTTTCTTGATCAACACAACAGGGGAACTCCAAGGACTCACCGAAGGTTCTATCACACCTTCTTGGAGCATCGCATCCACTTCCTGATCAATGACAGCTTGCATCGCCGGGTTACGGGGGTAGTAGCGCTGTTTTATGGGCACTACATTTTCCTTGAGCCGTATCCTATGCTCAATTAGAGTAGTCTTGCCTGCAACAGCCTCAAACTTCGGTAATTCCTGGCTCAAGAATTCCTTCAATCCCCTATCTTCCTCGGGCGACAAGGTATCAACAGCATCTAAGGCTTTTTCACCTTGATAGGGTTCGGCACCGGGTAAAATCGCCTGGTCTAGGTGTACCATGCCCAACTCCTCCAGGCTAGGCATACCCAAAATCAAGTCATACGACAAGTTCGGTATGCAATACGCCTTCCAGGAGTAGGGTTTCCCACCCACAACACCCGTAAGTGAGTAGAGGGAGCCTGCCTCCCTACTTGACCCATCGGCCAAACGCATTACCGCGTCGGCACTCTCAGGTTCGACTCCTTGGCCACGCAGGAGTTCCTCCACCTTAGACCCTATGAGGTTCACACTCGCACCCGTATCCACGAGAGCGCGGAAGGTTTCACCCCTCAGGTCCACCTCCACGTAGGGCCGCACATCGCAACCATCTTTACCTTCTACGGATCCCGTGAATTTGCTTATTTCCTCGAGCCATCGCTGCCAGTCATCGGAGGTCGTTCGCTTTCCGACCTCGGACTCAGCTGACCCCCTGTGTTCTGAGCCCGATTGGTGTTTCCCGCACGGCAGCCGCACGTAACGGTTGTGAAACCCTCTCGTTGACAATGGAAGCAACGTATTCGTCGGGGTTCCGGACAACGCCTATACCGGTGGCCATTACGGTTACAGTTCCAGCAGATTAAGTCACCCTGCCCTGGGCTCAATGGCTGTTGCTGTTGAGTCCCACTCGGTCTGGGTGGGGCGCTCCGCTGGCTTTTGGCATTCGAGTCGTTACTTTTCACAACTCGTGTCTTGGCCACACCTGCCACTGGTATTTCCTCAGAACAGCTGTTACCCCCCGATTGGGTTTCCACAGCTGCATTATCTCTGACCCTTTCCTGCTTACGTTTGTGCACATAAGCCGTCTCGGACACCAGAGCTAACGAGGGCGGAGGAGGGGGTCGAAAACTACTGCGGTCTCGCAGGTACGACTCATACTCCTCCGCTCGCTTGGTTAATTCCTGGAGAGAGGTGAAGTCGCTTCGCCGCACCATGAGTTTATATTCAGGTTTCATATTTTTATAAACCAGGTTTAATGTCTTTTGAGGCGAAAACTCTCCACTACGCCGGATAAGGGTCGAGATTGCTGTCAGGTAACTACGGAAGGGCTCGTTTTCGCCCTGCGTTCGCTTTCGAATTTCTTCGTCAAGGTCACGCCGATATCCAGGAGGGTAGAACTGAGTTTCGAAGTCAACTCGAAAATCCTCAAAGCTTTCCCAAGAACACTTCTGGTTTCGGTACCACAACAGGGCTTCACCTTGAAGTAATTCCGGCATAGCCTTCAAAACAACATCGGGCGACAGCGAATAAGTTTCCGTGAGCTCCTGAAGCCTCTCGAAAAATGAGACAGGATCTTTTCTCCCGTCAAATCTCAAATTCCACTTCCTCATCAAATTGCAGATAGATGGGAAGTATCTGCTGTCCCAGCGAGTCTGTTCCCAACTCGGCACCCTATCTTCCGAATATGGGTTGAGGTAAGGGGGAACCACGGCACTCTCCTGACTACACCACGGCTGCCACCTCGGGTTCTCAAAATATCCACCCCCCGGCATTGACCTGGTTACATAGGGCATGGTAACCTCAGGTTGCTCGCACCTGGTTCCCTTAGCCAGATGGTACTCATCCTCAGAGTGTGTCCCGGCATGCTGTTGGTTTTCCCCACCCAGGGAGCCTGCGGCGGCTTGAGCCACTGGGACACGACGCTCCGGGGCGGAGTAAAAATCTCGTGGTCGCTGCAAAATCCTTTCCTCAGTCGTCTCTCCCACTGGCCGCGGGTTCTGAACACCTATGCTGGCAGTGGGGATGCAAGGAGGACCGTCATTCCTCGTAGAGAAATAGACATTATCTCCTTCCAGCACCCTCCCCCTTGACCGCGCCTTCACAGACGGTAGGGTTTGGGAGATACGTCCAGTCTGCTCATCGCGTGGGATAGATGGCCGAGAGCAATCACTGAACGTAACCCGCGTGCCTAAAAGATCCCAAGGATCCCCAGGCCGACGGGTATCCTCCGTGCCAGATCTCGCACGCGCTTGAGGGTTTTTCAACACCTCAGCGAGGGCCCTCCGCAAGGATGCAGCATCCGCATGTGGTGGAAGTCCCAGCATTTCCCGGATGCTCACCAACTCCTCCATCACAGTCGGGGGTTGCACCTCTCGACCACCCACAACATTGGGTTGTGCCAGTAACGAGTGGTTTAGGCCAGTTGGATCAGGAGGACAGGCAGCCGCACCTTCACTCGAGGTTGACACCCAAATTGGCTGTGTCACGCCAGTCGCCCCGACTCCAGTCAGAGAGGGCCACTGACTGTGGGGGTCCTTCCAGAACTGGCAAAACCTTTTCCTCAAGTCCTCAACTTTCCCTACAGTATCCAGTCCGAACCTCCCCATTTCTCGGATTAGGTCTTCCTTTTTCAGTTCGTGGATCCAACCAACCCTAGGATCCTCGAACGGAGAACGCAGTTTCTCACCCACCTGCATATTAGGGTTAAGGGGCGCAAACGCATCCGTGGTAACGATGGGCCAATGAACCCGACTGTCAAAAAGTGACGATGGCCTAGTTGTCACCGCAAAAGATGCCGCACTAGTCACCACCACCTCCGTCGAAGTCACAGCGGTTTCACCAACTGTAAGCGGGGTTGTCGGAGACTCAGGCATTATAAAATGCAATTAGCAACCTAAGGTTTCTCAATATACCTAGGCAGGCTGCCTAAAATTAGGTAATTTCAAAATAAGCTACACCGTATCAGCACGGTTACAAATTCACCTTCTTCTATCGTACTAGCGAAAGGAAACCGATGGAAGGTTACTAACAATTAATTCTACACCACTACCCAACAAGGAAACAAGTTCCTATTTACTATGTAGGGTTGCAACTAACTCAAAAAAAAAAAATTCTAAGTCCAAAAAAAATGAGATTTAAGTTTCAAACAACCAAACTCAATCAAAAACTGTCCCTGTTCGGGCGCCATTTTACTGTGATGACTTTCTCGAAAAGGAAAAATAGTTAAAGCTAAAAAATAAATTTTAACTACTCGAGAGAAGTCACCGCAGACCAAATTTTCACCTCACGGATTCACTCCAGTCTTTTAGCTGGGTTTACTCCAGGGTTCCAAGATCCTATCAATTTTGTGTGGTACAGATTTGTACAAACAATGCAATAAGTGTAACAGGTGCAAGCTCAGTACCCGGTAGGACTCAACGCTACTGTACCTTCATCATCGCTCACACCTGGGATAAAACCAATTACTAAAATAATTTTGAATTTTGAAAAGTGATTCAGAATTAATAATTTTGTTGCCAATTGGTGATTCAAACCCGGGTTTAATTTCCACCCTAGCTTTCCGGTCGCCAACGGACAGATCACGACCTGCACCCGCAGTCGTGTGCCGACCTGCCAGCTGCACGGGTTTGACTCAGCTAGTTTTAACAACTACGGTTAACGCTACGATTCACCCACACCGGGATGGGTTTTATCACTTCGCTAACCGTATCGATCAAATATCAATTTAATTTACCAGAGGCAATTTATCTACTTAAATGCCAACACCCCCAGCAACGATCGTGTCGACTCAGGGTTCAGACAACAGACAAACCAACAATTTCTCTACTAAATTAAAATGCCAAATAACCAATTATACTAATACGTTTTAACAACTTATTACTAGTATCCTATTCTAATCTAAGCGCAAACGCACTAATCCCTGTACTCACAAGGCGTCGAATCGGTAATCCCAAGTAAGAACACTCAACACTCCTCCAAACTCAACTTTTCAAATTGACGGTTATCACCACAATGCTTCCCTCGTCTTTCCTCGATTCACCCCTCCTTTTTCCTCCCCTCTCGGGGATCACCTGTGGTGGGGACAACAGCTGATCGGTTGTCCAGCCGACGTCCAGGACGTTACGTCATCGCCTTGGTCTTACACCGCAATGTCAACAACATCGCGAGGTTATGTTGTTATGTTCCGCGGTTTGCCTGACCGATCAACTATGTATCGCCACAAAACTAATACTAACCATCTCCCCAAGTTTATCTACGACTGTCGTGATATCCCTTCACCCTGTCAGTTCGTTAATTACGAAAGTGTAATAAAGTCACGACTAGGGTTGCTGGGCCTAGACAGACGTAGCGTTCGGGGTTAGCGACAAAGTGTTGGTCGGCGACTAATACAGGGTTCTATGTCACCACTGCATTATTCCAAGTGTTATCTCACCTCTCTATAGCACAGGATTTAGGCTAGAGTTTCTAGTGTGAAGTGTAAAGTGACGTGATGTTTTGAGGTTAAGTTTACTCTAGGCCTAGGCCAAGAGATACACCCAAGCTCCAAGGTTTATCACCTTCACCCTCACCAAGAATCAAGAATCAAGAATCAAGAGTTTTATTGTCATTGACCTCATTTACAAGGAATAGACATAGTCAAATGCTTAACCTAAATTACAGACTTAAATACATATTTACAATAAATGTACAAATAATATTTAAAAAAATCAGTTGCTAATTCACTGAAATGTAATGCTGACATCAGTTTCTAAAAATTCCCTGATATCATAGAATGGATTATTTGTCAGCCAATCCTTCAATACTCGTTTAAACTCATTAAAAGAAACCGTCCTAGCTGATAAAGGTAATTTATTAAAAAAATGAATACAATTTAACTTGTGACAATTTCCAATTTTACTTAGTCTATGAGCAGGGATCTCAAGTTTAAGTTTACCTCTGGTCTCATGGGAATGCATATCTTGCCTAATACTAAAGTTTTGGAGATTTGATTTTGTGTATAATAATATATGACTAATATACAAATTCACAACTGTCATGATTTGTAATCTGACAAAGAGGGGTCGACAGTGCTCCACAGGGCCCACCCCACAGATAGTACGAATCACTTTTTTTTGCAAAATTAAAATTTTTTTAACATAAGAAGAATGTCCCCATAATATAAGACCATAAGATATATGTGACTGAAAAAATGCAAAATATGTCATTCTTAAATATTCATCAGTTACAAAATCTTTCAATTTCCAAATTAAATAATTGACTCGAGAAATTTTTTTACATGTATATTCAATCTGTTCCTGCCAGTTGAGTTTGGAATCTAAATGAAAGCCCAGGTATTTTACAGATTTTTTTTCAATATCATTTGAAAGGCCAATGAGAATGTTTTGAGTTTTATCCTGATTGCATTTAAGCTTGTTGGCTGAAAACCACAATGATGTTGAGTCAGAAGCTTCTTTTGCAACTGTACTGAGTGCAAAAATATCTTTGTGAGACGCAAGTAACGTAGTATCATCTGCATATAATACAGAATCAACCCCAATATTACTAGGCAGGTCATTAATTGAAATTAGAAAAAGAAACGGTCCAAGAACCGAGCCCTGTGGAACTCCCGCTTCAACCCCCCTCAAACCAGGGGGCCTCCCTCAAACCCCCCACCCCACTAGGCCTAAGTGTGCAAAAGGTAAGATAGGTTTAAAATGTTAGGTTTTACACCCCCCTTAATTTTGACACGTCACACGGTGCTGATAACAAAATATCAGTCTACGTTTTTTCCCGCAGACTGCTATGGAACAACATATAATTCCACGTCTTTTTCCCGCAGACTGCTAAGGAACAATGTATCGTTCTAATGCAGTCAATGCCTGAATGCCTTTGACATAAACGTTGATATCTATTAACTTTGTTATCAAGAAACACATATAACTCTATACCAAAATAACATACTCTCCATACGATTGAGATACAAAATAACGTCTTCTACCAGTTTTGTATAAGAAACAGTTTTTTCATAGATTTTTTCCTTCTGCGCTCACCTCCGCCCCTGTGGATAACTTCGCAGTGTTTGGGAGTTACATGTATAAATCAATGTACAGTATGGCGGTGAACTTAAATATTTTTAATACATATCCCTCATTATTATGTCATTTTTAGATTGTATACATAATTTTAAGATATTTTTATCCTTTAACATTTTTCGCTTAACCTAACGGTTGGGGAGCTAGAGGCAATTGAATTTGATTTTTTTTGTGCCATAAGAATAACATAGGGGACGTCCATAAATTATGTCATCGCCTTTTTTCCATTTTTCCACCCCCCCCCCCCCTACCCCCTAAAATAATCCTACCATCATAATTTATCTGACCCCCGCCCAGCCTCTCAGAAAAATGTCATCATTTTTAACAAACCTCCGTTTTAAGTGAAAATAATGCTTTTTCCGTCAAAGCTAATTAAGTTCTATTCTTTATTGATTTATTAAGAATATCAATTAACTTTTGAACCCTATTTTGGTGGGAGTTTGTTGAAAGAATTATTCAAACCGGATATTTTCATTTACAAACCACTGCAGTACCGCATTAAAAATACATAGGATATGACGTATTTGAATACCCCCCTCGTCAAAATACCCCCCTCAAAAAATTTAATATAAAACATAATTTTAAAATGATGTCATATCAATGCCGACACCCCCCCCCCCCTTGCACATCACCCTACCATCATTTTCAGTCTCGACCTCCCGCTCCTATTTTCAGATGACGTAATTTAGGGACGGCCCCACATGGCAAACTTGCCTATATCTCCAAAGTGAAAAATATCAAAGTATAAAAATATCTTCAAATGATGCTTTAAATAAATTTCACTAATAAAAATTATCATTTACGCGTAAATGACTTATTTCCAATATGGGGGACAAATAATAAAGATTTGTAAAAATTGATGTTATGAAAAAATGAACCAACAAAACCTGAAAGGGTTGATGTATTAACCCCTGCTTAGGTTTAAGATTTTCTTCTGACTCCTTATGGGCTGTACCCTAGTGGGAAGAAGTCATTGAAAGTATCTCAACTCAATTACAAATGAAGCCATAAATCTAGCATCTGTTTGGTTTTCAGCTAACAAGCTCAAATGCAATCAAGACAAAACACAAAATATTCTAATTGGTCTCTCCAATGAAATTGAAAGACATTCTGTCAAATTGCTTGGTTTTTATATAGATTCTAAATTAAACTGGCAAGAACAAATTGATAATACTTGTAAAAAAATATCTCGCGTCAATTACTTGATCTGGAAGTTAAAAGATTTTGTTACTTTTGATTATTTAAGATTAGCTTAATTTGCGTTTTTCCAGTCGCATATATCTTACGGAATAATGCTATGGGGGCATTCAACGCATATAAACAAAATTCTTATTCTGCAAAAAAGAGTGATTCGCACTATCTGTGGGGCGGGTCCAGTGGAGCACTGTAAACCTCTTTTCATCAGACTCAAAATTATGACAGTAATTAATTTATATATTTATCAAATTCTGCAATATACGAAAATGAACTTACATGAATTCAATTTTAGACAAGATTTTCATTCCTATAATACAAGATGTAAACTTCAATTAGATATACCGGCTCACAGACTAAAAAAAAGTAGTATCAGTCATAAAATGAATTGCATACGTTTTTTTAATAAACTGCCTGATACAGCCAGGACTGTTTCCTTTAAGATATTTAAATGTAAAATATGTGAATGGTTGATTGACAATCCTTTTTATGATATTACTGAATTTTTGGAAACTAATATAAGAATTGAATTTTAATATAGAAATAACAGTTAAGCCTGTTTTATTTGATTTTTTTTATCTTTACTCTATATATGTCAGTGCCTGATACAGAATCTCAACTGCTGGACTTTGTAAGGTTTTCAGGCTTTGTATTTTTATGTGTATATATTGACAATGTCTATTCCTTTGTAAAAAAAAAAGGTCAATGACAATAAAACTCTTGATTCTTGATTCTTGATCTGTAAGTAAATTGTATTTTAAGTAATAAAAGTATATTCCATGTGTAATTTATCTATTTTAATTAATTAAAAGAGTTATAAAAACATTTCCAGATGTTTTGATCACTTGGTAATCTCCCTTCAATGCTGTCAAATTTTGAAAATTTTCAACTTGTTTTCTATCTACTGTTGTGATAGTTAAAAATTGTAAATTTTCAGGCATCAGAGACATTTTGCTGATGTTCAAACAACTGAATACAAGCAACTCCGGAGCCCTGACGCTCGACGAGTTCTGCAACGTTTACGACGCTGTGTCGATCAACTGGGAAGTGCAGTATGCCAACATTCCGTGGTTCCACTCCGCGTGGATGCCTCTGCAACGCTTCTGCCAACTGATGCACAATCTCGTCATGTGGTCTCACTTTGAAACAGTAGTTTGTAAGTATTCACTATTTACAATCTGTATGTAATTTGAAGGTTTCTCATGTTCCAGTTCCGTTCATAGATTTCTTTGCTTTTAGAACTTAATAATATAGGGATGGTAATGGAGTCATTTTGTCTCTCTGGACTTTTCCTCAACCGTCCCTAAGGGACCAGATCTATATCATTGTAACCGACACATTGGTTCAAACATTCAAATCAAATAAAAAATGTCTTATTCAGTTACATGTAAAATATTTACAAAGAACAGAGTCAGTACTAGCCTAAATCCTATGTATTAATGCGGTTGTAACGCTGAGTTCTCAGTACAATTCGTGTTTCAATTCATTTCATGATCCAGCCAAGACCGAAGTCAAGGAGGGTTCCCCTCCAATGGCGCCGGGTACCTACCTCTCGGCATACCCCGACGGTCTGATAACAGAGAGCCCCCTGCCAGAACATGTCATGTAACAGGGAAGGCCCACCAGACAGGGAACTTATGGAACCACGACAGCCCCAAATCACATTAAGGCGGATTAGACCCCCACAAAACCCGGAATTCACTAGGCCTGTGGTACTCAACCGGCGGTGAACCCAAATCAACCATCCGCTGTGAGTGACAGTGGCAGCACTACCCATGCTACTTCTCAGCTTTCGTTTGTGAGCAACGCTCCCAGATGAGGCTGGAGGGCCCCCCACAGCTGAAGCTGTGTGCCGAGCATACCGACAACCTCTACCCCCTCGAGTCCAACCCAATATCCGGACTGGCCGAAGCCAGGGGCTTGAACCGGATCCCGAGGTCTCCATTTTAGGTTTTACATGGGTGGTTCCCAAGCAGAATAACTAGGTCACTGGAAACCCGCACGCCAAAGGCGCCGGCTACACTGCAACCGCACCCGAAGGCACGGAAGCCCCAGATCCCCGACATCCTGACTCATTACCTCCCTTTTGGGGGGAGCTGGAGTGAGACACCCAGTAAGCGCGCGATTGACACAAGGCCACCTCCGCCAGGGCTCGGAACAGCCTAAGCTGCCCTACTTCAGTTAATAAGGAGCCACGCCCGTTACCCAACTCGGTACTTTGAGCTGGGATTGGGTAGTGAACTTCCCAGTTCTAGGGGTGCAGGTCCTGAAGTACAACATACACCCCAAGTTAGTGGACCCCATAGTTCTCAGTACAGTAGACGCCCTCTTAGCCGGCCACCTTTTAACCGGTACCGCTTTAACCGGCCTACCCTGGCACAAAAACAACATCTTTTTAACCGGCCATTTTTTATCTCAACAGTAATATATTTATAGTTTTTTTTTTCAAGCCATAATTGCATTTAGGCAATTGAAATTGTAGGTTGGCTTTTTTAAATGTACGTTGGTATAACCGGTTAAATCACTATCCGGCCGATGCCTGGTCCCGATTTGGCCGGTTAGGAGGGAGTCTACTGTAACTACTGAACCAATTTTGACGATTTATATGTCAAATTAAAATGAATGATGGGTAGATTTGCAGAACCATCTTCAAATGAACAATAGATCTTACGGCTACGCCTAACAACCCTTAAAAACTTAGGGTCAATGCAATTAATTTGGTAGACTAAAATAACTGTTTACACAGTTGGATGAGCAAATTTTAACCGTCAGTTTGGAAAAGTTGGTTATTGTTTCTATAAGCACACTTTCTACATTAGGTTTTGTTGTACGGAATCCTGAGATTTACATTAAATATTGAATGAGGAATAAGAGCACTAAAGGTTTGTTTCGATGTGTACCATATGTAGATACTTTAATACATAAATACTTTACTTGAAACACCGACGCACTCTGTAGTGCGTATTTTAAGGTGAGTATGACTGAAGGGTGTGTGTGATGATTGTGATGGATCAGATGAGATGTAGCTTTGTTACTGACCAATAAGCAGCTGTTTCATTTGTCAGGATCATTAATTAATAGCCCAATGAATGACCAAAGGCAGCTGGGTCCACTATTGAACCATCATAAAGCACTAACTTTTCTCAGTTTTGAACCAGGAACCTTCAGATTCAAAGGCGAGCTCTATAACCACTCGGCTACCAAAATAGACATAGAGAAATCTGTGCCCAAGTAATGTGAACAATAGTTGATGAGTGGGATGGATACACCTATTAGAGCAGAGGCTGATGTGAACCCCCCCCCCCCCCCCCCCCCCCCGTGGGAATTTTCGACATATACATTTTTGTGTTTGTATTGACATGTACTTCATGGTTTTAGGAGTTTGCCACTTAAAAATTACAGCATATCCCGAAAAATATGAAAAAACCATGAAAAATATAAAATCTACTATCATCATTAAAATGATTCAGTTTCAAAAATCTTTTGACAGAAAAACCTAACAGTTTGACTTGGCCAATTTTATTAATTAATGGTTCGTTCTGAAGCTCTCTACTTATAGAATTCCAAATAATTATGAAATTTCTTTAGATTTATGGTGGAAAAGTGAAATAACATGTTTTATATACAGTGTGGTTGAAAAATCCCGGAATGGTGAAATATATTTTTTACCATTATAGATAAAGTTACAAGACTTAGTATATCAATAATGGCCATAAATGTCTACTCTGTTAAGCTATTATCACTTTTTTACCCCTTAAGGGGGATGGCCCACGAGGAGTCAGACAAAATTCTTAAATAGCAGCATAGGTCAAGTTTGGTATCAAATTAAAGGTCCTAATTAGCAGAGTACAATTTGCGCAAACCCGACGTTAAAAGGTAGGGCATAAAGAAAGTTATTGCATTTTAAAGTTTTACCCATATATTTTAATGGAAACTTTGTTTGCCTGCCATTTCCGTTTCAGTCATCCATTTGAAGTCTAGTTTGCGGCATTGTACTCTGCTATGTGGGACCTTTAATTTTATACCAAACTCGACCTATGCTGCTTTAAAAAAGTTTTGTCTGACTCCTCGTGGGCCGTCTTTTCTTGGTTTTCTGAAATATGCTGTAATTTAAAAAAGGCAAACAACTGAATTCTTAATCTGGTAGGTAAGTATAAGTCATAAATTCCCACCGGGGGGGGAGGGTTTCATATTGGCGGCTCATGGTCTACATTGCTTGATGAATCTTGCCCAAGACCCATTTTCAAGCATGTATGTATGTATGTATCGTATGGCTATCACAGCCAGCTACCATCTTGAATAATAATAAAATAAGTAAAATCTGTTCTGCAGTTCAAAGCACCTGCGTCAGTACATTTAAAAGTGGCCCGGAATCGGGCCATTAGGATTTGGTCTGACAGCTGGCATAGCTGAGAGATCACTTGCGTAATAGTTCAGCTGCCAAAAATTGTTGTTCGTTTAGCACCACCCGGGGAGTACGTGCAGCTTTAATGGAATGCTGCGGACGCGAACAACATCACCCCCCAACAAGCAATGGATGCTGAGTAGTTTAGTTCCATTGACTAGAGAATGATTCTCTTTACTGTACCATATTTATTTATTACTTTATTTTCTTAAGATAGCTTAGACTGGTAACTCAGAATTGCATTACGTAAGTCAACTACATCCGACTATTTCTTTCAAGTTCATAGAGAGATTGGATGAAAAACTTTGTAGCTGTGGGAAGATAATGCAATGAATGAATAATAACGATCAGAAGTCAAGTCGTTGTTATTGTCTATACTTGTATGAAATTTGAATAAAAACAGTGATTATGTCATAAAGCAAGATAGTAAAAAATTAAAATTAAAGAAGAAAAAGTGAAAAGCGGAAAATATATATATAGACATGTTTATTAGCCTGTATCCCAGAATAACCACTTGTTCAAAAATGTATATGAGTTATATTTTTGAAATGAATTTATTTTATGAGATAAATTCTTGGAGAGAGGAAAAAGCTGATTCAATTAAATTTTTTACAGTAGGCCTAATCTCCAAAACTTAAAATGGTCTTTTTTCTGATTTCATATTTTGTGGGACGGAACAATCTTAAAAAATAAGTGCTGTTGTATTTTAGTGCTGTTGCATAATATAAACAAATTAATAAAATTAATTCGCCTATCTTTTTAACAGGAAGCCCTGCAACATTGATTGACATTTTATTTAATTTGTGTAAAACAGATAAAAATGAGCCATAATTGTTCTTGTCCAACAATTAGTTTAGGTTTTGGACATTCGAGTTGGGAATGATATTTCTAGGATCAGATAAGATGACCTTCACGCTGATGCCAAACAATAGAGAATTTTATCGCCATGTTTTTCTTATTCTATCGGCCATCTCAAATTAAAATTGCATTATTATCTTCATACTCCTAGAAAAGTGAACTTCCTCTACTTATAATATAATTTCTGTTTAATTTTTCATTGTATTTTTTTAGCCAGTAAACTGATTACCAACATGTGTTATCAATTCTCAGTTATTATTATTATTATTTTTTTTTTTCAAAAATCGGCAAAACTGACAATTGACATATTTCTAGCTCAAAAGGATGAAATAGATAACCCTTATACTCCTTTATTACATTATAACTCTTATTTATTTTATCTTCTGTTGCAGGTGCAGTCGTTGTGTTAAATGGCATGTCAATGGTGTACAGAGCTCTAGAAACCTACCCAGATTTGGAATCCGCTGCAAAAATGTTTTTGGCTTCATGGGATGCTCTGGTCTTCCTGTTTTGTAAGTTTTTCAATTAGATTGTTACATGTACATAAATGTACCGTGAACTTTCAGAAAAATCTTCAAGTAAATTTCACATAGAGAGGGAAGAAAAAATTAGACTCTTATTAGGTTTATGTCCCTCTTTCAACACAAAATTGTGTTTTGTTATGTGTAACATGAAGTTTTTCTTATGACTTCCTTTAAAGAATATCCCCTGAGGAAGTCTTTGAAAAGTTTTTAGTCTTATGTTCTATCATATAAATAATTTTAATGACCTTTGTATGAAGAATTGAAATAGAATCACATGAAAGATTAATTTTATGAAAGTTATTGCATCTTAAAAATTTGAAGGTATGATTTTGGAGAAAATTTTGATTTCCTGCGATTTTTTATTTGAGTGTCTTCTGATGCATTATAGTCTACTAATCAAGACCTTTCTTTCATTTTATGTGTAATACCGAATGCTTATTTTGATTTTTCCAGATTTACAGTTTACTTCAATTACTTTTAGCCACAAACCCATCAAATCTCCTTGGGCATTTCTTGAATTGAACCGTGACCTCTTGAGCTGAAATCCAAGATGCTAACTTTTAGACTAGCTAGATGCTTAATAAGTCTCAACAGCTCACTAGCTCTATTAAAAGTGATTGCTAAAATCCTCACCTGTAAATCAAGCATACTGTAATTCCTAAACCCGTTTCTTCACAGTTATTTTTTTTATTTTCCAGTACAATCCCTGGAAATAATCGTGAAGATCTTAGGACTGGGGATGAATCATTATTTACACTCGGGCTGGAACTTCTACGACCTCATGGTGACTGTTGTTAACGTCGTTGCGGTTTTCATCATCTACTGGATGCCATCGTTCACTTACGGAGTGGTCGTTCGTCCCTTGAGACTGCTACACCTATTCAAGATGAAGAAGCGTTACCGAGACATTATCGGCACCTTGGCTTTGCTCACGCCCCTCATGTGCTCCACAGCTGTAGTCATGCTAGTGCTTTACTACTTTTTCGCCATCATTGGAATGGAGTTGTTTGAAGGCTATGACATGAAAAATTGTTGCAAGTAAGTCGGTGTGAAAATTTTAAATTTTCAGAGATTTAAAGAATTTTTTTTAGTTTCATTCATGAAGTTACTGTGGCCTAAAACATATTATGATACTTTATTTGATGTTATCTTTCATTATGCAGATTGATTTCTTTTGCCAAAAAAATATCCTAGAATCCGCACGGATTGGTATCTTGATTGTGCTGGCATTGATTATCATCTAAATTCTTAAATCGTGATCATGTAATTCTTTTGATTGTTATTGTATCGGTTATCTTCAACCAGTACATTTGGATTCTTCTTCCACTTAAATATGATCCCCATCAGAGGTGTTAATTGAATGGAATAATTATTGTTTCCTTCTGAATTTTATACCAATTGCAATATTTCTAGTGTACATGTGTATTGTACTGTCTGTGTATTGTACTGTGTATTGTTTTGTGTAGTGTATTGTCTTCTTGAGGTATAAAGTGTTGTTTTTGCTAATTTTATCCTAAAATAATATGATTTTAACATTATGAAAGTATATATTTGAGTAATCTAAATCAGTTTAGCAACGTTACACTGAAAGTGTGATTTTGATTAGTGTTAAACATGTACAACGGAGCTAAGTAAAATATTGCAATTTTTTAAACTATTTCTTTTTAGTTTCTGATTAGTGAGAACATATAATTGTCTGATGTCAAATTGTAGTTTTATAAGATCACCTTCCTTTAAAGAGTCGAATTGGAAATAACTCACATAGGTTGAGTTACCATCTATAAAAGAATAATCTAGTTTTAAGGGACCACAACAAATATTATAGCATTATACATATAAATATAATTCAGATGTATGCTAGAGGTGGGCAGGCATCTTTTTGCCTCACTTTGCCCAGGCCACTTAGACTATTGATTGTGCATGGATCAAATTAGACAAAGTAAGGGGGTGAGCCGCTACAGTACAGGTGAATGGTACTGATAAAAACTCCTGGAAGAATGTGGATTATAAGCCACGACATCGCTGCCATGGTCCCGAAGTCTGACACGCTAACCACTATGCCATCGACTCACCCCATTTTGTAAACTCTGTTTAACCTCCTAAGATAGGTTAGGAAATAGAAAGATGCTTGATGTGATTTTTTACAATAAACCAAAAGTAAACAACCATATCCCATTATCTGTTTCAGGGGGACAGCTGTTGAAGACTTTTACCGATACTCAGCAAACGAAACCTCTGCTCTGGGCTACTACTACCTCAATACCTTTGAGAACCTGGCGACTAGCTATGTTACACTGTTTGAACTGACCGTGGTCAACAACTGGTTTATCATGATGACCGGTTACGCCAGTGTCGTTCACCCGCTAAGCAGGATATATTTCATCCTCTTCTACTTGACTACGATGGTAGTTTTAACGATTGTCGTAGCCTCTGTGCTGGAAGCATTCAGGTTCCGCATACAATACAAAAGACACACTACCAAGCGAGATGGTTTGTTTTCATTAATTCTTAAATTGTTAAGTTAATGAACTATTAACTTTATAAACTATTAAGTTTTTAACTTAATATACTATTAAACTTAATAAATTATCAAGTTTTTCTATTGTTATAAGTAGTACAAAGTACCAATATTGTTATGGCTACTTTTCTGTTCTTCCCTTAAAAGTCATCTTCACCTTTGTGCTAGTAGCTCATTGTTGCACAGTCGGCAATGTTAACCATACGGCTTTCATGCAAAACATATTATTTTATTCCCCTGTTTTGGACGCGGTTTTTCAACAGATTTTCTTTAAACTTGGTAAGTGTTTAGTTAGTTAGATCCTTCATACCTCAAAATTTTGAAAATTTAACAAATATTACTCTTTGTGTCCGTGTCATCGCAAAGTAAATTAATTTTCCTCAGTAATATTTTTAATTTTTCAAAATTTTGAGATATGAGGGGCCTAATATAACTATTTAACTAAACACTCACCAAGTTTAAAGAAAATCGGTTGAAAAACAGCGTCCAATACAGGGGAATAAAAAACCATGTTTTGCATAAAAGCCGTATAGTTAACATTACCGACTGCGCAACAATGGGCTACCCGCCCAAAGGTGAAGATTTTGGTTTTTCCACTTAATAATTTTTATTTTGCTGATGGATGAATGTAGGAACTTCATATTTATCATGGACCTATATAATACCAATGTCCATTTCCACAATAAAAATTATTGTTTTCCGATTTATTTTTTCAAAATGGCGGCATTGTTAAATTTTAAAACTCAAATAACGTAATACCGGTAAATTTTATCAAAATTTTACAATGCACAAAACAAATTAACAAATTTAATTATCTAACTAATGATACCAAGTTTAAATGGATATGACAACAAATAACGGTGTTATTGTCATTTTTCATCAGAGAAATATTAGTTTTGCATTATAACTAATGCAAATTAAGGTTATTTTAATAGAAAAATCACAATAACTCCATTATTTGTGTTCAGATCCTTACAAACTTAATATCATTGGTTAGATAATTAAATTTGTTAAATTATTTGTGTTTTGTAAAATTTTCATAAAATTTACCGGTTTTACAACATTTTAGTTTAAAAATTTTAAATAACAGCCATTTCAAAAATATAAATCGAAAAAAAATAATTTTTATTGTGAATGGACATTGGTTTCATAAAGGTCCATGCTAAATGTGAAGTTTCTACATCAATCTGTCACCAAGATAAAAATCATTAAGTGTAAATAACAAAATGGTGGATATCTGGGTTAGTAAGCATATTAGGACATTCCTGCATGTGACCTTTTCTGCTATTTTAACCCAATTAGCCATATTATGAAGTTTGGTGACAGACTTTAAAGATACCCTTAAGGATCTTAAGTCTTTAAAGACTTTAAAGGGATTCCCGGAATGAGGTACGTGAAGTACTAGGCCGAAGATGACTGCCGACATCCATTTCGATTGTTTATTTTAACAAAAACTACACGTGCGAAGAACAACTCTGCATATGCCCGCTCAAACGGTTAATGTACACTGTACTCATGCCAATATTGTGAGTTATCCTCGTGGGTCATGGAAACAATGTTGCAAGCTAATTCCTCAAGAAACACATCTGAAGTCTTAGTCTTCTTTTATTCATGAGAATAATTTTGTAAAAATTTTAAAATGATCTTGATTTCAAGGATTGACATCACATAATTGCATTAATTAACCAATTAATTAACTGATGCACTTAGACAAATTGTGTGACAATACTGACAATAGTCATGTGACTCATCTAGGAGAGGATAACATGGGAGAAGAGAATAAAAAGAACAGACACTAAACTACTATCCTCCTCAGACCCATACCCAAATAAAAAATTTTTTTGATGTAATGGTGGTTTTTGGGTTACAAAAAAATCAAAGAACACAAAAAAAATTTTTATAATTTTTTTTTATTTGTAAGTATAAAAAAACGCATGTGTCAAATATGACACATTGGGACTAAGGGACTTAAAAACTTTCAAAATAAAAAATGTAAGAAAATGTTTAAAAACCCTAAAATTACACAAAAACACATTTAAAGCTCGTGGAAAAGCTTGTAGCAATTTCTGGATGTGGTTATGCAAAGATGTTCCGCAGAAAAAGCGCACATTTGTAGATTAACATCCCGGGAAACGACATCGGTGCCTGGTTGTTTGGTCGCATTAAAGCAAAATATTTGTTAAATATTTTATAATATTTATTAATATTTATATTGCAAAATATAATATAATATTATATATAATATTATATTATAATATTTATATTGCAAAATATAAATTAAAGCAAAATTTGTTCGGTGGCAGAACTACTGAAAAAAACAAAAAAATTGGCCTAAAACCTCCAAAAATGTAGACTGGCATTTAAAGTTTAATGTAAATCTAAACCTTTTTATCTTTGGAAATAAAAGAATCAGTTTTCAAAGGTAAAATCAAAATATTGTACTAAGGATAAAAAAAATAAACAATGCAACTCCAAAGTCCCTTAGTCCCACTGTGTCACATTTGACACAGTGGTTTTCAAACAGCTGTAGATGGCAGAAAATATAAATACTACACAAAACCATTATTATCATTCAATAGCATAGCTATTCAAGAATGCTTCTAATTTTTTCAACTCATTAGCCTAGATTTTCATTAAAATACGAACTAATTACTTTGAGAGGTTCGAGGTAGCTATGGAAATGGGTTGTCAGCCATTTTTGATGTTGACAAATGAAGTGACAACAGTAGTCAAATCACCAACTGAGTATTTCTAGCATGTGGTGGTACCTTGTGGTGGATGCTAGAACTACTCCCAAGTCAAGGTTATACACAGTACAACCAGGGGAAAATAAATTGCAGACGTGTCACATATGACACGCGGGATCCGAGGAGGCTATACCAATAGTGCAAACAATTCTAAACAAAAATTTTTAAATAAGTTAAAATTACGTGTTGCATTATTTTATACAAACTAGTGTATATTCTTGGTAAAGTCATTGAGGCATATTCCAGTTTTTTATCCTTACCACTCGAATTATATCAGAGACCAAATAATACTGCTAAAATTTTTATTTTGCCCAAACAAAATCCCAAATTTACCCAAATTATCTCAACCTTGTGTATTTGAGATATGTTCCTACTCAAGCAAATGATTGTTTTGTTTTATTAATTTTTCCCATGTTTATATCCAAGTCTCAAGTTTTCCTTTTATTTTTTTTTTTTTAGAAGAGAAACTTCTTCATGAAGAAATTGATCTAAAGTGGGAGGAGATACAGAGTTGGGTCCAGGATTTCCATATATTAGAGAAACTGCGATCAGATTTAGTCGTTGGGGTAAGTAGCTCAAGGGTTGTATCAATCAGTTGTATCAATCAGTTGTATCAATCAGTTGTATCAATCAGTTGTATCAATCAGTTGTATCAACAGTTTTTCAATATTGTTTTGATGTGATGTCAAATATAGGCAGTGAAAGTGATTTCTGAGGTATAAACTGCAATAGTCGGACACAAAAGAGATTGAAATATAAATCCTATGAAAGGAATGTAATAAGCAACCTACATACGACACTATGTACACTAAATATAATGTAGATATATATATAAAATGTATATATACCGTATGTCTATATAAATATATAGTGTAGTATGTATATGTAGTTTGTAATACCAAAGTTCATAATGGTTCATAAAGTTGTAATAGTGATGTGTCAATACCAAGTTCAAATCTCGAAACCACCAAAATTTTTAAGTTTAAGGTTTGACCAGCAAGTTTTGAGAATCAAAACCCAAAATTGCTAGAATTTTCGGGACATTATTATTGTTTTTACGAAAATAACGATGTTGATCTGTATAAATCAACTAGGGATGGACGAGATTGGATTTTTTGTTCAAGACGAGACAAGACGGTATTTTTTAATCCTCATAAAATTTTGAAACGAGATCTAGAAGGCAATTCTCTTAAGAACTTTTATTTAAAAATATCTTTAAAATACATCAGATAAAACAAATATTAAGTACCTTATTACAAATAATACCTGTAACCTGTATAATGAGACTCCTACTGTACCTATTATTCTTCTATTAACCATATATTTATAGTAGAAGATATAATCTAAGAAGTACTCAGTGTTTGGGTGCACGTCATCATCAATGGAACTCACCAAGGACATTAATACAAATCCTTTCTTGTTGCTTTTTAGGGAATAGCGACATTTGTGGGAGTTCGCCCCAGGAACAGGGAGATCTTGCAGAAGCGAATGTACAGAACAGAGATAGATCAGTGGATGCGCGAGGCCCCGCCCGCGCCCGACTCTCCCCACTCTTCTTGTAAACACTAATTGACTTTATTTTATCGGCTTAAGTCATGACTTTTAGATTACTTTTAACTTTGTAACTTGGGACTTTTTCAGTCGCTAATTTTCTTCATTGTGAGCAAAACTAATCTATGGAATAATTTTATCTATTTTCATCATTTAACAATATTTAACTACAAATTAGTTAAATTAACACTGTATATCATAGAATGAATTATTTATTTGTACATATCTAAAATGAATCTTGAATACAGCTATGAATAGCATCTTTGTGATCTGGATAGGTGTTGCTAATTGCCTAGCAAATTCTGATAAAAGTAATGTACATTTTGGATTGTATAGTTTCTGATATAGGTTACATTTTAATCTCAATTTTTTATATTGGTTTTTTTGTGTTCACATTATTTTTTAATATTTCATTTTGCATCTATAAGATAATATGTTATTATATTAAGGGACAAAGACACCTTATAATAGTTTTATATTTTTATTTTTATCTTTACTTGTTGCATTTATGCATTTACGTTAGAAAGAACATCTAAGTTTTGTGATCTTACTTATTTTTTATTAGTTAGTATACTTAATTTCAGCAGTATTATGATAAGTTTATCTTAGAATACTCTATGATATTCACTGAGTTGTTATGATATACGCTTTTAGATGTTTCTTTTGGTCAGACCCTTTGTGTAGTTATGAAGCATTTTTGAGCTACATAGCTATTGTTTAGGTGAGACTCTCCTTAACCATATCGACTTACCTGAATCTACGCATCACAAGAGAAATTCCACCTGAGATATGTGTATTTTAGTGTGCACAATATGAGTTCTAATATTCCAATATTTAAAAAAATGGTGATTGCTTGAAAAAACAACGCTTAAGTATGATAATTTAGAAGAAAAAAAACATTTCAGATGAACCTTAGGATGCATTTACTTAATTTTACCATAGGCACTATTCTAACTTTCATTTTGGAACCACGATTATGCCAAATCGAACATAAGAACGTTTTAACAGAGATTCAGACGATATTTTACCTAAATTAATGACTAACATAATTATTTTTATGACATTTAAGTTTTGAATATGATATCTTTACTGCTTACCGACCATCAAACACGATCCAAAATGATGTCCGGGTACGACGGCTCCGAAATGGCCGCAGTAAAAAATCAATATTTTATCTGCACACAATTCACCACTCTAGAGATCAAAGTTTTTAACTTGAATAGACAATGCAAAATTTAGGAATTTAAATAACATAAAGCTCCTAAAAATGAGAAAATTCCAGTCAAAATTCGCTTGACTGATGGCGGGTATTAGAGCATGTCATACCATTGAATGCTAGATAACAGAGTACCTACTGCATTAATGTGCATGACACTCCTCGAAATGCTTCAGTACTACCATGGTACGTCTAGAAATGGTTTTCTTAACTACTAGTCATATGTTTGCAGTCAAACTTCTGTTCCTTTAAAGTACATGAAACTTTGATAGATTTCTCTTATTATTTGATGTAACATGATATTATCGGTTGCCAAAAATTAAGAAGTTTGTATATTAACTTCAAGTCTCCACTAATTGTTTTTGTTTTAACTTCTCGTGCTGGAAACGGTTGAGTGTAAGTACAGAACTAAAACGACTATTTCAATGAAATATCAATTTGGAGAGGTTAGTTTATGGTGGTTTGATTGAAGAGTGTATGAAGAAAGAGTGGCAAGAATTGAGTTTGAGATCAAAGTTTTTTTAAAGAAAATTGGAAGTTTTTAAAGAAATGGATTTACATAAAGTAAGATGTAAGCCTGAAGAAAAAAATCTGTAGCGAGTAGATGACAAATTGACTATATTGGGCAGAAGACAAAGAGGATTTTAAGCTTACCTGGGCGACGAGGCAAAAGGTGATCATTTTGAATTTTCACTGGAGTAATAATCATTTTAAAGATATTCATTTTGTGACAAGCTCTAGTGAGGATAGGATGGCATTGATGTAGTGTGAACAAACTGATTATAAGGCGACTTGTGGATTGCTGTGGACATTGTCAGAGTGAGTTGGCATCTTGGGTATCTCAGAACAACTCACTATCTGCCTTTTGCCACCCATGAGTTGCTCCAAAATGTGAAGCTTCGCCAAGAAAAAATGTAGCTACGCATATTCACCTGATGATCCATAATTATTTATTTTTAATATATCTACATCCACTGAATGCTTGAAGTTGGTCTGATAGTTGGCTTTTTCTGCAATGGTTACCTTTACAATTGACAAAACAAATTGCCACTTTAAAACACATTATTTAAATAAACATAAAATAATTGTTTAATATTTAATTTTAGTTCTTTCAACTAAGAGAAATTATATTCTCATGTGTACCACTCTATATTAAGTGGGTTCCCGGATGAATCTAGATAACAATATGCACATCAGCTATGGGAAGATGTAAGGACCCAGGTTACATAGGAAGATTGACAATGCAAAGATAGTCGTTGCAGTCTTACTTTATGCAGCTTTTGAAGATTTTTAAAAACTTGAGTCAAGTAATGAATACAACAGATATAGAGCTGAAAAAATTTAAATCATGTGAATTCTTAGATTGATGTCAACAGTTTACGAGTAGTAAATATATCAGCCTCAGGATTAGTACTTTGCACAAAATGATCATATTTCTTTCGGTAAGGTTAATATCAGTCGTTTGGTCTTTCTAAAATGTAAGTGCCTCTATACCAGGTGTTCAAAAAGTTTAGGAACGGATTTATAATTTTTTTTATTAATAAAGATGGACCAATGAAAACGGGAACATAGTTATAGGACAATTTTAACACTCTATCAATGAATGATTTTCTATCATATCTGAGGGACGGCCCACAATTAATCAGAAGAAAATTTTAATTGTAGACAGGTTGATATGCACATCAAATTAAAGGTTTCAATTAGTTGAGAACTACCCCACAAACATGGCTTGAAATGGATAGTCAGTTCAAACATGCCAGGTGATCAAATTTACTAATTTAGCACGAAAATCATATTTACAAAACTTAAGAACGTGGTAACTTCTGACATACTCAACCTGATGAGATCCGGTTTTTGTTAAATTGCTCTGAATTATAAGGCCTTTAAAATTATGTATGGCATGGCATAGTCTATAGTAAGGTTTACGAAAATAGTCCTATGAGAGGTGATACACTGTTGCCAAATCTATACAGAAACATGTTTTTATACGATAATACACATGGTAAACATAACAACAAATGACAACATTGCAGGGCAAGAGAGGGTGAGAGGTGACACAGCTGATAAAATTTCTATCAGACAATTTTTGTGAACATAACTATAATGAAGTTTTCTCCAAGACTTCTTAGGTGACGTCCCATAGAGGAAGTCGTTGATAAAACTTACTTGGGCAATATCACTTCATAAATAATTTCAAAGGCCTATGAAATCAGAGAAATTTGCCTGAAACCTGATCTCAAAAGGTTGAATATGTCAGGAGTTATTGTGTTTTAAAGTTTTGTTAATATTATTTTAACCCTAAATCGCCTGCGATTTATGAATTGATTACCCATGTGAAGTCAGGTTTGTGATGTTTATACCTCAAGGTTATGTTTATGTTATGGTAAAATGTTTTTTGCAGTAATGTAAATCTAGTTGAATAATAATAACATCGATTCCAGTGACTCTGGCACACAAATCTTCTAAATTTTGGTATAAAAAAAAAGCGTTGGACGAGAAAGTCTATTCACGTTGTATATAGTCAATGCTATAACTATGTTCCAGATTGTGTTGACCTTTCTTAATTATTAACTAAATCATAAAGCCTTCCAATGACTTATTGAATTCACAATCTATTTGTAAGCAAAGTAATGAAAAATATCCCCTTTTAATTAAGGTGCATTTTTCAACCAAAAAGGAATCTAAATTTTCACACATTGTTTGGTACATATACTAAATCTCAATTTCGGTGGCTCAGTGTCTCAAAATAAAAAGTCCTGACTATAAAAACCAAATGTGTGTACTCTCAAAGAGTTTTTTAGTCAAAATATGAATGTGGTAGTATGATATGGCATGTGTTTGTTTAAAACATAGGTTGTGTACTTTTGTTTTTATGTAATTGCAACAAAATCCATATTTGTAGACATTTAGTTGATATAAATTTGTTTTTGTAACATTTTGTAATGTGAATCAAGTAAAATGATATTGATTTATTTATTCATTTATACTATTCTTATAATTTTTATTACAAATTGCATTTTTTCTTTTGTATTAGGTAATGTATAATCTTCCAGTAAATTTGTAATTAGCCAAATTAGTCTTCCACCTCTCCACAAACTATTTTATTTATTTATTTACTATTATTTTTTTTATATAATCTTAGAGTGTCATTGGCCTAACTAAGTTGTTTAGGGTTGAGGAAGGCAAGTAGGCTTGCACACCTGGTGAAACTGATTGAAGCACACAAATGAAAAACTGCATAAAAATATCCATTCTTCACATCCACTGGAATCTTCATCATGGCTTCTACAAGTTCCTATTCAAAACCCCAATTGGTTTGAAGTATTGAACCTTCTATGCCGTATTTAGTGTTCTGTGTTCAGCTGAACCATCAGGTGTGCTGGTTTTCTTTTACATTCCTAAATACATTATATTCTATGTAAGTTTCACTGTGAAAGTTAGAATGAAGTTACCAATTTTAAATGTTGGCATCTAGGTTTTTTGATGCTAAGTTTGTTATAGGAAGGCGTGTGTTTGTATTGTTTTCTATCATTTTAAGGTATGTGATTGCTTTCAATGTTAATTTTGTTGCACTTTTCAATTTCCACTTTACTGATGTTTAGTTAGTTGCAAATCACTCAAAATTATTTGTTTATTTTCTTCATTTAGTAATTATGTTATAGGTTCTCTTTAGTTAGATTTACACTTAAGCAATGTGATGTTTAATTTTACAAAAATAAACAGCATTCCCTTCACAAACAAATTTTCACTCACATTGATTTGGAAGGAGACATATGATTATACGTTTATTAAATATTATAAGTAATGTTGCAATATTGTGTTGTAGTTATTGATATTTTAAGTATAACAAGAAATTTACATTTCTTAACAGTATCTTTGTATTTACCATCTTTAATTTTACTCTTACTTTGGTTATAAATTACTTTTGGGTAGTAATATGGAATAATAACTAAATGGTGTGACTAATTTGGTCTCAAATATAATTGTAATAAGTTTTATAGCATCCCTAATGTACAGATTTAAATATAACTCCTGTACAAAAATTACATCACATAATATACGTATTTTTAAGTTTATGTATGGTATGATTAATTTAGTATAGTTATTTTATGTTAATTGTTTGTGGTATTTTTAGATATATTTGCACCATTGTTGAGTTTTTTGTTTGTTAAATACTTTTTATCACAACCTATTTATGTTAAAACCTTTAATAAAAAAAATACAATGTATAATTCATAATTTTTGGGATTGTTAAACAATTGTTAACTAATCATATTGCTGTGGGATTTTTTTCTCACTAGATGGGAAATATTGTACATTGTATTCAGTTCTTAGTAAACCCATTGTTGTACTAAGGGCTGTTAGTGTGCTTAGTTCAGAAATTATTTTAGAATTTGAAATAGAGAATCATCAGTTTTCTGTACTACAATTTGATTCCCCAAAAAGCTTAGTTATGCTCTTAAGTGAAATGTTCTTAAGAATTTTCATGTAGTATTTCTTTGTATTGTCAACATTTAATATCTGAATTTTTGTTACCTTAAAACTACCTACTTCTAAATTTACTATACCGGTAAGCGTTTAACCAAGTACACTTTAAAAATGTTGAAATATAGTCTACATTTTGATAAAAATCAATAGCCTTGCCGCCCTGATTATTATTTGTTCCTCAAACTTGTTTGAAGTAACATTTTTATTTTATTGTTGATTTTTATTTTTAAGGTGTTACTAAAAGTTTTCAACGTAAAAAGTGCCTTAATTATCAGACCAAGGATGGAAGTGGGTTGTCGGGTCTTGTACTTTTGACTTTTGGAGTCTTGACTTTTGGAATTATTTTCTGTCTATAAATATCTCAGGACAATGTTATGAACAAAAGCTTTGACAAAAAAGCTGAACTTTAGCTATATCAATTGAGTCAAAGCTTTCAATTGCACCATTCACTATGTTAGATGCTGTATTACTTTGTTTCTTCTAATGGTTAAATAGGGTATAACAACGTTGTAAGTGGCAAATGTTTGCATGGAAAGCCAAATTGGTGTACAGTCTTATAAAGCATATCCTGAATTAACTTAAAAAAAAAATAAGATACATAGCAAGTGTAAAATGAGACTTAAGGTTATGAAAGGGGATAGTTTGGTTATTCTTATAGTAACTGCATGGAAATTATTTTATCTGTCTATAGTTGAGCTATTTTTGTAGTTTTATAAAAGGATTAGAATTTAGTAAGTGGTTGTAAAATTATATATTGTGTGATAGAACGTAAGACCATACCTCCAATACTTTACGTACTTTACTTCATTTTACAAAAATTTATTTTTGTAAAATGAATAATTTTTGTATTTTGTAACCACAACAGTTTGTATCATTCCATGAAATCCCAAGAATTCTATATATAGCCTATTTATGGTCTCTTTCTTTTTATCTGATGTTTTTTTTTTTTTTTTCAAAACATAACCACCCGGAAAGTTTTGTATGTACTGAAATGAGTATACGATAAAAACTCCTCCTAGGCCCGTGTTATACTAGGAAGCTGTGTCCTCGGACAGTGTGTCCCACCACAGTGTGCGATATCACGTGCAGTGTCTCGTTGGGACCTTACATCCCAGTGGTAGTTTAAGGGTATAAAGTGCTAATAATGAACAGTTACAGATAATACAGAATATCTTGGCTTCCGGCATATTCCACTACTGGATTCAAATTGGTAACCATATGGAACTAAAAACAGGCTGCAACCCGCTCTGTGATGCAATCCGTGTTAAAAGTTTGTTTACAATATTAATCCATATGTCAAAAATTGTTACATTTTGTAAACAATAAACATAAAAATAATAAACAATTTTCCACTAAACGCCTCTTCTGTCATAAACAACAAAACGTCAAAAATAACTTCTCTTGATTGACTGTGTACCTTTTTATTGTTCAATTTTGAAAGTACAGGAGAGCATTTTAATTTAAATGCTGTCAATACCAAAATACAATATTTACCTGTAGTTACTTTGTTGATAGAAAGCAATTTTCAAGTAATAAACCAAACATCTGATGAAAGAGCAACATGTGACACAAGCATAAAAAGCAAAAGTGAGGAAACGTTCATCCGTCGCTAAACTCCAGTTGTTTGAGGTGCAAAGAACTGCAGATATTTTGGCCATCACAGGCCAAGGTATTGCGTGTTATCTGTACTTGGAAGAACTGAATAAACAGCAAGAGCAGAAAATTGTCTCGGGACACATTGTCCTAGTATAATAGCTCTCATTTGATTCTATGTCAATCAAGGAGCCGGGACATGCTATCCGAGGACACAGTGTCTTAATATAGTCCAAGCATTAGTTACTATATTTTAAGATTCTTTACTAACTCTCATATTTTTTGTATTGTAGGCCTATTTTTAACACTTGTGTGGTTCCTCCAGTATCTTTGTCTATTTTTTAATTATTAAAAATATGAAAATTATTTGCTTTTAATCCCAACCGTGACAAACTTGTATCATATTTTGTTATTTATTTTCTATTGTTTTGTGTTCGAAAGGCCTCGCTTGTCCTTGCTTTGGTAGCAGCTGCTTTTTTTCAAGTATAATTTTGAAAATGCTTGCCGATTCCACTCTGGCTTTTTAAATTTCTGATATAGAAAAATTTATTGTTTTTCCATTTTTAGGGGATTACGGTCTCACGGTGACTGCGTGACGCGGCTTGTCTCTTCACTCGCGACCATAAGTCCTCAGTCAAGCCAAGTAAAGTTGATATCTTAGCATGAATTGCTATATAACATGTGCCAATTTTAACAAACCTTTTAACATTTTGACGCTTGCAACGTTGTTGGCTGAAAATATTCCATTTTCACTTTCCTTATTTTGTAACAGTTATCTTTAATTTTTTTTATTTATACTACAGTTTATCTTACCAGAAGTCGACTATTTGAGTCATAATCATTTTGTTTTATTGCTATTTTTTATGATTCCTCAATGATACTTAAGCAATATTGTAATGCCTCTAATTATTAAACTAGTAACCAAACAAATACCATAACTGTACCATAGTGCATGTTCATTGTTACTTATCCATACCTGTTGGACCTTACTTTTAGTTACAGATCTCAGATGTTTGCATGGATATTATTGGTTTCTTGAAAACAACATTTTGTATAAATATTTTTACAGTCTCTTATTATAACAGTCTAGAAAGGAAGTATTAAATCTATATGAAATTTGCACATACAGATATCAAACAATAATAATGTGAAGCTATCAGAAAGGTGTTTTTTTTTTATTTGTATGTATTATTAAGATATGTTATTAATTGTTTATTTAATTTGTTTAATGATACATTTTGTGTTGTTTCTTTTGTAAATATCTCAAAAGAGTTTTTTTTTTTTACATGTATAACTAGTTGTCTGTCAAATGATTAAGAAAACCCATGATATCCAAGTGCAAAAACTAAATTAAATGTCATATATTAATATTTTAGTTAGAGAAATGAATTATTACAAACCATTTGAAATGTTTATTAGATTACAGTCAAGTACAAATTAATTATACTTAACAAAGATCCAAGAATTTACTGCATGTAGTGTTTCATAAATCTTTGGTCAAAGTGGTTTAGGTTTTTTAAATAAAAAATCAGATTTGAAGGGCCTACTCGCAAAATTTTGTGGAAAGTAGTAACACCAAAACTTTTAAATGTCAATGCCAAGAATATTATGAATTGATTTGTTTGGTTTTCCCAAACTTCTTAAGAGTGTTTTTTTTTCTTATATCTTAAGAAGAGACATTTTGATTTTGTCAATCATTACCAAACCCAATCGTGTTTAATTTAAAAAAAAAATTTTAAAAATTTAATTTTTAAATATTTTTTATCAGTTTTTATTTTTGCATTTAGTTGTGTTTTGATTGAGTTACGTAATTAGTTTTACATCTCATTGTTATGTTGTTTTTGTTGTTTTGTATAATTTTCCCGCAGAATTATATGAAGCTTTGTGTAGTTCAGACCAAAGACAGGTTTGGGTAGATGTAAGCTTTAATTTTGTTTATGTTTAGGATAGCTACCTGTGATTTCTATATATGTTAAATTATTTATTTGAATCACATTGTTACTTTTGTTTGCACTAGAGTCTTGTCAGGGTGTCCACATCCTGGAAAGTCAAGCAGGTGAAAAAACTTGGATCAGGAAAATGGAGTTAAAATCTAGAAAGTCAGGGAAATCCACTCCAATGAAGGACTTGAGGACTTTTTAATGATTTTAGGCACTAAACTGAGGACTTTTCACAAACCAAGTGCATATTGTTGCATTTGCTAATATTTTTCCATAAGGTCGTGATAGTTTTATAGATTATAAAACATATTTGCTCCCAATATTTTAAAATATTTATTTTATTATAGTTCAAAAATGTTTATTTTTTGTAAATACTCAGACACTAATATAAATTCAATTCAAGTTATAATACATAATGCTTTAATTCCCTTAAAAAATATGTTCTATTAAATTTAATTACAGTAAATACAAAGATAATAGAAGGAATAAAGAAAGGGTAGTAAATCTTATGTCAACTTTGAGGATGGAGGAGTCTGGATTTTTTCTTATTTTGAATTTTTGCAAAATAGACCATTGTACTGGATGTAATCTTCTCATTACGTACATCAGATTTTTTATATATAACTTGTTAACCCTATGGTATTCAAAATGTTGACTATGGTAACTGATGGTAAATTGTTTGTGGACACCCTGCTTGTCTTATCTAAGGCAACAATATTTTAGCAACTTTAATAAAAAGTCTAACTTGTACCTTTATTTTAGTAAAGAACTAAAATTCAATTCATATTTCACAATTTTTATAAATGTCATTAATTTTTAGTTCATCAAAACTTGCATCTGTAAATTAATATTTAATTTATTAAAACTTTTCTCTTAATTTTATTGTATAACAGGGCTTTAGTGTAAAATTGATACAATAAAAGTTAATAAGAGTATAAAATATTTCTATTAATTGTGTTGAATTTTCTTTCAACCTTTAAATATTTTATATGTACTATGTTATTTTTTTAATGTTTTATCACAACAAAACAAACAGCAAAATAAACATAAGCTTATTTTTCCTCTCTTGGATAAAAAATAACTACTTGCTCCCTGCAAAATATGTATGAAAGCAGCTGTTTTCACAGCAGCACGACAAAATGATATTTCATCACCATGTTGGAAAGAGGTAGTTTCAAGGCAATTAAGTTTAGACGAAAGTCTTGAACAAAATTTAAATTAAGGCACTGCATATCACTTTCGACCTTAGTTATGAACAATATTTTTCAACAACTGTAATTATTTAATATCAAAATAAATTTTATAAATACATTAATAAAAATAACCTGGTAGCTCAGTTGATTTCTGCAGTCGAATGTCCTCAACACTATAACATTGTTTTAGGTTTAACAAATCAATCATAAGAAATTATTTATGATAGGCTTAAGGACTCTTTTGCGGTCTTAGTGTCAAGAAAAAGGGTTCCTAGTTGCTCAAAAAGAGGCTTACAGTGATCACGCCTGCTACTTGAAGTTACAATTCTCACTGCAGTTTTCTGCAAAACCAAGACCCTCTTAGGGCTAGGAGCATGACCCCACAAGATCAGCTAGCTAGTGTGACAATGAAAGAGTCAAAAATATGTTAATAAAAGGTACTCTGGTGTAACTATCAATTTCAATTTCCCTAGGACTTAGGAGGTAATTTACTCTTGAGAGCTTATCGCAGACTTTGTCTATGTGAGGGGTCCATTTCAGCCTCACATCAATGTGGATGTCTAAAAGTTTTACACTAGTACTTTCGGCTGTCTCTATGACAGAATGAATCCATAAGCTCTAGAGCAGTTCCCGGGATTTCCTCTCATTCAGCTGAAGTCCATTATTCTTGAACCAGTTTCTGGCTTCATCAAAGCCGGATTCTGCACTCCTTTTGATATCTGACATAGAGGTCCCCTTATTCAGAATTTTTGTGTCGTCAGCATAAATAGGGTGTCTACTGGTCACCGAAGTCACCAAAAGTCACCGAAAGTCGCTGATTTTAGTTAATGGTCACCGAAGTCACAAAAAAGAAAAAAGTCACTGATTTTTCTTTAAAATGGAAGAAAAGTCACACATTTTTAGTATAAATTGCGAAAATAATGCGATTGCGAGCAAAAGTTTTGCGACTTTAACAATTTTCCCCCAACATTTCCTATCTTAGAGACGGAAAAGTCACTGATTTTTAACAATTTTCACCCCCAAAAGTCACCAAAAAGTCACTGATTTTTATATCTCTTTGGCAGTAGACACCCTGATAAAGCAGAACATCTCTACTATTCACATCAAAGTCGTTGGTAAGTACAAAAAAGAGGCTAGGCCCAAGAGCCAAGCCCTGAGGAACCTCGCGACCCATAGCAGTAGCATGCATGAAGCAACATGCATGGAAACAAAAGCTGATGACGATTGTCAACGTATGATTGGAAAGTACAGAGAACCGACCCTCCAACACCATAACTTGATAGTTTTTCCAAAAGAACTTTGTGTGATACACAGTCGAATGCTTTTGTTAGATCAAGCAATGTTAAAAGTACATATTCTTCGCTTTCAAAAGCATTGTGAATATTTTCAATGAGGGTGTTGACTGCTGTAATGGTGGATCTCTGTTTACGAAAACCATGCTGAAGATTATTGAGTAGGTTGTTGCTTTCAAAATGAGCCATAAGTTTCATGTTAATAATAGTTTCAAGTACTTAGCCATTACTGGTATGATGCTAAATGAGTCAACATCTTTTTTAAAGACTGGGACCGTTCTTGAGATCTTTAATTCATCTGGGAAGTAACCCTGTGACAGAGATAAGTTATAAAAATATTTGCCAGAGGAACAGCTATTGAGCTGACTACACGTTTAAGGAAGATGTGTGACACCCCATATGCATCAACAGATGAGGAGGCCTTGAATTTACTGACATTTCTTAAGATTTGGTCAGGGGTAACATAAGTTGCAGCCTACCCAGTGTTTCCTTACACTCTGTTGTAATTTTATCCTCAAAATTAAATAATTTTAACTAAAATCATTTGAAAGAGCTTAAAAAAAACAATTTAGTATTTTGAATTTTTAAGCTTACAGTTTACGGAGAAAAGCCAAAAATAGGTTTCCCATGTTAATCTTATGGGAAATCAACAAAACCCTGTATCTCGCTTATTTATTGGCAGTGATAAAATTTTGCATGTACATTCACTAGGTAGGGCTTAACTGATATTTGCTTACAACACCCGCGGCAAACCTACATACTCACCTCCATGGGGTTTATGGGGAAAATTAGAAAGTGCCGAATATTAATATAATTTGATATCTACCTTACCTAACCATTATATTTCCTAACAACATTTCATGGCAGCAAACCTACATACTCATTCCCATGGTGTTTATGGGGAAAATACAAAATCTCAATCTCCTTTGGAAATTCGCTGAGTATGCAGGTCAGCTGCGACAGGGGTATTTTTATGCTAACGCCATTTTTACTGATCTCTTTCCTAAGACCCAACCATTCTTCATCCCTCATAGTTATACCATTGATGAAACGTAATACATGTATTATTTCATCCATGCTTATACAGTAAATTTAACAAAGAAAAACATCATGAAGAATGATTCAACTGACTTTATGAATGAAATTTGTTTACATTTGAGTTCATTACGTTTAATCAGAGGCTAATACTTTCAAGACTCCATAACACCGAAAACTTGAAACAAAGTTGAACTGTTGCGAACAAACTGACTAATAATCCTTCTTATAAAAACAAGCCTTACTGTTTCCATGTTGTTCCACTTTAAATGGTAGAATGTTCGTGTGAGTGTCAGTACAACAGTAGTGATATTATCAGACACTGGTAGCATCTCTTACAAATGTACAGATAACTTATAATAATAGTTTCAACAATATCCGTATTATATTTGAATGAAATTTAACTATATATGGTTTTTATTTCTTTGCAATAATTACTGTGCTTAAAAGCTCCTCCCTGAACCCTCATTTCCAGCTTATCTGATCAACAGATCATTTAGATTTTTTTGTATTTTATTGTAAAGGTTTACTATGTTTTGAGAATTTTATACTTGATTGCATTTTGTTTTGTGGAGGTAGAATAATGTAAGATGTTTCAATTAAAAAGAAAAATTCAATACTTTAAAATTATAAATACACTATTTATTTAGATAAAATTAATATATTACATTGCAGCTTATTATTAGCGTTCTAGCTACCTACACTTGATTCAAATTTACTATGAATATCATGATGTTTTGTTATCGTAGTGGTTGAATTGTAGCATCGCTCTTCACTCGGTGATTACAGGATCACCACTCCAACACCCCTGGGATGTACTTGTCAATGAGTGACTGGTAGTATGGCTTGAGACCTTCTATGTCTGGGACCTTAGCACTCTTTGTGTATAGATCATATTTGCTGAAAAATAAAATTCCAGTTGCAATCAATGTAAAAACAAAGGTTAACAGGCGAGAAATATCGTTGGTATAGAAATAGATCCCTAATGATTCTATCTTCCCCGTGATAACGCTTGTACAGCTCTACCCCAATTTCTCCCTCTTTAGAAATTGACCAAACATACTTTCTGGATAGCACTCATATTAAAAATTAGGCAGAAAATATCAACCAGAATAAGTCTTCTTCAAGAAAAAAGTATTTGCCGGATAACCTATATAAGGGCTTTTTAAGACAAATTATACCTGAATTTTAACACATCTAATAATGGATTGGATTGACTTTTTGCAATGTTAACTTTTATATCCTGTTCATCATTGGATACGGCTGTGATGGGGGCATGAGTCATTTCAGAGAAAATGAATTTAATCCCACAGTGACTTAAAGTTAGGTCAGTTAATTGAGAGGGCTTCGACTAGATGAGTTGTCGAATAGTACCATGAAAGACATTTTATTGTCCACTATGTGAAAGAGAAGAAGCTTAAAAAGTTATCAGTTGATTAAGGGGTGAAACCCAAAATCTCTACATTATTTGGTAGAAAAGCTTGGAATCAAAAGCTTATTAGAAAAATTGCATTCAGCACAAACTGTTTGAAATTTGATTTTTTTCATTAATAATAGTTTGATGTACATCAGTAATTCTTAGCTTACAGCATGCAAACGTATATCCAAGAAAGCACCTATCTACCCTTTGGAAATATTACAAAAAATTTATTTTAGTTTATTATAGTTGCATTTATAAAAATACTTACTTAAAAAGCAGTACTTGCTCCTTCATCTCCAAATCTTTGGGAGAGCACAAGTGGTTATAATCACCGCCGGTATGCCAAGGGTAAAAAGAATGGAACCTCAAAATCATACACCTTTGATTAGATTCTACTTACTTAGATGAGGAGAAACACCTTTAAATAAAACTTAGTAGGAAATATAATGTTATACCAAGTTAACATAAGGCAAATAAAATATATTTTTTTTGCCTTTAACACGTTCGCTGTTGCCGCTGTTATGGAATGGCGCAGTACCCTCCTCAAGAGCTACAGCCGTTCTATTTCCTTTTCACACTGATATTGAAAATCCAGCACATTAGGGGGTTATGTTTTTTCTTTACTGCTTGTGGTGACGTGCTTTTCTCACATTTTAGCATATTAAACTTAGTTTTTATGTAGGATTTTTTCAGTGGGGAAAATAATCTGGGTACTACCCCGGGGAACATCTATTGAGCATTTTTCAGCAGCAAACGTGTTAATAAGATACATGGATCATATAATTATTATTTGTAATCTCTTAAAACATGCCTTTTTTTGACAACATGAGTTGTACAACTACTTTACAGCAAAAAAAAATAATATTAATTTATGTTGATATAAAAAAGTTTAGTTAAGCATATCTTCAACAGCTGTTAAATTTTCTGATCCACCAAAGAAAAAGTAATGTTATACAGAGTAAAAAAGCAAACGAAAATAGACATTCAGTAGGATTTTTTTATTTAAATGAATCTCTACTGAGATATTTTCACCCTAATTGGTTTCTTGTTTTCGGAAACATATAATCAAAAGTTTGGTCCTTTGATTACACGTTATCCCACCCACACGGAATCCTACTGCTGTCCCCGTGGGTGCAATCATTCCAGGATGCAACTCGTTACACAATGATTCACTTTGAACACAGGATTTAAGCTAGTAACTTTAACTTTTTACAGTACTGCTACACGATAGGTATACATATTATTTTCTAACCGAATTGATTTTGCTGTTACAGTAGTGTATCCTGTGTCAATAACTACAAGACAATGTCAAGGCTAGTTTCAGGTTCATGAAAACACACTTTTTCGTGAACTTGTCAGTGGGAGCCAATTTTACTTGCATTTATCCAGAGTTTATGTTTACCTGATCATATACAAGGCTTTCTCAGGCAGCTTGCAGTTGTTGTGCACGAGGACTCTGTACAGATACTCGTCATGACCCCACGACATTAAGACGTTTTCTAGTCCACAGTTGGGTTGGTAAATTCCATACTTTGTGCTAAAAATAAAATAATAAGGTTCAACATGGTAAAGTAATTATGCTTAACCCCCCCCCCCCCAAAAAAAAAAAAAAAAAAAAAGGCTGGGCTGTTCCCGATAATTTGTAATTTTTAATTTGTAATTTGCAACCAGCTATTTAAAAAATAATTTAAATTAAAATAAGATAGTTTTTTTTTTAACAATAATGCAATCCGTAACTTTTCTATTCAACCAACGGCATCCAACTTATATCACTAAATTCATTACATGTTTTTTCTTGGTAGACATTGCGCAAACATCCACAAAGTTTATCACCGTGTACAGATCTACCTAACAAACTTAGAAACTTATGGATTCAAGAAATGGCTCAACATAACCACAAAATGTATCAGGATTAAATAACCACAAACAGAGATGCATACTCACATTCTAATCCTAAGCTATTAACCATCCTAATATAAACTCATTATATCTGAATGAGGAAAATGCTAGGAGCCACCCTTAGCACCCGTTACGGCTAGAGTAAGCATATGAAAGCTGAGATGTAAAAACCATTGATTTAGTGACTGCCAGGCTGGCACATCGTGAGTGTTATGGAAAAATGTGTTATTTATAATATTTTTGTGAACTCTATAAAAATCAAAAGATACAGTATATCAATTATTCAATACAGCATGTAATAAAAATTATATTGAAAAACAAACTGTATACTGTATTAGATATACTAAGATGTTTTTGACTACTGTAACTGTAAGCTAGAGATAAGGCTGATAATAGGCTTACAATTTGGTAAATGTGACAGATTATAAACATATAAGTTAATCAATACGTCGATGTGAGTTTATCATTTAGGTCAATTTTATTTTTCATCGACAAACCAAATTTTTGATATCAAGATCGATATTTGGAACAAATGGAACAAAAAGCATGGGATAAACATTTGAAAACATAACATTGACCATGTATGAACTTTTTATGAGGCCAAAATCCAGTAAAAATGATGAATTATTTGATTTGTTAACTAAAGTCATTAATAACCACCTTTTACTTCATTACAAAACCAAAACTATTTCAAATCAAACAACTAGACAATATGATTTTTAATTTTAATATTTTTCAACCCTTTGAGGAGCAACATCCAATATATCATCAGTGGTTGTATCCTTATTAGAAAAATAAAACTACGAAACAATAAGTTGTAATTTTTATATTAATTATTTTTATCTCTTTGAGCATCAACTTCCCATACATCAACAGTGGTTGTATAGATAAGCCCAGATTGCTATCGTTTATTTATTGCCATCCAGTGGTTATATAGATTCCATGCCACCGTTTATTTTACGTGGGCCCTCCCACCAACTTTGCCATAGATCGGCTAACCCTTTTAAGATTTGCACCACCAGGTTAGGTTTGGACGTGAGCGGAAATTAAACCCACACCTTTGTTGCCATCAAAGACATCCTGGCCAACGGGCCTATAATTTTGCCATCTGAGCTAACACGTCCAGCAGTCTAGACATGAAAATTAGGGTTATGAACCCTAGGTGCGCAATCCTAGCGAGGAAAGTTCTAGGCCGTTAGTCAGTTTGCTACAAGAGCGCAGCACTAAACCGCTGATCTCTATTTATAGGAAATAATTAGGCCCTCAAGGGGTTAACTTCCTGTTAATATTATTATTATTGTCTGTAAATTATTTGTTTTCTAATCTGTTATTTACTTACGGTACTAAACACTTTTAGAGAAAAAAGATATACTGTATATAGTATCGTTTGATGTTTAGGTTGACTTGGGGTGACATATCTTGAGTCCTAAGATTCTTGTTCCTTTTTACCAATATATTTTTACACATATATATAGTACTTTCACTATATATGTATTCCATTTGCTAGGAGGTGATGGTATCAGTGATGGATCTTACAACTTTAGAAAGACAAGTCCAAGTTTACTAAATTTAGTCATGATTGTATTGAATGTTTCTGATAAATAGTACTTTAATGTAAAGCCAGGCCTCTATTTTCATGAGTTCACAAACCCAAATTATTGGACTTCTTAAACAGGTTTGTGGTAGTGTTCAAAAATGACTAAATGGGTTTTGAAATTTTTTGCTTATTGGTTTATTAATTAATACGAGGGCTATTCAGAAAGTCTTACGCCGTTAGGCGTTCGCGTATCGCCTATATTAGGGTATGAGAGCACTCGGGGCCTCAGTGGCTATCCAGCTGTGACAGTAGGAGCATTGTCGTGCTGCCAGGTTTCTTTATTTTTAAATTCAAAATGGCCGCTTTCGTAAAAAATCCTGCCAGTTCCGAAGTGTAATCGGTAACACGGTTTTTGTTGGCAAAAAACCTAAAACCGAAAAAGATTTATCGAAAAGTGTGCGAGGTGTATGGGAACAATGTCTTGAATGAAAGTTTTGTGAGTAAGTTGTGTATTCAGTTAACAAATGACCGAAGCAATGTTCTTGATGAGCAGTAGAGTGGACGACCGAGCATTGTGACTAACGAACTGGTCCCTAGAGTTGACGAGAAGATCCATGAAAACCGCTGCTCCTCCACGAAAACGGAGCTTTCGTTATCTTTTCCTCAAGTTTCAAGGACTTTGCTGTGTTGAAATTGAAAGAATAAAAATCGATAAATATCTATCGGTTTTAAGTTTTTTGCCAACAAAAACCGTGTTATCGATCGCACTTTGCAACTGGAGGGATTTTTTATGGGAGCGGCCATTTTGAATTTAAAAATAAAGAAAACTGGCAGAGCGACGATGCTCCTAGCTATTGTCACGGCTGGATAGCCAATGAGGCCCAGAGCTCTCTCATACCCTAATATAGACGATACGTACCTGCCTAGCGGCGTAAGGCGGAAACGTTCTTTACTTTCTGAATAGCCCTTGTACATATGTCTGCTGCAATGCACAGTGTTAGTATTACTCAAAGGATCGTTAGTGTCTGGTAGCTTACTTGTAGTTGGGGTTTTCGCCGTCAGGGTTGTCGTGGAAGCTGGATTCTCGGTAGACTATAGAGTCGCCCCAGGAACATCCCACGGGGAATGTGTCTCCAACCACAGCCCACTGAGGCTCATTATAGAAGGCCATCACCTGCAAATCAGGTCCGGACCAACTGATTAGGTATGCAGAAGTGGTATTTCTTGGTAACCATTACAACCAAGGCAATGTCAAAACATGGATCATATAGGTAACACGTTCACAGCAGTAGCGTAATTTATAAACAACTTGGGTTGGTTGTGATAAGTAAATGGTGGTATATCACCTACTGTATTACTTGCGAGTGTTCTTAGTTAGCAGTAAAACTCAATATTCAGCTTATATCTAACCTTCTATGCGTACATCTAACCTCAGCCATGAGCAAATCGATGTGGTCTTAAAAAATTACTGTGACCCGGTTTATAGTGTCAAAATAAAATCTTATATGAGTCATCCATACTACTGCCCCAAATTTTTGCATATTTTAAAATGTGAAAAAATCAAAGATAAAAAAGGATTGTGACTAATGTGACATAACATAAAGAAGAGACATTTTTCAGTGTGTATAAATGAAGCTTCAAACCAAGAAGATCCCTAAGGGGTTTCTATTTCAGTGACTATCTGGCTTTTGCCCAAGGGGATCAATTTAAGTTAAATAACTAATGTATTTATGTATAATATGTTTCTATCTGAAATAAAGATTCTTTCATTTCATTCTTTCATTTCATTTCATTAATATTAATTTATTAATATCTAGGAATCTGTGAAACAAAAATCATGATTATAGATAGATTTATATGAGATTAAACTATCAAAAAAACACGTCCATTTTCAACCAAGACATGTTGAGAATACTTTGTTGCTGTTTATTATAGAGCCACGCCATCTGATCGAGTTAACGGTGGAAGTGTAATAACGATTTTGGAAAACTATGTACAATGCTTAAATCCACACTATTGAGTCTAGTTTGAGGGATAGTTCTGCATTACTTTTAAATAATTACCACCCTAACAGATGAAAGTTTCTCACTTTGCCCAAGTCGTGGATGAGACCTGTGAGATGGAACCAGTCTTCTTCTGGGTGGTCGGCCCGGATTCGCTCCGCGGTCTGGAAGGCGTGGACAATGTTTGGAATATCAGCATCCGGGTCACTTTCATCCACCAAGTCATTTAATCTTACTAAGGCATCCATGATGGTTGATTTGAACGTGTTGAACTTCAACCAGTGGTCCATTCTCTCTACAAATTACACAGAGATAGTCATTTAAAATTAAATTTTATTCAGTGTAATTAATCGATGGCAACGGCCATAGATCAGTGGTAGAGCTCTGGGTTATCACCCAGCGGGTCTGGGTTCAAATCCTGGCTCGGGGACAAAAAGATTGTTCGGATGCTCCCGTGGTTCGAAAGTCACATATTAAACCGTTGGTCCACCTGCGTAGGAAACAAAAAAAGAGCAGGCATTTCTCATCAGGCGAGGAGACCTGTCAGTTAATTGCTGATCTCCCTCTACTAAAAGCCATACGATTATTTATTAATCTATACCACAGAGTGATAACTTGTATATACCATATTCTGTATGGATCTATAAATTATAAATAATATAAATTATAAATAATATTATGGATCTATAAACTATAAATTTAATAGCTGAATATATGAGACCCTCTACTGTATCTAAAATTTGAATCTTACTGAAACAAGAATCTGCAAATTTGTGTTTACGTTCAATATTGAATAATACTTTTAGTCTATTCAATAACAGACTTTAACTTGAATCACAAATGATATTGGATGCAAAGGAATGAAATTTTGAGTGGTAGTCTTAGTATTTACATTAAAATTTTCTTCAATCATTTTGTGTTGATGTTATTCCTACCTAACTGATTCTGGACTTTGTAATTTATATAAGCTACTAATTTGAAATATTAAAAATGTTTATATAGCATGAAGTAAGCATTTATTTTTTGTTCTTGTTTGGTTCCCTTTTCTCGTACTGCCAGTGTTCCATCTGATTAAATGATTATTTTTCTGGTTATCTGACGAAGACAGAGACAGAACTAAAACGAGTAATTACACTTACGTCTTTATTTCTATCTATAATACTTAGCAGTTAATCACAATTGAAACCTAAAAATAATTTTATAATCTTTTTGTTTCCTAATTTACATGTTTATGTTTTAGATGCAAAAATTAGTCCGTTTTTCATATAGTTCTCAATCAATTCTTAATAGGGCTCATTCATTTGTGGCTTAGTTTACGAAAAAAATAATTGGTCAGTTTACCCTCAACGAACTCCACAGTTTGGTTGGTATGCATGAGCAGGTAGGTGAGGCGAACCCTTTCTTTGAGAGGGTCATCTTTGTCAATACTGTAATCCCGAAATGCCTGCAAATCCTTGTCTGCAAACTTCAGTTCTGGCCTGAGAAGTTCAGAAGGGTCTATAACTCTCGGGACAGGCTGAAATCAATTGTTTCCTCATTAGTTTGGATAATATCTTTAGTAGCTTTCCAAATACAAATCAAGTAAAATGAAGTGTGGTTTTACGTTATTTACTTGGTAAAAACATAGGTATAATCTTCCTCTACATTTTTTATCGGTATAACATGTGAACTACGTAGCGTAAAAATTTATTTAAACAATTTCATGCAAAGTGTGTTCTTTTAGTTAAGCTCCTTAATCTAACACCTGTATGTAAATGCAATTTTCACCATCAAGGCTCTTATAATTTTTTTTTTCATTTTTTTAATGAAACTTAAAGGTAAGTGATTTGAAAAATGGCTTTCGAGTGTGCATTTTGCATAAATATACGCTCAAAATATGGTTTAAAGAATTTATTAATATAATACTGATAAATTCTTTCATGTTTATACTAAATAAAATAACAAAATAATAGCTGATAAAAACAAACAAAATTTAGTCTGAAAATATTATACATTTAGTTAACTAGAGTTAAACACATTTACTCTGGAAATTTTAGCTTTTAATATTTGTAGATGAATAAATTGAAATTCTATATTTTAAAAGATTGTATTTGCAGCTCTAAAGAAATGTGCAACAACGTCAACATTGACCACATTCACTGGTGTACTTAAAGGGATGTATGGAATTCAAAGATTGTTGAATAAAAGGAAATCAAATTAAAAAATAAATAGGTAGCAATATGTGTTTCCCCTAGAATTTTAAGCATTCCAGAAATGCTTGGCAATTTAAGTTTACAACACATTTAATAAATTAAATCACAGTCCAAACATATCTTAAAATTAAAGGCGCCAGTCAAAATTATTTGTGTTGTAACTTAGTTTGTAAATAACATTAAGATTAATTTACTAAACTGAAAAATTTGATTACCCTTGAATTAATTGTGAACCCCCGATTAACAAACCCATGAGCAAACATTTCTTTCTTAAATCTAGTGGGCTTAAAAGATTTAAAGTATCCTAAAATCGTCCTTAGTATGGTACTTAATAATATGCACATTTATATAATTCTTATAAATATTTAAATGTATGAAAATTGCGGGGGAGGGGGAGTGTAAAACTCACACTGCAAAGTGAATTATAACAAATCAGCTACAGAGTATGAAGCAAGAAAAATTTTAATAGCAATTAAAAATAAAAAATATTACCCATGATGATTTTCATAACCATTAACCCAAAAAAATGGGTCCAGACTTGTCTTCTGGCTATTTCATATCAGACCCATTGTGTCTTTGAGATTAATTATCGTGCTAGGATTTAGGTTTAATTTTTTTTTTTAACTTATCACTTTTTGTGAAAGTACACTATCAAAAACTAAAATAGAAACCCTATATTCCAGTTGTAGTATATTTTTTCTGTATTTATTTTAGAGTTTATGTACATAAAAATCAAGTTAAAGAGGTGTATTTTCTTTTATCATTTGAAAACAGTATTTGTTTTAACGTCCAAGTCGAAGCTAGGTACAGAATTTACAAACTGTGGCACGATGAAGATCTTAACACTCAGTACCCACCACAAAGTCATTGATGATCCTCATGTTATGCACAATAAAGTACAAACTCAGAAACTCAAATAAACCTGGAACAACAAGTTACAGTTTAAATACCACCATTCTCATTTTTCATCACTCCTAGGCATTGTTATCTCAGTTAATGGTATCATTTTGGCTGTCTTAGGGTGTTGACTGGGGTCAAGGGTTAGGAGCTTGTTTGCAACATCGATAACACAAGTCACGTGTGCTGTGAAGTTGCAAAGCCTTCTTGATCCTCATATACAGATACAAACAATACCCTTGACTGAAGACAATAAATGTTATCACTCAACACAAACATTTCCTATCTAATTTAAACAAACCATGATTTAACTCCATTATTATTGTGAACCTTTTTACGTAGTTGGGGTGTCTACCATTTCTAGGTCAAACAATATCTCGCTTATCATATTTTGTAGTTCAAAACGGAAGGATAATTTCTTTAATCAATGATCCTAAATTACTTGGTAGTTATTGTGTCATCTTATGCTTTGTGAGGTTCACTGCTAGTGGTGTGCCTGGTGCCTTATTGCTCTAAAGCACTATCTATGTCTAGCATAACAATTCAGCAATTAACACTGTGAACAAAACTCTGGTCCTCCAGATTGCTGGAAAAATTAAATTTTACTGTCAACACTGATCATAAAAATTATTTAGCCTACCTCTTAGTCATGTTCACTCTGAAAGGCTACATAGTTATAATTGATATTCACACGCTTTAAAAAGAAGTTTAGGGATCGGTGAGAGCAAAGGTTTCGGTTGGTGTAAATGTAAGTAGCATTGATAGTATATGCACTCTTCAAGACTATTCATTTAAGAAAACAATTTCAATTATTAAATAATTTTTAAAAGAGTATTGTAAAGCTATCATGTAAGACGTACTGTAGAAATGTAATAAGCACTATCATGTAGCTGTGTAGACAGCACACAATATAAAAAAATGTTTGATCGGTTTTTGTAAAATCTTTACAATATTGTTTTATTCCGCTCCTCTATGACTTATGTATACAATCCTTCCTCACCTAAAAAAAACTGTAAAAAGTGATTCACCGAACACTCTTTGCGATTTACTGGTGGTATTTAGGTAATCTAACTTCTGTTAAAACTCTCCTACTAGTTTTACATGATTGTATTTTGATTTGTACTCAATTTTTAAGTCCAAATTGAACAAGTTAATCTCATTTAAATATTTTAAGTTTAGGGATTAAAGGAAAACACTTGGCTTTAACATTTAAGTGAAGGAAAAAGTTAGGATACAGCTAACTTACCTTGAAAAGTATTGTTTGTATAGATGAGTTGACAGAAACATAAATACAAATAAAAACACTAAACAGTTTGTTATTATTGGTTATTATCTGTGTGTCTTTTTCACACCCCACGTGTTTGAAAAAGACTACACAGATAGTAAAATAATCACAAAAGTTTAGTGTTTTATGTGTATTTGTGTTTCTATCAAGCTCATCAATATTCATAGTTCTCACTGAAATCAGTATCACTGAAATCCCATTTAAATAAAACATAATCCTAGGGATAAGTTTTCCCATTTAGTTTGGTTTAATTTTTATATTTGGACTTCTTTATTTTACCAGACCAAATTTAATCTTGACACGTGACTAAAACTCTAATTGAAGCTTTATCAAAAGAGTGGTTAAAGGCCACATGTGATGTTAGACGTAATCTTAATCTCCTTTAATTATTAATATACCTCCTATTATTTCATCTCATGATTTTGAATTCACTACATATTTTACAGGAACAGCTTTGAAATAGAATTTTAAAATTGGTTATTTGAAGCGGATGCCTCATTATAAATAAATGAAGTAAATATAATTGAATACAGTAAGTCAAAAAGATGTACATCACACACACATACCTATTTTTACTCTTTCTTTAAATCATCAACTCTTTATCAAACCAAAACTTTTGGTATATTATAACTTTTTATTATATCAAATTTGTTAACTTATCTTTTTTTGCATTACTTAACCTAATAATATTTTGAGCTAAAAATATTGTCACTTACTGTGCAATCACTTTATAAAGCTCACAATTGTAACACAGTAAAAATGTTGTACATAAATTAATGAAAGAGCACTGGCCATATCCCATTGACACTTGTGTGGTTATAAAGGTCTGTTTGGAAACCTCACCCCTCTCTTCTCTCTCTATCTCTCTTTCCCTCCCTCCCTCCACCCCTCTCATTCTTTTGTGATACTGTAATTCAAATTAAATAAAATAAGCTTAAAAAATAGTTTTAGTTTATAAAAATTTATAGTTGTTTAGGTTGAGTGTAGTAAGCACCATAATAAGTTCTTTACTTATGGACTGTAAAATTCATATTTCATCCGTATTTTTAGGGGAGCAAATGGGTTATGATATAAGTTCCAACTGATCTCAACGATCTTATGTTTACCCCTTAAGATAGTGTATGGCTTCACCCTGGATACATTTAAAAAATGTTATTCATGGTAATTTTTTTGCTTTGCCCAAACTTCCATATATCTTGATCCCTTCTTTTCCCCTGAGGCATCGAGTCCCGGTTCTCATGAAGGGAGAAGTGGACCTCTATTGCTATTGGAATTGCTATGGGGGAGAGGCGTCTGGAGGGAGGGCCCTTTTCTGGCAGACTTAGGGTATGTTGGATTTGGGAAACACCCTTGGTGTTTTTGTGTCATATTCTGGGACTGGGTGCGGGTACAGATGGAATCTCCCTTATGAAGCAAACGAGACTGACTCTTTTTTTGGCAGACTTAGGGGTAAGTTGGATTTGGGAAACACCCTTGGCGTTTTTGTGTCACATTCTGGGACTGGGTGCGGGTACAGATGGAATCTCCCTTATGGAGAAAACGAGTCTGACCTTTTTCTATCGCTGCAAATCTCTCCATGGTTTGGATATAAATTAGGTCATTATGGCGGAGGCGGCACTTTTCGAATAGCCCAGGGGTGGCAAATTTCTAAATCCGCCTCTGTATACACTCCTTTAATAATAAAATAAGTGGAAACGGTAGACTTCGCCCAGTTTGCTGCAGAACATGGCCTATAGTAATGAGTACCTTCTTTGCACACAAAGATATCCACAAAGGTAAATGGAAAATGCCAGGCAGGAACAATGTGAACCAGATAGATCACATTCTAGTGGGCAAGCGACATGCAACTTCAATTGCTGATGTGAGAGCCTATAGGGAACCTAATTGTGACTCATCACTTCCTGGTAAAAGCTGCTATGAAGGAGAAAATCTCTTTAGTAGAGAATGGCCCTGGAGAGAAAAAGAAAAGGTGGAATTGTGATCTTCTTAAAGATAAAGTCAGAGAGAGAGAATACCAACAGGCTATTCATGAAAATATTTGATCACATTGCTTCTTGGAAATATAATGGAATAATAAAAGGAAATGGAAATGAAATTTTATAATGGAATAAATATTAAATGGAAATATAGAAGAAGCATGGAAATCCATTAAGGAAGTTATACACAAAGCTTCAGAAAGTACCATAGGAGAAAAAGATTATCAAGACTCAAGAATCAAGAATTTATTTCAACAATTAACAAGATATATATATACAGCTTGTATAGTTGACGTCAAAGTGGCCTATCGTTAAATTAGGCTATCACAAATAAAATGCATCAAAGCAAATGACAAGTTGAAAGTTACACCATTACATAAAAGTTACATAAAATATAAAAGTTGACCATTAGGCCTCATCCAAAATTGCCAAGAACATATACAACACGATATAAATAACATATAACTTAAAAATACATAACATATATCTTTAAAAATTTATACTGATAACAGGATAGTTAAAAAATTCTTCTATGCTATAAAAAGGATTGTCAACTATATAGAGACTAGATTTAAAAGACTTAATACTTACAAAATGAGCTTTAAGAGGCAACTTATTAAACATTCTCAGACCAACATAAGAGTATGATTTAAAAAGGAATGCAGAATGGTTTGACAATAAGTGTATGGATGCAATGCCTGCATGAGCCCTGGATTGAAGAGAACTCTTTGGAAGAGGTCAAGAAATGCATTTCAAAGCAATAAAACAATAGATCACCAGGAGAGGATGAAATTAATGCAGAGCTTTGGAGGCATAGAGGTCATGAATTGGCGAGCTGTTTGCACTGACTTATTATACTGATATGGAAAAAGGAATTTATTCCCAGTAACTGGAACAAAGGAGTGATACAAAAAGGGTATAACTCCTGTACACAAAAAGGGTGATAGTAATTATCATGGTATCATGCTGTTGGATAAAAGATAAAAGATATTTTCTGCTATTTTGGTTTTACGACTTAGTTCCTTCACAGAAAACGTACTCTGGGGAGAGTACCAATGTTGTTTCCGGCCAGGGAGAGGAACTATTGATCAAATATTTAACATGCGCCAGACAATGGAAAAAACTTATGAATACGCAGTAGATTTGCACATGTTGTTCATTGACTTTAAACAGGCGTTTGATAGTATAGATAAAGTAAAATTACTTGATGCCCTTAAGAGTTATGGATTTCCATGTAGGCTGGTGCGGCTCACAAAAATTACACTGGAACACACTTGCAGTGTAGTAGCTGTGGGTGTTAAACAGAGTAAAACGTAAAACATTTGTATTTCTAGAGGTTTATTCAGGCAGGGTTATGCACTATCATCTCTGCTGTTCAACTTGGCCTTACACAGTGCTGTGAGAAGACTGGATCTAAGAGGGAACATATCACTCGTAGGACAAGCACATGCTTATGCTGATGATATATAGTGCTTATTGCTAGACGCCCTGATGATATAAAAGAAATATGTTTCAGACACCATTCATGAGGAGGCTAGTAGTATGGGTCTAGAAATAAATAAACAATAAAAGACACGTTACATGGAAATGTCTGAAGCGGAAGTAAGAAGGAGAATCCAAAATTTGGATGTAGGGAACTACGTTTTTAAGGGCGTGAATAGCTTTGTTTACCTTGGGCAGAGCTGAATAGCAAAAACACTGTGGGGCAGAAAATCACAAATAGAATCATAGTTGGAAACAGTGCATATTATGCTAACCTCAGGATCCTTAAATACAAGCTGATGACACACAAGACAAAGATGAAGCTGTACAGGACTCTCATTAGGCCCGTGGTTACGTACGGAGCGGAAACCTGGTCCCTATCTGCAGCGGCACAAATGCATTGAGAGTGTTTGAAAGGAAGATCGTAAGAAAAATATATGGAGCAGTGAAGAAGGTGATGGATGAAGGATATTAAAGTATGTGGAAGTAAACGAGATTCTGCAGGGGGAGGATATTGTGCGCTTCATCAAGGCAAGATAAGGATCAGTTGGTTGGGCCACGTTGAGAGAATGTCTCAAGGAAGACAGCAAAATGAACTGTTATATTGTTGCAGAGCATGGAAGGGACAAGGAGAGAGCCGACAAGGAAAGAGGTAGGCCGAGAAAAAGATGGATTGATGAGGTGGAGGATCGGAGGATGACCCGAGGACCTTGAGAGTGAGGAATTGGAGAGAGATGGTGCATGATCGTGCCAGTTTGAGGTGAATTGTTGCAGAAGCCAAAGGCCACCAAGGCCTGTAGAGCTGCGGAAGTTAAGTTATAATATAACAGCTGATGGACACACAAGGAAGTAAAGTTTAATTATTTTGATCGCCTATTTGGCAATCAATTAGGCCAATTAATTACATTTAAAAATTTGGAAAAATTAGGAAGTGAAATAGAACTCATATAAACGTATATTTTACATTTACGTTTTTTGTGAGCAACTGTTTACTATTATTTAAGAGTGTTTGATTTAGTAGAACGTACGATAATGCTATCGGTGTAATACTCCTGGATTAGTAAAATTTAATCATTTGTAAACAAACTAAGCTTTAAAGCAATATTTGAATGTTGATATCAGTTTTCAAGGACATAATAAATTGATTCAGTTTATTTTTCTTGTGGCGAACAAAGTTGGGCATCACAAGTTAATCTTCAGATCACCCTTAGTAATTATTACAAACTTTCCAGTGTAATAAAGCACAATCCACAAGATTATCAGTGAAATATTAGTATCAATAAGCAAGTGAAAAATCATGTTTCATATAGAACTAGTCTGATTTGTATTAGAAATATATTTCAAGTGAAAAATAAAACAAAATTAGAATGGAAAAGGTATCTATTATGGATCTTCATTGCACTTTGTAACACACGATCACGGGCATCGCAATATCGGAGGGAGGTCTTATCCCCCCGCTCCCAAATAAAAAGTAAATATCTAAGTGATGGGAAATTTTTTAGAAAGTTGTAGTTTATTTGGAGTTTCCCAACAAAAAATCCAAAATAGTATTATGCTTCAATGTTTATTAAGTTAATTACCTTATGTGAGACACCCGGTGTATGGGGTTTACTTATTCAAATTGAGCCCTTAAGGTTGGGAAACCCGCAAAAATCTGTTGGGGAAAGCCCATAACTGAGTTGGGAATCAAGTTTCTATTTATTTACGGTTCATAAAATAATAAGCCTCTGCAGGTCGTCCATACTCCTTGTATGGCTTTGATTTGTTAAAAAAATTTAATGAAACTTTAAAATCTAAAACCTTATAATTAAACCGTTATATGGTACAACAAATAGAATATAAAATATACATACATTGAAAACTAGGGAGGAAATATACAAATCACAAATTTTGTGAAGCAATTTGATTGTTCTTCAAAATAAAATGAAATTGTTAACTTTTATCTGTTATTAAACCTGTACAAGTAGCAACTTTTAATTAAGAATACAGCTCATATAATTATCTTTTCATAATATGTAATAATTATTCATTAGTTTACTTATATATTAGTGCAAATAAGCTAACATTGTGATTCAGTGCATATAAATGGATAATTACTCAATAAAATCTAAAGGTTTAAAAACAAACAAGGCAAAGATTTGTTGTACTTCAAATAATAACTTTCAGAAGAATTTACTTTTTAGATCAAAATTTATGAATTGAATAATTCTCTAGTTTTAATCAAATATAATATTAAAAATAAAACTTTTTGAAGAAAATAACAAGAAAACAATTACAGCTAGATAATAAAATTAATGATGTTTATCATCTAGATGTAATTTTTAATCTTATTATTTTTCTCAAAAAGTTAAAATTAAACACAATTAAAATTAAAAGAGGCCTAATCCAAAATTATATATATATATATATATATATATATATATATAATATTGTATTATATATAATACAATTATATATATACATATATATAATTCATTATATATATATATATATATATATATATATATATATATATATATATATGAATTTAATGGTATATAACTTTTAGTTTAAATAAGCTCAAAAATAATTTTGCAATCTAACACTCAACAATGTGTCATGATTGATATACTTTAATAATATGTATAGTAATATCAATGAATGAGTTGCTAATGATATATCAAGGAACCAGAGTACCAACCTCCATGTGGGTGGTAATAGTTCAGTGTAGTCGCCTAGCAACTGATCTAAACATTAGGACAATCCAGAAAATAAGTCTTCCTTCAACAGTTCACCCAATATTATACACTTCTGCATTTATTTATTTACATAAATAATAAAGCAAGTTTTATTTTACAGTGAATTTCACGTTCAAGCAAATACTTACTTAAAAAAAAACTTTGTTGAAACAAAAGTAGTTGATCTAAAATTGATATAGATTTACCAAATAACCTTCAAAATGTCTCGAAAACCTCCACCTCAAGATGATTTAGAAATGAACCAAATGGCACAAGCCGAATTGGTTAGACTGCAAAGACAATATAGAATCATGGAAGGAGACCGACAATCGTATACAGACGAGATGAAATTCTATTTGGAAAAACAAAGGTAAACAACTTCATATCACCCGTATGTGTAGGAAAAAATTAACTGTTTGTTACTAATAAAAAAAAGATACTATATTGCTCTTTACCACTGAAAATATTGTAAAATAAGCCTTTAACTTTAATTAATTTAAACTCTAGCTTTCTTACCTTGGTGCACCGAGAAGGTTCTTTATTACTTTGAAAATTTTCCCATATGATAAGCAGAAGGTAAACAGTAATGATTCATTTTTGCCATTTGTACGTTACATAAAAAACTCACCTTCCTCAAAGTAAATAAGTGACTATCTTCATTGCATAGCAGCCAACGTTATTACTTATTGAGTCATTTTTGATGATTCTATGATGTTGCTTGCAAAAAAGTAAAAAGGTTCAATAAGTTTATAAAGGAAACAATCATATATTATATTCAACTTTAAAACTGCAACAGAGAAAAATACAAAAGTTTGTATATCCTTACCAGTTACAGTGATCTACATTTCTGTGCGATTTTCGACTGAACGACATCTTTAGGGGACGATCCACAAGGAATCAGAAGCAAAATGTAAACATCAGTTAATGTACATAAAATCAATAATCTTCATTAATAAACCTGACCCCAAAAGGATGACCAAGTCAAAAATGGCAGGTGATATAAAACTTTCTATTAAAATCATAGTGTATCACTGAAATTAAAAAAATTAATAATAACTTATAACTCAAGATATATTTGACCCTAGGAGGTTGTGTTAGGTTTGTATAATATATTACTGAAAATTCAAAGACCTTTAAAATCATGAGACATAGGCTAATAAAGTTTTCCCTGCGCTCCTACAGTGGACGGTACCAAGGGAAGTCTAGAGAAAATTTCATTGGCCTATACATACATATTTTTAATGGTCTTTAAATTCTGAGCAATTCAGTATATGCCTCAAACCCAACTTTCAAAGGTCGGATATATCCTGAATAATTGCATTTTAAATTTTTTTTAACAAGATTTTAATTTAAAGTTTGTATTCTTTACTCAAAAAGATAGCAAAGCGTCATGGAGAATATTTGGCCATAATATTAAGGTCGGGTTTGCGGCATTTTACCCTACTCAACAATAAAATCTTCAATTTGATTTTCTTAACAACCAATGCTTACATTAACTATTTTCTGACTCCTTATGGACCTAGATGCTCCTTATGGACAAATGATGTTTGATTATCATCCATTCGGAATTGCACAGAAATATAAATCACTATAAGGTCTACAGACTTATAATTGTAACCCTGGATGCTTTAACTATAACATAAAAGTTTATGCGGAGAACTTAATGAATATTGTATTTCTTGAATACGGTGTACATTTAAAAACTAATAAATTCAAAATAGATAACCAATATATCTATATATTATACTATTATACATATATAAATATTTTATACTGGTATTTTTCACTATAACTATGACATTATCAATGATATTTAAGTGTCCATATGAAAAATTAAGGTTTATAATTATCATTATTGTTAAAATATGAAATTATTGTAATAGGAAAGTAATATACACTTTAGAGAAAGAAAAAGATGAGTTGATAACCAATTTAAACATTTCAAAATCTCTTCACAACGAATGGGAAAGTAATGTCCAATCCCAGAGACTGCTAATGCTCCTATCTAAACAGGTAATATTTTAAACAATATTATTCTTATTTCAATCATTTTTTTCTGTACATGGGTTTTTAAAAACTGATTTAGTTGATTTACATTTTTAATAGATTTTGTGTAAATTATTTTCCTTGCAACAAATAATATAAGACTAAATATTTTACTCCTGTATGTTTCAATACCAGGGAGTATCTGAGATAGCAAATAAATAATAAATTAGTGTGAATTCAATAGTAGTTTTATTATTATTTCAGTGGAGGGAATGTAACATGTTCTGGGTTCTTGTTCGAGTAATGTTTTGGAATTTACCTCCGAGCTTAGTCGCAATATGTTTCAAGGAGGGGGAGGAAAGAGGGAAGGGGGGAAGTTCCACACCTAACAACTAGAAAATAAATGGTATTTATAAAATAATTTTTTACCAAACTTTCAAATTTTAAACCAGTGACGAGAACTCGTTTAACCCGGGAGAGGTCGTGCAGTTAGATTTTTTCTAACAAAAACAATTGTTATATAGAAAACTTTTTTATTTTCAGTTGGAGGAATTTGAGCCCATACTTATGTGTCACTGACTATATGAGACACTGTTTACACATGATTGATTGATGACGCATCGGGGTGGGGATTGACTTTGAATTGGGGTGCGTTGCGACTGTTAGTATAAAATTTCACGCACAACCAAATATGTACTAGTTATTGTTAGATTTTTCTAACGGCATGAACTTTTGTGTTATTACTTTTTATCGGTATTGTGAATTATTAACATAATTGTAGTCCACTTAAATATGTTTTCCTTGCAACATTTGTCATCTACATAAGCGATTTTTTTCTGAGTAATAGAATTTTGAACAAAAAGATGATTTGCACCGTTTGTGAATGAGCATTCAAGCTAATAACTTTGTGTTATATCTTGAAAATATGGGTTTAGATGAAAGGACATAATTCTTATTTATTTTAATGATATCTTGCAGTAAAAATAATTTTTTTTTTAAAGATAGTCATGTGGTTTATTTTTTGTGTTAACAAACATTTTTATTAAATAATAATAAACATTAAGTTTTTTTTATATATAAGTTGCAATGTTATAACCCTAAAATGAAACCACATTGTTTATTTAGCAAGTTAAACTTATTCATATTACGGTGTTTAGTAAAGAATGAAATATCTTAAATTTTTTATATGCGTGACCATATTTGACATAATTTTTACCATGGGACATCCCGTGTGTTAAAGAAGATTACATATTATAAGTGTGGAGATTTTGAGTTGTAAAACTAAAATTCGACCATTATTATAAATGAAACTCTACATCTGTCTTTAGGATGAGCTAGAAGATCAAATAAAAACTGAAAAATCACAACTGACAGAATTAGAATCCCAGATAAGGAAAGTGGAAAGGGAAGTTTTAAATTTAAAAAAGAAAGATATTCCAGAGCTTCAACTTTGTGAAAAGGCGATTGAATGTGCCAGAAACATGGATTTACTAGAGAACAGACTTTATGTGGTTTGTATTGCTCTCACTGTGTAATGTTTCAAATATTGACTAAAAACAAATTAACACACTGTATGTAGCACTCTTAGTTCTAGATACCGTTGATCAATGACTAAATAGTATATTTCGTCACAAGGGCCGAAAGTGGCGCTTTGCCAGCCCCGAGATCGTGTTTCAAGTTCGAGACGAAGTCGAGAACTTGAAACGATCGAGGGTTGGCAAAACGCTTTCGGCCCGAGTTATGAACGATATTTTTCATCACACTACACAATTCAATAAATTCTAAACAAGTGAAAATATCATTTTTTCGTTCATAACAAACAAAACATAACCTCAACTTCAACTAATCTAGCGAGATGTACTGCTTGAGTTTCTGGTTGCTAGGCAACCACTTCACATCAGCCAAGGCCACCAAAACAATTACTCTAACGGTAAGTGACTACAGCTGATTCCAATGGAAAATCACTATTTTCCCATCTACGTAATACATATTTAACAGTTGCTATCAGCTGAACTACTAACTATGTCACTGATTTGTTATTTGTTGTTGTTGTTGTTAAATACCTTCTAATATTCTAGATATCTCTGCTACCGTTTCCATTACCGCCGTTGGCCGGAAAATTTTGCCGGCCTAGGCCGGCAAAACAGGTGTTTCGTTGGTAGAAGTGAGGGTCGAAAACAGGTTATATCGATGTAGTGTGATGAAAAATTTGTTTTCTGTTCTCTGTGTTACTTATGCGAGTGCAATACAGTAGAAATTTTTGTAATATTGACGATTTAAGGTCCTAATTTATAATTAAATGCCGCCTTTATAATTAAATGCCTAATTTATAATTAATTAATGATATAATTTAATTTATATTTAAATTAAATTAAATGTCTTTTACAAATACCGTTCTTTCAATATTTAGTCATTAGTCATTGATGAAGTTTATTGGTTATTTATTGGTAGTATGGCTACAATATTATTGATGGCAGAGTTTGACCACACTAACTTTGCTCATACTATCCCGTTAATCCCCTCAGGGGTAGAAGGGCTGGAGACCTCAAGGTGCTCTTACCAGGCCTTTTGGGAAAACAAAGCCTGGGTTTGTGATACTTCATAGGGCAAAGGTAATCAAGTCCTCCCATTGTTAGCATGAAGGAGAAGTGGCAAAGGGAGGTAAAGGAGCAGATTGCTCCAACACTCCAGTGCCAATGCTGAAGGAGTGTAAGTGGCCCTGACCTGAGAAATGTCTCATATATGAAGACATACCTGATCCTCCTGAGTTGGTCCAGCTTCACCTGAATCAGGTAATGTAATGATTGTTGACTTATTCAGGGGTGGTAGCATATCCAGATGGTCTCTTCTGCCCGGCGGTGGGTGGGTGGGGGGAGAGGACGGTGTCCATCACTCCTTCTTCAAGTGCAGTCGTTTCACCGAAGAATGAGGAGTATTCACCTCTACTGTGTAAGCAATTACGCCCGACACCATAGTGGAGTTGATGTTGCAAAGCGAAGATGCAGGAGGGAAGTTGTCATCCACGTCCAAAAAGTACTTCATGCAAAGCTAGACGAGGGGTGCCTGGGTGATCTCTAGGCTTACAATTTGAGGTGGAGTGTGGCCCGTCAGGGCTCAGACACACGGCCCAATCAGTCATGATGAAGTTATCCCAAGGCTTGTGGTCTAAGTTACCGCAGCCCATAAGGGGTTTAGTGCATGTTACTTAAGGTCAGTCCCACATTGTTCCATTTTGGTTCATGTCTAAATGCATTACTTTCACACTAAAAAAACTCTCCTGATAAGATTTTTTTCGGTAAAATATTTGTAAAAAAATAAACAATAAATTGTATATAACTTTTTAAGACTCTTCACAATTTGTTTTAAAGGTTCTGGTTAGAGATTGGTAGAAAAATAATTTATTTGTAGTTTGAAATAGTCTTTTAACACTACTCAATAATTTACACTTTTACTGAAATCATATTCAAAAGACAGTTAAATGTTACAATGTATTTTGTAACATATATTTACCATCTGTATGTTTACAGTGTAAGTGTAAATTGAGTAATGTCAGAAGATGTATGATTATATTAACCTAACTTGTACGTGTTGGTGCATAACAACACCAACATGTACGGTATAATGCTAACCAAGATTTTCCTAAACAGTTGTTCTGACAATCACAAGGTCGGATTTAATACTTCAGTATTATCTAAAGTAATTTTATACATCATACTAATTTTTTAGTGTATCTACGCCAGTGGCATTTTTTTACATTTTGATGGGGAACGGTCCAAACCCCGGTCTTGATACTATCTAACATCCACCAGTTGTTAGAAAGCATCATTAATTAATAGCCCAATGAAATGACAAATGGCAAAACTGGGTTCGGAATCGAACCGTTAAAAAGGTACTAACTTTTCTAAGGATCGAACTGACAACCTTTCAATTTAAAGGCGAGCACTATAACCACTCAGCTACCCAGCAAGTTATATTTATATATATAGGTATATTTATGAATATAGGTTTTATTTTAAAATAAATACATCTTATAACCCAATTGTTTAAAACAAATCTTATTGTTTCAGGCTACTGTAAATTTAAACAAAATGCTTACAGGCAATGGGACCTTGCGCCAAGAAATTAATCATTTACTAAAAGAAAGAGCCCATTTCAATAACCTTTATCAAATGTTAATCGGACAATTCACGACTGGAAAAAAGATCATGTTGGACTTGATTGAACAAGCAACTTTAGCATATGATCAAAGGTAAAACAGTGTGTTCCATGTTGTGTACCTAATTTTGTGTAGTATTCAGTTCCTTTGAATTAGTATTTTCCAATAACTTAGTTACTATAATTATAATAATATAATTGTAAATCATATGTTTTAACAATCATGTAACCATGAGGGCTAGGAAAGAAAGTTCCATTTATACCTGGTGAAGAAAGGGATTGAGGTGGAAGCATATGTGTGATCTGTTTAAAGGTCGGTAGGGCAGCGATGTTCGCTATGATTCAAGATCAAAATTATTGCTACTAGTTCAAGTGCTCCTGGCTCCATCGCTGTTATTGATGGTCCAGATGACCTCTATCAAAATTAAGTTTTTTTTTCAATTTTATCGTCCATTTTCATCTATCTTTTAAGCCAACACTGAAGACATGTTGTAATATCAGATTCTTGTTTTTTCAAACTTGATCGTTGATTTTGGAAACAAGATCGTTGGTTACACCCAAACATCTTAGGAGACAGCGCCAGCCAATCTACTCTTCATTGTGGTCATTGGTGCTTCATTTTTAACCTTCAAGTACTCACATCCTTTACTTGACTTTCTTTGAATTTCACATAAATAGAAATTTTAACTAAATCTGTACAACCTGGTTCTTAACTGATTATAGGTTTCAGAACCCAAAAGTAATTTTAAGATGGATTGTACGCTACAATATTGTAAAAGTAATCCCATGAAATACACTTCAATAAAACAAGTCAGAGGCTAAGATGGATAGCAGATTATCAATATGTACGCTATTGTTTTACACTTCTGATGATGTAATTCCATCTCGTTCCTTGGAAGGTTCTTGAGTAGGTGAGTGGGATACACAATAACTACAATCTTGTGGGATCAAATTAAAATAATACTGGACACAAAATTTGGTAAAATTGATTGTTTGATTTTCAATATATTTCTTAGGAACATTCATAAAAGAATTTCTGTTTTTAAAAACCTTCAGTGATAGTTCTGTTTATTTAATCCAGCAAAACCTGAATTTAAACAATCATGTTTTCAGAGAAGAAGCCCAAGCCAAACTGCAAGCCCTGAAAGAGCGGGATAGAGCAGATTTGCTCTTGCATAGCCAAGAAATGCGAGAGTTGCAAAGGAGATTTGACCTAGACTCCAAACTACAAGATTTTCTAGGAATAAAAGGTCAAAAACGAATTATGGCGGACTTAGAAGCTAAAGAGGCAATTAAGAAACAACAACAAAAAGAAGCCACCGAACAACTCATTACCACATACAACTCGATCCTTGAACAAATCAAAGAGTTTTCTGGTGAGAGCGACGTTGATCGACTAGCTGCAAGGTTTTTAAAGCAAGAAGAGGAAAATTTTACACTATTTAATTATGTCAATGAACTGAACAATGAGGTAAAGATTTATGCTTAAAACATCACTTATTGTAGAGAACCTACGGATCATAATTAAGTTACATCAAGATTTAACAAAATGCTAAGTAACTAAATAAGTTTTTGATAGAAATTCAAAGGTGAATAAAATAAAATAAAACAATTAGTCCAAATTTTTGGCATAGCAAAAAATATAAGTTCAGTATATTAAGACTTTGTTTATTTGTTATATTGCAGTATATTCGATACTTGTATGTTCAGAGTGTGTACTGAATTTTGCTACTTACAACTAATTTCTTAATTTCATCAGCCCTAATGTTAAATATTTCATATTCTAACACAGCTCACAAATAATAAGGATGGTTGGTTTGGTTTGTATAGTATAATTTATAAACAAAATACCAAATATTCTGCCATGACTGGTAAACTGAGTACTAAGCTTTTTTTAATTCTTGTAAAGAAAACAATAAAATTAACAGACTGATTAAAATATAGTGGCATCACATTTATGATGGAAGCACTGAAATCCGGTAACACCAAAAGTTATTTGTATAAATTAAACTATATTAATATAAGTTCATAGTATGCTGTTCAATAATCAAAAGATGTTTAAGCTATTAATATATTTAAAGTGTCTCTCAAGAAATATTATGAGTGTTACCGTAATATTTAAGAAATCAATGCTGAGACGTCTCCTATCACTGATATATAAAATCAGTTGTCAACATTTTGGGATCTCAAATCTGACTCTGTCTCCAGGTGAGAGAAATGATAACTAATATAAGATGGGATCAGATTCCAAATCCCAAAAATTTGTGAATCTCCACTTAGAAACCATCAGTGATGCAGTAATTTCTTAGATATAAATACAAACTAACTATCACCAACAATGAACAAAGGACATGAGACTTGAATTTTTCAGCTGGAAGTGTTGCAAGAGCAGACGAATGAGTTGATGCTGTCGATAGATGAACAAAGGAACATCAACAAAGAAAGAGCGGCTCAACAGCAAGAAACCATCACCTCCCTCACAGAAATCCTCGAGTCCAAGATGGAGGATACTCGAGAAGCTCTCAGGGCACAAGAGTTCAGCATAACCATACTCGACGGGCTTCTCAAGGGAGTGGAAACACTGTTCTCTGAGAGTAGATGTGACAAAGCACCAATTCTTCATCTTCTAGGTATTTAAATCTTTTCAAACATTTCTTTATCATCGTTTATGATTGAGTTTCACAATGAACAATACTGAAAAATAAATTGCATGTTGTTGGCAAAGGTGTATTTGATTCACAACACTGCTTGGCACAAGCTCAGTAAGAACTTCAAGAACACCTCTGCCGATAACATCCCAGTCTGTATATTGAACTTTTTAAAATTTTAAGGGTTTCCTTATGGACATCTGACTTTATTGTTTCTCTCCTTGGCATAACCTCAACAGATTAAACTCTTACTGTCCCAAAAAAGTTGCCATATTACACATCATATTTGGAGGCAGTTTCATGTGCACCATAATTTAGAAATGTTACAGATAAAAGACAAATCACCAAACAATAATGAAACTTAATGTATAGTTTTAATTATGTTGCTGGGTGATCGGCGCTGGGCGTGAATCAATTAAATGTCCTTTACTTTATAGATGTTTCTGATATTTTTCTCAACATCTTTGGCCCTCAAGCTTTAAAAAGAGCGGACAGACATTACTCTATCTTTTTTTTTAACTCGAGATATTTCGTGGGGACCGATTCTCTTACAGAATGATATAAATAGATTGCTACATATTTTCTTTTTCTAATCCGTGCCGGTGCAACAAAGTGACAACGTAGACAACAAAGTGGAGCAGGGCCTGTCTTATATTTCTTCATACAAAATCTGTAACAATATTGTAGACCTAATGCAAAAATGATTACTATCATTATTGTCGTCTTATTATCCTAAATACACTACTCCAACGTTTCCTTTGACACATTGGATTAGAATTGATGTGGACAGAGGTAATTGACTTTATTGTATTTTGTATTCGACAAAAATAAATATTATTTGACAGAACCTACAGAATAATAAATACAAATGGAGGTACAAGAATGAGTGTAGGTGACAATATTGACTTATGCACAACACTTTAATGCAGTCTTTATCAGTAGAATATTATATTATTACAAAATTGAACTGACGACAATTCAGTAGTATTTCGATATCTAAATTTAGATTGTCTCACCAACACCAACAACTTGCCCCGGCTAGTTGCGAATTCCAAAGGGAGGAATGGAAAGAAAAAGTGAAAGTTAGTACGGTAGCTGTGTCGTTCGTCTTCCCAACTCCACATCTGCTCAATCAAAAGCTTTTAGCATAGATGAAATTTTAGTTTCCTTAACAACCACCGTGGCGCTTATGTAGGGTAGCTGAAAACAAGCTGAAATCCCCTGAGCAAAGCTTTCGCCAAGGGATAGCAGCACCGTAGTTCTATTACAGAAAATACATAGGCTTCATTTGTCTACTAAGAGTAGCGTTCTATATTCAATGCTTGCTTCGGCCCCTCTGAGCCACTAGGAATTAAGCAACTTCAATAATAAAGACCAAAGTCAGTACACAAGAAATAAATTTTTACTAAGAGGTGTTATAGTAAATGAAAATTTGTATGAGTATCCAAAATATTTTGAGCCATGGCTAAACTACATATTAATTTTAATGTGATATAAAATCTTTTCACTAGGATTTAAAGTGTTGTGCCTAACCTTGATTGAAATTCAATTACCTCGATTGCAACCTGTGAATAGCCACTTTCTACCATAGAAAAGAAATAAACAATATTCTATCATATAAACAAGTGTTGATTGTTGCAGGAGAGGAGGCTTTGGTGTCAACATTCAATGTAATGCTGTTCCTGGGCATTATCCAGCAGCAGATAGAGAGTGTGATGGTAGTTCCGGAGCCAGCCACCCTGATACAACAGTCCTCCCGGAGCAAAGCCACCCCTCCCAGCAAGACTCACTCAACCCTCTCCAGCCCCATGTGAGTATCTTACGGTGAAAACGCACAGGCGATGTCGCAAGGCAGAGCGTCGCCACAGAGAGGATAAAAACAGAGGATATATCAAAGGGGGTGCACGAAGGGTTTGAGTACCACTTGGAAGACTACATTTTGCAGTTCCTAATTCACAAGAGAGGGCAACACCATTGCCGTGCCTCTCCTCTCCGCCCCCCCCCCCCCCCAATGCCCTACCTACTCCAAGTCCGCGGACCCCTGCACTAAAATGCGACTGGATGAAGGATATTTCCAGTGTGTACAAAAACGAATAAGTTGGGACATCCCATGTCGAAAATTTGTCTCTTGCCCTTGAAAACCAGAGGAAAATAAAGCACTGATGCTAGGATGATTACTCTCCTAATTGCCACGGGAAGTTCTCTCCTTACTTTCTAAATGTCAAAATTAGCTTTTTTATTTACAAAACATCCAAACAATAACAAACTTCTGCAAAATTATTCTAGCCATCTAATTACATTCAACCAAACAGCATAATCCTTAAATGAAAATTACATTTTGGTGGTGCTAGCTGTGTTGCGTAGGTGGCGTTCTCACTTCCCCATAAGGATGTCCCTACTTATTCGATTCAATTTACATTGACATGATCTCTCACCATCTTCACAGCCATTCCTGATTGCTCTCTGTGTATAGATCGGCTATTCTTATTCCCACCGATAGGCCACACACCCTTCGTATATGTAACCTCCGGTTTTTCTTCTGGGATGTGTCAGTAATAAAATTAATACAAGCAACAAACGTTTCTTAAGACTCTTTGAAAAATCAAATTATTTTGTTTCTACATGCCATGCTCCGTTGTCTGTATGTTTTTATTATAAGAAACACACTGATTATAATAACTTTCTAATTTAATTTCCAGTAATAAGTATTTCAGAAAAATATACTAAGCAAATATCATTTCACACTAAATAAAAAATAAACATTTAACAATATACTGAAAGTTTTCCTATTTTGGCCAATATGTTCAGGCTGATTCAGGACAAATTGACACTGAAAATAAAATTTAAAAAATTTCAATGAAATTCAAGTTTTATATTTTTAATACATATTATTGACATGCTTGATCAAGACACAATGTGTGTCCATACCAAAGACCCCTTTGTACGAGGAATTTTTGAATTATTTTGATTAGGGGACACATCGTTGCAAAACGCAAAACCACTAATCTATAATATATACAGCCCCATGTGTAACTGACTCACTCACTCACTGATGATAGTAAAGTCCTGAAGCGACCGTTTAAGCTAGAGACTTGAAATTTGGCATGGACATTCTTTGAGATGTTTCAATTTAGAGAAAATCATAAAACCACAACTTTTTTACTTTTAAACTATAAAAAAGGTAAAAAATATAGATTTGTCGGTAACGTAGTTCAGCCGTATCAGCGTATATCACCGCGTGGTATCGTAGATCACTTTGCAGGTTTAGTTCTCGCTCGTGTTTAAATGATTCTCTGTAAACTACACCCGTGTTTGTAACACATTACCTTTTAGATCATTTTTAATGTTTACAATGGTGTATCACCGAAATGAGTGGGTTTTTTCATCTGAGTGATCCCCGCTTTGATTCTTGCAGTAGTTAACGCCCAGTGTGCAGCTAATGCTTCATGCGCGCTAATTTGGAAGTTCATTTAATGGTGAAATTTCTTCACCTATCGTTAGTTCTTAAAGATGTCGCTTGGAGCGCTATTATAGTCGCTTAGTTCTCGCTTGTATTTAATTTATGTTTTTTAACTACACCTGCGATCTTGATGATGATTTCATTAGTGTTCCTCACTGTAATCAAATTGTAGTCCATCTGACTTTCATTTCAATAGGAATCATATTTTGCTGCATTGAAAGCATGTTCCTTAATATAGTTTTACACACATTAAAAATATGTTCTTGAGATTTTTTAATAACTACTGAACAAATCGAACAGTGATTTAAATGTTAGGTTCTCGTTTCGTTTTCCATTTATTTTAGATTACTAATTCAAATTCACACTGGGTTTTTCTTTCGGCCGAATTTCGCATTACATAAATTTGCTGTGAAGCTTGATCCGTGATCTTAACGTAACATACTTCGATTACTTTGTACAATACTTAATAGACAGTTAATTATTATCTTTCTTAAATTTTATCTCTATTTATATATAAAATTTATATAAATTTAAAACTTTATATTTAGCTACCGAACAGAGAAATATTTGTTACCATAACTACTACAATTAAATATAATGATAGATACAACAACAACTATAACTCTTTTAATTGAAATTTCTTTTCATCTAACACAGCAAAAATTGTCTAATCTAAAGTATATATTTTTACCAGCATAATACCTTAAATATTTACATAAATAATTATAATTTCACAGCTCAAAACTTTTAAAATAATTCTAATTACGAAGGGGTATTAAAAAACCGATTCATATGAGTTTTTTAAAGCTTTGTTTACTATTGATTGTGATTTTCTTGTATTTGACGGTTTTGTTACTGTCTTGACTGTGCAGTTCTTCCGTAGAACTAACATATTTTAAACTCGACTTTTTTTTTAAATTTACGAATTTAAGGCTACCCCTAGGGGGAGGGGTGAGCTATACGAAGCATGTTTGAATACTTCCAACATATTATTTTAGTACTGCATATTGTCTGGTGCAGTTTTAATTTGAAGAGTTGAATGTGTCCCACTCGTTTGACATCCCGTCTTTGACCTATTTGCTGCTGTCCAATCAGGCTTAGATTTTAGTTTAAGAAACGATTAAATAGAACATATAAAGTTATTGAACGATTGAACGTTCATTCTCTTGGCTGGTATATTACCTTCGCTAACGTTTACCTAATTCAGACGTTTTTTAACCATCTACATATCTGATTACCCATCAGGCTGAGAAATATTATAATAACCAATAGAATTAAACTCAATAGTATTTTTTCCGCTGTCACTTGTCCTTCAAACTTCCCTAATGTAGTGCTATCACCTAAAGTCTTGATTACCTCTATTATTGTTGTAATTTAAAACTATTCAATGTTTTTCAATTATTATAACTCTTTTAGTATATTTTAATTTAACTAATAATCCTTTTTTGGCTGTTATTTCATAATTTTTTTTATTCACTACTATTGGTTGAAAATGCATACTGTACCCTGATTTTATGGTTCTTAAGTTGCAACTTTCTACATTTTAAGACTTTATAAAGACTTTATGATTATAGTACATATTACCCTGTGATCGTTTACATACTACTAGGGCTCTATTTTTATTAATTTTCTGAACCAAATTATATAGTATTTAAAATTGTTAATTTAATAATTGCTGATTTTGAAAGATAAAATTTTTATCGTTTTTATATATGGTTCATACATGATTCCTGAGTTTCTTGGCCTCCCCGTGGCGGAACTGAAGCATCTTAGCCTATACTATATTTTTTTAAATTTCAAATATCTTTGTTGTGTCTATTTTTTTTATTTATTTTTTTTTTATTTTTTTTGCTATTACATACAATCCTCTATATAAACTTATAATTTTATTTCACTTTTAATTTTTCTGAATACACATATTACCTCAATCATGAGCAATCATAATCGTATCTCTAAAATCTTAACACAAAAGTTTTTGAGCATGACTATACATAGTTCATCAATAGTTCATAACTCCATTATATTTTTTAACAAATTAAGGGGAACTAGGGAGTGGGATTAAACCATGAGCCGTGGGCAATTTTCAAAGCTTATTATTATCAATTGGAGTAGAGTGTATTGGCGGCTTCTGTTACTGTTATGGGAGTTGAGCCCTCAACTAGCCTGTTCATTGTATGAGGTTTTGACAGAAATTTACGGAACTGGGGCAACCAATTATTGGGGTGGAACCTCCATGCAGCGGTAACACCTAGAATATTTACATAAATAATTATCATTTCAGAGCTCAATTTTTTTTTTTAATATTTACTAAGAAGGTGTATTTAACCCGATTCATATTAGATTATTAAAACTTTTTTACTATTGATTGTGAATTGTTTGTATAAGACGGTTTTGTTACTGTCTTGTTTGTCCAGTTATTTTGGAACTATTTCAAACTTGACTTTTTATTAATTCAAACTAGGGGGGCAACTATTAAGGGGGCATGGGGGCGGAGCCCCCATCGAGCCGTAGGCGAGTCCTAAATATATACTCCCGCATGGGTAACTCACTGATGTACATAAATGTTTGGACGGAACCGTTCAAGCTAGAGACTTGAAATTTGGCATTCTATTAGCTGACACGATTTACATTCATAAAAAATTCTAAAAACTAGCAATTTTTCACTTTCAATCTATATAAAAAGTAAAAAGTAAAGTAAAGTAGATCACTTTGCAGGTTTAGTTCTCGCTTGTGTTAAAATGATCTCTTTCAACTACACCCTTGTTTGAAACAAACTTAATACTCATATATTATTACATGAGTTGTCATGTAACTGGTATTTACAGTAGTGTTTTTTGGAAGTTTTAATCGCGGACCACGTTGGCCTACTAGAAATGAGAACTCATATTAGCTTTCCGCCATTGTGGCCAAAACGTCTTGCCCTAAACATACCTGACACAATCACAACGAACATCTCTCATTTTACTACCACTTTGTTTAAATTATACATAAGTCGATATACAGAGCGTGAAGAAGGGAATTTTTCCTAATTTCAGGGGTTTTTATTGATCCACTGCGAAACATTTTATTTAGTTTAGCTGCATGTAGCTGAATTTGGCGTTTTGCTTCCCCACAAGCTTGAAGTTTTGTATTAACTTAGCTTGACAGTGATGTCAAAATTAAATTCATAGTATTTAGAAGTGTAACTCTCTTAAAAAATTGAACTACAAAGAATTCATAATTATTTTCAGCTAATATTATGTGTTATTCTTTAACGTTTTGTTGCTACTTTACCCTAAAGTCAGCTTTTAAGTTAACTTGTTTATTTATGTGGGTGGTTTACCAAATGTAGACGTTACATTTAATAACGACTGTAATATTATTTAGTTCCTTCAATATTGCGCATGCACATATCTTTAACGGCACCTATATCAATAAAAGTACCAAACATAAAAAATAATTGTGATGAATGCCAGAATTAAGTATTTTTATTTTGCCTGTTAGGCGAAACTGGTTGTTTTACAATTGATTGTTATTCAACTGATTGTTTTGAATATTTTGTTACTTAGTGATGTTTTACATTGTTTGTTACTTACTGACCTAATACTTTGGCCTCCAACTACTAGAGGTGGATTTGCAATTTGTAACTAATATTTTAAATACTTTCGCCAGTAATCATAGTAATATTGTATTTTATATACGCTTGAAGTTTTGTATTAACTTAGCTTGACAGTGATATTAATGGAAATTGAATATATTTAGAAGTTAACACTCTAAAAATATTGAGCTTAAAAAAATTATAATTAATACCTGCTAATACTCGTATTATGTGTTTTCTTTATAACCTGTTCAATATGAACGAATTACTCTATTACATAGATTGTTTGTGAATTAGTAACATAAATCTAACTTATTAACATTGCACTTTTTGTAGTATCTCAAATCGTTATTTTAAGACCGTGTTGCAACTATTAGACCTATTATTACTAAATTTGATATTCTGCAACTTGTTAATAGGTCTAGCTACAGTTACATTGTATCTGAATTTCGAATTTTGCATTCACTGAACTTAATATCCCTGTAATTTCTACAGGATTTAAGAGTAGTAACTAGAATACGGTAATTATTCTTAAATTATTATTTCATAACAAACATTTTTATTTTTTAACGAATAGTATTTTTGTAAATAGTCTTTGGCGGGTTCCAAACCGTTTGTTCATGTTTTCCTATTTTGGTTTTTGTGAAATCATTTATTTATTTATTCATTGATTTTCATCTATTTTATCTAGTTTATTTTTTCAATTATTTTATATTATTAATTTTATCTATATTATGGTGAGCTATACGAAGCTTGTGCGAATATTTTTAACATATTATTTTAGTACTGTAAATGATTTTGCGGCAGTAACGCCTGAAAAGATTTTAGGTCTCATAACGTTTTCTAGACTTTTAGTTTACTCATGCTGGAAAATTTCTTTGGCGGGTTCCAAACCGTTTGTTCACGTTTTCCTATTTTTGGTTTTTGTGAAATCATTTATTTATTCATTGATTTTCATCTATTTTATCTAGTTTATTTTTTCAATTATTTTATATTATTAATTTTATCTATATTATGGTGAGCTATACGAAGCTTGTGCGAATATTTTTAACATATTATTTTAGTACTGTAAATGATTTTGCGGCAGTAACGCCTGAAAAGATTTTAGGTCTCATTACGTTTTCTAGACTTTTAGTTTACTCATGCTGGAAAATTTCTTGTATAGCCTCTGAAATAATTGACTCATTTCTTTGACTAGTAGGCTGTTTGTTTGTCTCCGTTAGCGTCGGTTTTGGTAGTGTGAGTACCTTCGGCGCTGATCGCGGTGTGGGAGTCTCTCGTGGTGCGTCTTGTTTTGGCGTTTTGTTCAGTAAAGCCAGCTCTGCTTGACCTTTCTTTGAAAACCCGTTGTGGGTTGAATCTCTCGGGTTTCCCCTTGTAGTGTGGTGCGATTTTAGCAATTTGCTCGGCTGTGAACTGTTCTGCCATGTTTAGACGGAGTATTTTTCTTTCCTAACTGGAACCAGATACACAACTGGGAGTACTTCATTAACTTCATTATTAAGTAACTTCATTAGTAACTTCATTATTATACTGAATATTACCCTGTGATTTATTAAATACTACGAGAGCTCTATTTTTATTAATTTTCTTAACCATGATATTTAATATTTAAAGTTGTACATTGCTGATTTTGTAGGATTAATTTATCATCGTTTCTTTACAATGTAAAATATGGTTCCTGAATTTCTTGGCAACCCTGTGGCGAAACTGAAGCATCATAGCCTACACTAAATATTTTTTATTACAAATGTCTTCCTTTTGTCTTATTTTTCTTCTATTACAAGCAGCGATCCTCCATCAAAAATTATAATTTCATTCCACTTTTATAATTTCAGAATACACCTATTACCTAAATCATGTGCAATCATAATCGTATCTCCAAAATTTTAACACAACAATTTTTAAGGATGACTATTTACAGAGTTCATTAATATTTCACAACCCCATTATATTTTTTTTTACGAATCAAGGGGAACTAGGGAGTGGGATTATACCATGAGCCGTGGGCAATTTTCAAAGCTTATTACTATTAATTGTGAGTAGTGTGTATTTGCCGCTTCTTTTAACTGTCATGGCTGTCCAGTACTTGGTAGAATTAGCCTGATTAATACTAGAGCCATTATATTACTTTACGAATTTAAGCAAACCCCTAAGAGGGCATGGGGGCGGAGCCCCCATCGAGCCGCAGGCGAGTCTAATAAACTATACAGCCCTATGTGTAACTGACTGACTGACTGACTTATATGGGATACGAATTTCTGATGTAACTATTTAAGCTAGAGACTTGAAATTTTGCATACGTCTAGCTTGAACGGTCAATGCTAAGTGTAAAATCTTAAACTTGCAAATTTTTAGTTTTAACCTACAAAAAAAATTCAAAATGGCGGATTTTCAAAATTGTAATTTTACTTTTTTGGCTCTAGCGGACAAACGCTTTGTCCTATCTAAAATCTGAGAACAATACTACGATAGGGAATTTAATTTTCTACAATTTCGATCCTGTGACTTTTTATCGTATCTCGCACCGTTAAGCCTCCAGAGCGTTTTTAATGAAATGCCGTTTTCGTTTTTCGGGCTCTAGTGCCTAAACCGATGGTTGTAAAAATTTTTTAAGGTTCATTTCGATAGATCTTTATAATATCTACAATTTCTTTTCCCGTATATTTTGCCGTATCTCTACTCGTTTACTCACAAAATTCATTTTTCACTTTTTCCGGATTTTGTGAACGTAAGTAGTGGGAAAACACCGGTTCTGGTCCACTAGATAAATCGTAATTTTAGTATTTCAGCTCTAGTGACCTAACGGTTAGTCTTATCTGAAATATGAGAGCATATTACGATAGGAAATTGGATGATCTACAATTTTGGTCATTTTACTTTTTGTCGTACATCGCACCGTTAACCCTCCAAACTGATTTTTGTGAAATTTATATTTAGATTTAGGGCCCTAGCGACTAAATGGTTTGTCCTACGAAAATGTTTAAATGACAACTTTTATAGGTCTTTTTAATATCTACAATTTTGATTCTAACATACTTTGCCGTAGCCTATCTCTTTCCGTTCACTCTCAAAAAACATTTTTCACTTTTTCCCAGTTTTGTGATAAATAAGTAGTGGCTTTTGGACAACTATAAAGAAATCATAATTTTAGTATATTTTAGCTCTAGAGGCTAAATGGTTAGGCCTTTCATAGATTTGAGACTACCACGGTACTGAATTGGATGAACTACGATTTTTTTCCTGTGACTTTTTGTCGTACATCGCACCAATTGCGTATATATCCAGTCTAATTTTTTGCAATCGCGTTTTCAGTTTTTCCACTCTACTGACAAAACGATTGGTCCTATCGAAAAATGTTGCTGAATATGACTGGCTTACAGTTTTCAGAACATTTTGCCGTATCTCTACACATTAGCTCTCAAAACAGATTTATTACAGGACCAGAATAGTTACCGAAAACTTGAAATTGGGGACCTTACCTTCTTTTAAGAGACAATTAAAAATATGAATTCAGCTATTGTCGGGGCTGGTGTTACTAATTTACATACTTTTAGTAAGTTCCTCCTCGGAATTTAGGGAATCATTTTAAAACTTTCTAGTCTTTTGTGATTTCTATCTCGTTTATCAGATTTTATATTATTTCATTTTAATGTTATGTTATTGTTTTCACTGATTTATTGCAACAATTTTTGATGAATTTAAAAGCTTTAATTATTATTGATTGTGAGAAGTGTGCATTAGCCTTTTGTTACTGTTTTGGTTGTGCACTTCATTGGTAAAGCTAACCTGTTTAACACTCGACTTTTTTATTTACAAACTAATTCAGCGAACACATTGGAGTTAATAACCCTCAACAAGCCCGTTCATTGCATCAAGTTTTTTTTCAGAAATTACGGAATTGGGGCAACAAATTAGGGAGTGGACCCTCCATTCAGCATAACACAAAGAATAAATAATTATTGTATCACACTCAAAATATTTTAACAAATTTTAACTACGAAGAGTTATTAAAACCGATTCATAGGAGATTTTAAAAGCTTTTCTAGCTATCGATTGTGAATTGTGTGTATTAAACGGTTTTGTTACTGTCTTGGCTGTTCAGTTCTTCCGCAAAACTAACCAATTTCATACTTGACATTTTTTATTAATTTACAAATTTAGGGATACCCCTGAGGGGGCATGGGGGCGGAGCCCCCATCGAGCCGTAGGCGAGTTAGTAATTATACGTCTTTTTTTACTCCAGATATTCAGGGGTTGTTAATTTAACTAAAACATATCAAGTTAGACTACGTATATATACTTTGATTCAAAGAAGAATAACATTTTAAAAGACGAAACGGCAGCCGCTGTCAGGCGGTCCCCAATAAATTATATTTTCTAATATTCAGAGTTCGCCGTTACAGAGACCGATCTTAAAAATAATTAAATAACGATTTTTCACAAAATTACAGCTTTACTGACGACAGCCATATTGGAACACTAATACTCTGTCTACCTACTTAATCCAATAATCTAAATTTCCTTATATCTGCAGAATTCCTATGTATCAAAGAGACAGAGGTTACATAAAAAAAACATACACAAGCATTAGTAACAAGATTTTTTTATAATACAAAGAAATCAGAGCAATTTAAAATGTTTAACCGCCACTATTCAACAACTCGACCTCTCAGGTTCAAGCCTGACCACTGATTGAAGCGCTGTTGCCACTCTGGTAGCAATGGTGTGCACTAAATTAGTTGGGGACCTCCGTTACTCTAAAACCTGGGGACAGGCTAAAAAATATCTAGTAATGAAATGTGATACCTGTTCAAAAAAAGCGCATTGGTCGATCATTTTAGACTATATCATGAGTGTATTACCCACTTCAAACTTTCATTTTTAACAGCCATTTCAACAAAATTGGCAGCTTCAAAGATCCTGAGGTATAGTCAGGGACACAGGACCTGGGTTACATTTTCAAAGTTAAAATATTTTTTGCACATGAACAAATTAAAAAAAAAAATCCAACTCTTGCTTGAACATTTACCCAAAGCTATGTTATTAAATATTTTGACTTGATTACATCTTTTACTATGTTTAACTTCTTGTATAATCTCAGGGACTTAAATTGTCCCAAATTAAAATGTTGGCCCATTTGCCTAACCTTGTACCTTTTTTTGTGAGAGGCCAATTCAATTCAGTCAGCACTGTCTGACCTGGAAACTAAGTTATGCTTCTTAAAATTTAATGTGCTAAATGCCTCTACAAGCCAAAAGATTTTGATTAAAACTTAAAAGTGTATTTTCACATACATCAATACTTTAGTAAATCTTTTGCAATTATCTTAATTGTATTATTTGTTTCAGGACTGGTGATACTGGCTACTCATTCTACAGAAAATAAGACTCTTAATTTATATAAATTTTTCATTAAAACTGTTTTTGAAAAAAGAGTGTAGCTCAATGTCCTTTTGCAAAATCTGGTTTTCAAGGTTAATTTTTTATATTAGTGTTTAAATTGTAGCCGCTTATTTATTTTTTATATACAAGAAGTTAGTGAACTCTCAAAACATTGTAGATTTGTTCCTTGGGTGAAGACAAACAAAAAAACATCCTTCAAACAAGGGTCTAAAATCCTTCGTTAAGCCACTAGGCGTCATTTTGTTTTTTTTTTTTTCACATAGTAATAATTTTTGTAACGGATGGTTGCATTTAGTTTATATTTGGTATGAAGCTTTATCATACCAATGTCCATTTTGAAGGGGAGAATTTTTTTTTTCAATGCATATTTTCAAAATGGCGTCCATTTCAAATTTTTAAACTCATATGTCACAAAACTGTTACAATTTTATCAAAATTTTATCAAAATGTTACAAGACACAAATAAGAAGAAGAAGAAGAAGAAGAAAAACATGCTTTATTTTCAATCAAACATGATTACAAAATTATATCAATTAGCCTACATGTACATTACAACAATGGTTATTTATTAACCGTCTGTTGTGGTTGGCACAAAAAATAGTTAACAAAATGTCCTTTCTAGGATAAAGACATGCAGTCGCTTTGGAAGCTATGATAAGCAAAAACAGAACAATATAAATGTGTAAAAATAAATATTAAAAAAATAAAAAGTTAAAGTCTCTTTATGTTTGCAGTTGTCCAAATTACAATATCAATATAGAATTAAATGAAATACACAAAATGTTTTTATTCATTACTTATTTTTTTAATTTGGAAAAAAGGAGAACTGATTTGGGTAATTTTAAATCTAGCCAAAGTTAAATTCCTGTATAAAACCCCACCTATATTCCCATGCAGTTCTAATATATTTAGATAACAACCGCCAATTCCTTCCATTCAAATAATCAATATTCTATTTCACTTAAGGACCTTTTTCCAAAAAATACATTTCTTAAATGCATATAAGCCGGACATATAGCTATAAAGTGGTAAGTTGTTTCATTTTCGTTTAAATTGCACATAGAGCATGTATAATTTCTATCAAGCCATGGTTTGAAATTTAAGTTGATCAGCTCAGCTCGAGTTTTTTTTTTTTTTTTGAGGGAGAGCCGGAAAAATGCATTACGCACACAGGTGGCCAGCCTGTAGTGTGGGGCTCCCCTAAAAAACGGGTTTACCCACTAAAAAACCTCCTCTACTCTTTAGGAATCTAACCTGGAATTGTTTATCACATTACGTCAGGCTAGGCCTAAATTTGGCTTACACGCGTAGGCCCGCTCCTTATCCAGCCGCTCGATCAAGGGATCTGGGCCACTTCGCGGTCCAGATCGGTTTTCTTTTCCAGGAGGATGCCCCGGACGAACTGTGACAAACAATCCCAGTTGCCCTCATCCTCCAAAATCTTTTGGCAGACCGAGTCCACCGAAAATGCACCAAAGATTTGTGTGGTCTCCAGGCGGGGCCCTTCCCAACGGGGACAGCGGAAGAATGTGTGTTCCGCATCGTCGGGAACACCCGGGCAATAAATGCAGTCCGGTGAACCGGTCTTTCCCATCCGGTTCAGGTACGACCGAAAATAGCCGTGACCTGTCAAAAATTGGGTCAGGTAGTAGTCCACCTCCCCATGCCGCCGTTCCACCCATGGTTGGACCTGCTTGATAAGTCGCGCAGTCCATCGTCCTCGGGTGTCGTGCTCCCAGCTGTGTTGCCACTGCTGGAAGGTTCGGGAGCGCTCTTCTGTTCTTGCCGTGTCCTTGCCGATCTCGCCTTGTCTCTGATAAATCGCTTTCCTCTCCCCTGCCAAGAGCTTGACAGGGATGACTCCGGCGACCACCAGGACGGCAGGCTCGGACACTGTCCGGTAGGCGGAACACACCCTGAGCGCAGCTTGACGCTGAACCCGGGCGAGTCGCAACCTGTAGCACTCCTTATCTAGAGCGCCTGCCCACACCTCTGCCCCGTAAAGGAGCACGGACTGGACCGCGGACATCAACAGACGTCTTCTGCTGGATCGGGGACCCCCGAGATTGGCCATCAGCCTACTAAGGTAAGTGACTACCTTAGCGACCTTGTCCGCCGTACGGAAGATCTGATCCCTCCAGCTTAACTTGGTGTCCACCATAACCCCAAGGTATTTGGCGGCACGAGTTGATGTGACCACCTCCCTTCCCACTCGGAGTGGGACGACGGTGTCGATCCTCTTTTTCGTGAGGATCACAATCTCCGTCTTACTGAGAGCAAGCGAGAGACCGTGATCTGACATCCAGGTGTTGACCACACGCTTGACTCGGTTCAACTTTAGTTGGGCCAGCTCAAGGTTGCGTGCAGCAATGAGAGCTGCGACGTCATCGGCGTACCCAACCAAAGTGGTTTCCTCAGGCATCTCGGACCTCAGGAGGCTGTCATAGGCAACGTTCCAGAGATCCGGGCCGAGTATTGAACCTTGTGCGGCACCAGAAGTGACTGTCCATCCGCATTCCGTCCCTCGTGTCATAAATCAGGCTTCGAGAGCGTAGATAATCCTCGATGAGCCGCAACAGATATGCAGGAATACGAAAGGTGTTGCGAAGCGCATCCAACATATCGACCCACCTCGCCGAGTTGAAGGCATTCTTGACATCAAGCGTAACAAGAAGCACTACTCGGCGGGAGAAATGGTTGTGGCTCTCGGCTCTCTTCACAGCTCTCTGAACTTCGGTGACAGCGTCGATCGTTGACCGTCCCTTTCTGAAGCCGTACTGACGGGGGCATAAGTCCCCGGCAGCTTCCACGGCAGAAGTCAGGCGGGAACGGATCAGCTTCTCGAACAGGTTCCCAGCCGTGTCCAACATGCAGAGAGGCCTGTGGGACGACGGCAGCTCGGGATCACCTTTGCCCTTGCTGATCAGTACAAGCCTGGCTGTTTTCCAGGGAGCCGGAAACACCCCTTCTACCAAACAGGCATTGTACATTCTCAGCAACAAGTCAGCGTTGATTGAAAATACTTTCTTTAAAGCCTCACTGGGAATCCCATCCGGGCCAGGAGCCTTGTTGCTCTTCAGGGAGAGAACGGAGGTTTCCAGCTCCTCGAAAGTGAAAAGTGGAACGTCCTCTACCCGTCCGAAGTCAACCGGCGGTTGCTGTGGATGTTCAGGAAACAACGCAGCGACGATCCTTCCCATGGTGGCGCCCTCCATGATGGAAGGTGGAGAGCGGGCGCCGAGTTTCTGTGTTACAAGTTTGTAACCCAGGCCCCACGGGTCGGAGTCAACGTCGTCACGAAGTCCTCCAGCTATTCGCCTTGCTCCTGTTGATCGCCTGGCGGAGAGATTTTCTCGCAGCTTTATAGGCCTCCGACTTACGAACTCTGTCTGCGGGAATTCTCGCTCTTGTGGCAGCCTGAGCTTTAATGGCCCAAGAGATAACGTTGATATCGCTATCGTGCAGCGGACTCCTGTCGCCGAGGTCAAGGTCAAGGGTAAGCAGCTGCCGGTGATACAAGGACGTGCGAGCCCTGCCTACACACTCAGCCCAAAACAATGTTTTAGCCCCCTCTAAAACCTTCGCTAATTGCACAGCTACTCCATTTACATCATCTGATTCGAAATTTATATTTTCGTTAAATTTGCTCGCAAGGATTTTCCAATCATGACTCCAGAATATGTTTTTTCGTATTACTTGTTTAGCTAGCACATTCGGCAATCGATAGTTTGGCAAAGACAAAATTTTAACTATGTAATTTAAATTTAAACTGATAGTATGGAAAAATAGTTTTCCAAGCCCGGTTTCTAAATGCAAAACATAATTTGGTGTGTTGTATGGCAACTTAAATAACTTTTTTACAAATAGTTTTAAAACAGATTCCACATACTCACTTTCCACATTCCCCCAAACCTCGGCTCCATAACAAACAACTGATTTTATTACTGAATCGAAACATTTGAATTTGCTACTTATGTTAATTTCCCTGTTCTTCATCAAATTTTCCCATACAGACGACACATGATGATATTTACATTGTCATGCCAGACTGGAGTTTCTGACAAGACACAAATAAGTTGCCACATTAAAATGATCTAACCCATGGTACCAAGTTTGTAAGGATCTGACAACAAATAACGCAGTTATCGTGATTCTTCTGTTAAAATTACCTTAATTTTGCAATAATTATTAAGAAAGCAATGTTTCTATGGAGATAAATTGTGATAACTTTGTTATTTGTTGTCAATCCTTACAAACTAGGTACCTTTGGTTAGATAATTTAATCTGGCAACTTCCTTGTCTCTTGTAAAATGTTGATAAAATTTACCAGTTTGAGATATTGGAGTTTAAAGTTTTTTAAATTGCCGCAATTTTGAAAATATAGCCTACATCGGAAAACATTTATTTTATCCTGAAAATTTATGTTAGTATGATAAAGCTTCATAACAAATATGACTTGAATACAATATGCGATCCGGAAATAAAAATTTCATTTACTATGTTAAAAACAAAATGGTGGCTAGTAGCTTATTAACAAAGGATTTTATATCCATCTTTGTCTTTGTAAGATGTTTTTCGTTTGTCTTGACCCACGGAACAATTCTACAATTTTTTTAAAGAGAGTTTACTAACACCCTGTATAATACAGTTTTCGTGAAATTTTATAAAAATATCTCAAATAATTCTGGTTGTAAGAAGCAGAGGAAAGTGAAACTATTTGTTTAATTCATTCAATCGCTAAAGCCAAAGGTTGACCCAAAACCACTGTTTTCTGATTAAAAAATAAGCGAATAAAACAGTTTCTGGTGTTAATAGAAACCATATTTGGATATACAGATAATAGACTAGTTCATGACATTTCTCCTCATAAAACTTGAAGCAAATATACCCTTGGAAGCATTCGGTTTGTACGTTTTTAGGAATCTACTATAAGTAAATAAAACGCTTTTTCGCACTTCACAACAATTTATTAATTTTGGACTCTACTTTAAATGAAATTAATGTCCATTGTCCAGTTATCTCACAAACATTAGCAATTCAGTTAGACAAGAGTTACATGTATTTTTAAACACAGAGTAGGTTATCATTAACATGGACAATCATTATTGCGTCATTATGTATAATGGGTAATTTGACCAAAATACCGTATATTTTAAAGTACAGATAAAGAACAAATTTTCTAAAACATACAAGATGTGGTTGTACTTTATAAACTTACATTCAAATATATAAAATAACACAGAATCATATAAACTGGAATAAATACATAATTTATAAAAGGTATTTTATAGTCCACAGTCATAGATGAATACAATTTTAGTAATGTGGAAACACTAAGAAACATCTTATGCTCACAATTGTTTAAATCTTCCAGCAAATTATTTTTGGTATTTTCTTTTATAAATTAATGATGAGAATCATCCCGATGTTGTTCTCTAACAACTTCTTTAAATACAATAGGGGTTTCACTTTTTACTACCTAAACAACTAAACTGTGTAATACAATGTACAAAAATTAAATTGTACAATTAGCAAGTAAAAATATAATGGAATAAGACCCTGATGACTATATTGCATAAATGTTTGCTAGAAAAAAAACCTTTAACAATATAGAATACACCAAATACAAATTTATATTTTATCAAGTATTTCAGTGAAATTGTTTAAATCAATAGTAGACATTTGAATAGTTATAACACCTGTTCATCTTTAAACAAACTCAGATTCAACAAACTATATTAAATAACATTCGGAGCTTAACGTTTCACGTATATTTTACTTCATTATACGATCAAAGTTTTTTATTACTCATATTAAGCGAAATAACCTTGCAAATATATTTTTGACTCCTATAAAAGTTACATGATAAAGAAATTATTAAGTTAATATCACAAAAAAATTACACAGGACAATTACATTTGTTATAAACATCCTAGATGAATATCCTTACACCAAAATGAACGCACTAATAGTATTTCAATAATAAAGAAGAAGGAATCTTTTTGGAAAAGGACGCTCATGAAATTTCATTCTGTTTAATAACTTCAATAATAGCATAAAGTTTTTATCAAGGTAATTTTGAAACATGAAGGCTGTGATGTTACTATAAACATTATGAGCTAGTGTGGTAAAACTTCACACTGATCTTGTAGTGGATGTTTTTTTAAATATATAAATTGATAAATTCAAAATTAATTGTATCGTACAGTGTGTTAAACTTGTGTATTATATTACTATAGTACAAAAATTCTGAAGGCTTACTTCATCTAATTAAAAAAAGGGAAAATAATTGTTAGGGCTAAATGTAAAAGAAAACTAAAGACATGAAAGTAAATTAATTACGAGAATTGAGGTTTGTTAGTCGAATGCAAAAGCTTAAAAAACAGACTAGAGCAAAATTAGATTAGTTGAGAGGGCCACCAAAAGCCAGATGGCAACGGAAACAGAACAGTGAACAGTGTGAATTGCAACCCGGCATTCATTTACTGCAGTTAAATCAAATCGTCATTGAGGCTTAAAGCCAAAAGTTTTGTTTATAAAGATATTTTTTTTTTATTAGAGAAACTGAATAATTAAGAGTGCACTGTATTTTCATTTTAAATTAAGTGATTGTTTTGGATTGTAAATTTATTTATTAGATATGAAGTACGGTAAGTTAAAAAATGTATTATGTAACATGTATTATCAAAGGATTTAGCAACGAACAGATGTAAAAATAAATAAATAATCATGTATACAGTATGTAACAGCCTCACGTAAGAGGATAAAAGGTTGAACACAGTATGTATTATGTTTATATTTTAAGTTTTTATTTTATTATGTATTATGTGTGTTACATTTTACATGTTTTAAAATAGAGTAATTCTTATCAAGCCACTAACCTCGGAAATAATACCGGTGAACTCTTTATTGTTTAAAGATGAACTACTGAAACACCTAACAATTTTGTAGAAACATAACTTCACTATAGGGAACTGTATAAAACAATGTAAAAAATGTGTATAATCAAACCACAATCTCACAAGAGGAGATTACAAAACTAACAAACTGAAAACCATCAGTATAAAAAATCTGAAATAGTAGTCAATAACACTTAGTATATAATAATAATGTTTAAAGCCTATTACATCTGACAAGGAGTTTTATACAAACTAAAACTCCTATGGAAAGTCGGTCTATATTTGAGCTTACTTCTACGAATAAAAAAATTTGTAAGAGTGCAAATATTGCTGAGGCAACCTATCCACAGTACAGTTTATTTATAATATAAATAAATATTTTACAAAACTTATTTTACAAGGAATCTCGGCTGGCCACAGGCAGCGTAACACAATGTACAAATATCCTACAAAATAATAAACATATGAAACAATGTACAACACAAGTGAAGAGTTGAGCTCGTCTATACAACACATTTACAATAATACTAGTTATGTACACGCTAAGTATATAAGTAGTACAATCACTACCTTCACTAATCTAGGTTCACGAAATTGGCCCTTCCCAAAAAAAAACCGATCGCTTGGGGGGTCAGTTATTTCATCCAGTAAAAAATGCATGTTCAGACACATAAAATATAAACTTTGACCAAAAAAATCCATAAAATCGTTTAGTTGCAAAGTTTTGAAAGGGCGGAATGACATATTAATAGTTAACCACCCTTAGTTATGCTCTGACCCCGGCTAGTAAAGAAAGCTTCCTTGCATCCACAAACACAGTAATAAAGCTTCTGACTTGTTCGAGTTGACTTTTGTTTAACTACTCTAGAATGACATGACACGGTTTAGAGACATTTTCTTCCATCGTAACGGAATGTAGAACAACATAACATTTAATGCTTCTGCTTTCAAACATTATGGTTCAAATGTGCTTAACTGGTACTAGGGTCACGTCACAAGTACAAAAAACAACCGAAAAATAAATTGTGTTTGGCATATTTGAATTTATTAAGAAATAGAAGCCATAAGTTTGTGTGAACACAATAATATATGTCAGGTGCAGTGAGCAAGGTTAACTTATCCCTTATTTAATTTTGTATCAACAAATTCTAGCATCTATGCTCATCCCACACCCACGTGTTAATTTAAAGTACGTCTTATTCAATTTTCAAAGTAAACAAAGATGCGAGGATCACATTCAATATATGTCTGTCAACAGACAAATATTAAACTCAGTTTATGAATCATACTGTACCCTAATTTTGTATCACTTTTGTTTGAATTAGAGAATATTTTTGAATTTTTTTTTTTTCATCGATGCCAAGTTTTACACAGTCTCATTATAAGAACATCAAACACAATAAACAAACACTTCAAAAAACAAATGAGTCGACATTACACAAAGTCGACTGTTGAAAGTTTGTGAACCAGATATTGACTAGTAAATGGAAAGCACAGGTGGTACGGTTAGAAAAAGAAATGCAAATAAATAACCGACTCGGAAAAAATCTAGAACGACACTCGTTTAGGCAACAGGACAGAGTCGTACAAGACAATGACACTTATAGAAACATTAACACAAGAATAACTAGTTCCTAAAACTATCAAAGAAAATTGCACTAAGTACAACTGCATTAAACAAGAGAGTAACAAATAAGTTATATACGTTGTCTCCACCATTCATAAGGACGGTAGTTTAAAAACAACAACACAGTTGCTAAAAATGCTTCAACGATCCCGCAATGCTCATGGGCTGTGTTCTATAATATACTTTAAGTTTTTTTTTGCTATTGAATAACATTTTCTAATAGACAAATGGTTTAGCTGACACACTCTTCCAAGTTTATCTTCGATTTTGTTTTAAATCTTTATATGACATAAAATATTATCATTAATATTTATAAAGAATAGATACTAAATCATTTGGGTGGCACTTTGATATTTTTTAGCTATCCTTTTCTATTGCCGTCCACCACTCTCTTACTGTGATCATTATTTTTTCATCCTTTGTTGCTCAAAACTGGAAATGATGAGGAGGTAAAAGAATAAAGCATGCAGGTATATTTATTTTTCAGCTCAGTATCGGAAGGCTGGTATATTTTTATTTTTATGGAAGGTTTATATTGAAGTAACAAATCATAAACCTAATTTTTCCAAAGTAAGGGTGAACTTTATTAAAGAGCCATAGCAGACTTGAAGTCATATAAAATAAGTTCTGATATTGTTTAGATATTTAATGACAATTTGGTTACTCACTGTAAAATTGTAAAGTAAATTAATTTATTGTTTCCAAATCAGAGATTAAGCAACAAATTTAAAAAAAGCGTTTCCAGTTACAAACATATTAGAAAAATGAGACAGTAAAGCTCAGTTGTACTGAACTAACATAGTTGAGCATTTGTAATAAAATCTATAGAATTCAATACTGATGAATAAAGTGAATCTAAGGATTTTTTTGAAAGTTTTTTGAAGTTTGAAAGATAATTGTTCACTTGGGGTTCAGTCATAAAAAGTTGGCTTGCTTGTTGAGCCTTAACAAATTAACTTTAGAATATCGTAAAAGTGTTCATGCCAAACCTTTGTCAAGCTTTTAATTTCACGGTAGTAATTTATAGAGATAAATCACAATATTGACAAAAATTAGATAAAAAAACCAAAAGAGCATCACAGGAACACAATACGTTCATGAGTTAATTATGAAAAGAATCAATTGTAGATACATGAATTTTAAATATTATGTTTTACCATGTTCTACTTTTTGTACTAGTATTGCATAATTAACAAAATATGTCAAAAGACTAGGCCTATTATTATTTTATAGAGATATTATTAAATAAACTAGGCTTCATATAAAATAATATTCAGCTACAAACAAAAAATTGGACCAAATTCCTCTTCCTCTCAGTATCCTATTTCCTCTTCTGAAACCTAGAAAAATTAAAAGAAGTTACAGATCCAAGAAGATTTCAGAGGACAAGTGATGTACTGTAGTAATCTTTCAAACCGAAGGTGTTATATAAATCTATATCTCAAGTTTTCAAGTTGATAAATTTAATTTTAAAGTTTACCAAATAGCTGAGCTCATGATATTTAACTGACCAGAGTATGTAATGCAGATAAGTCTATACAATACGCAAAAGTTTGACAAATGTTTAAATCTATTGCAAAATTACTTGAATGAAACTTAAATCTGAAAGTTATAAAAAATGGAAAATGATTTTTATGTTTAGTAATGGTATGTGATTTCTATATAAAATATTATGTTCCAACAAACACAGTGAATGTTTTTAAGTACTATTTGTCAGTTAATAAGCCAACTCATAACAAGTACAACTTCATTGGCTTAAACAGTGTTTTCAACGTTATATATCTAGGGATGGACGGGTCTCGAAATTTCTTTTCTCTTTTTTTTCTCTAATTATTCAGGAAATTTAAAATCTTGTTTTTGAGACAGGATTTTATTTTGATTGAAATTTCCCGATATGGGAAATTTTGTGTGAATAACGTAAAAAAATGTTACAAATAATAATCTATGAATTGCTAGGCCTATTTTACAACCAATTTAAGACTGAAATACATGAAGCAAAGTGAAGTGTTTTATTTTCCCTATTCATACGTTTACTTCCCAAATTTTTATGTTGTTAAAAGTTTGTTTTTTAGTTTTTATTGATCATTTTTGTCTATAGGCCTATTTATAGTTATAATTGTTTACTATAATTTTTTTTTTCTCATCATAATTTTTAGAAGTATTGTTAAGTGTGACTAGTGTGAGAAATATTTGACTGAATATAGCAAAAAACAAGACACATTAAAAAGACAAGACTGAAATGGTAATTTAATACTTAACTAATGAGTTTAGCATTTCAGTCTGGTAAATTTTGCATTTTTCAATATAGTTTCCTAACTCATACCACCATATCTTAGCCTATGTTTAAGAGTTGTTTGTAATAATGTACTTACTATTTGTTTTTATATTAATGTATTTTAAAGAAGTTTCTAAATAAAAGTTGTTAAACAGTGTTGCCTGTTATAATTTTTATTTTTCACCCATTATCCATCATAAAGCAGGCTTTAACAATGTTACAAAATCATATTAAGATTCCGAACGCACATTTCCCGTTATGTATGAGAAAGGAAATCCTGTATGGATATCATCTAAAAATTTTATTATAGTTAAAAAATAGAGTCTTGTATGTCTTGAACAAAAAACCCAATCTCGCCCATCCCTAGATATATCCCATCAAAAATAGACTTGATCCTTGAGTCCCCAGCTCAAGAGCCTCTGAACTTAATATGAAATAACCCAGCAACTAAATGAACATAAATATACTTAAATTGTATTTACCTTCAGTTTTGAAGACCTCCTTCAACTCCGGGCCTGACAAACAACCCCTAATCCAGTCCCTTAAAATTAGTAACTTCCCATACCATTTAAGTATTTATCACAAAGTTATTTCCCATCTGAATATTAGGCCAGCCATTTCTACTTTGAAGGATGACTAAAAATAAAGAGTATTAAATAATCAACTATACACTCGTAATAGACCACCAAAGTGAAGCTAACCTATCTTGACAAAATAAGCAGCACGACCCAGGGGAGACTTCAGGTACGTAACCAACTTTAAAAACGTACTTAATATTTTTGGACCACATCCCATTGCTTCCAGCGCCTATTCCATTAATTTAAAGTATTATTCTCATAAAAATTAATAAAATTATGACTGCTTCTAACATTAATAATTTAAATTTCTGCCTAACAGAATCAGAATCAACTGTAAAGAATAACAGATTTGGTAGACGTTGAATGAGGGGTGGATAAATGAGGTTACAAATTGATTCTTGTCATGAGTGAACAGCTGCAACAGTGCTGCATATGAGTGCATAGTGTCTATGCACCTATGCCCGATTTCTGTTACGAGATTCCCTTATAAGATTGGCAATCTAGTACGAGTGTATAGTACGAGTGTATAAACAAAATATTAAAGCTATGGACAGATATAGAATAAAAAAATAAAGATACTAAAACGCTCCTTCAAGAAAAAAAAAAAAAAAAAAAAAAAAAAAATCAATATAAACTTTGTACTTTTTCTTTTACAGTATTCACCTATTAATTTGAAACAAATTTCCATGAAATAAATATAGTAATGAAATTTGATTTCTAAGAATCTCGATTATTCGAGAAGTTAAGGGCTACAGCAAAAATACTGATAAAAATAATGCTTGTTCGTATAAACGAGCAGCAACAACGAAAGTATTATAAAAAATCATTCAAATATTTCAAACCGTAGCCCCATCTTTCGCAAGTCAGTTTCATTTAAAATCTTATTACTATTGCTAAATTTTGGGGTTTCTCCCAGGCCCAGAGTTTTAGGATCACTTTCCAGTTTCCCATTTACGATAGATGCTCTAACGTATGGTGACGATGGCTTCTGTGTCGACAACCCGTTCTTTGAATGGTTTGAGAGCACAGAATTCATCACTGGAGAACTTTTCTTCTTGGGTTTCTTATTCTGTTTTGATGGTGTTATATCATTCGGCCGCTTTAGGGCATTGCTTAAAATGTTGGGTACATGGAAGGTGGATTCCGAACGATTTTGTGGGTATTGTCTTGCAAGTACCGATTTTAAATTATTAATTTGTATATCATGTAAAGTTGACTCCTTCGGCACACACACTTTCTTGTTGGGCTTGTTGGGTTTGTCAAGCTTGTTCCGCTTCTTTTGCAGATTAGCGCGCGAGCTGACATGATTCAGCATGGTGCTCAGCGATGATGTTTGTGAGTAGAGATCGCCTCGATGTGTCGACATGTATATGCCGTTGCCAGCACGCTGCAGACATGACTCCAGGCCTTGTCTCGCCACCTGCATGCGACGGTTCGAGTACACTAGTCCTCCGATTTTGTGTGTGGAGAACATTGAAGAAACCTGTGAAACATAGCATATGCTATGATACATAAGGACAAAGAGATAACTACTTCTGCTTGTTTCTATAACCTAGTTTTATCTGGTTGATGCTGTCTGCGACAGAACACTTTCAATATCTATGTGCACTTGTTTGTGTTTCACATTTAAAACTCTAACGAAATCTTAATGACAGAAAACAGGGTGTCTACTGAACTCAACTAAAAATTCATGGACAATTCCCGTACATTTAAGGACATTTACAAAACATTTAAGTACATTTAAAAAATATTTAAAGAAATTTATGATGGTTTTTGACAATGTTTACAAAAATAATTTAAAGTTTTTTTTTTGTTAAAACTACAGTACCAGATAATGACTAACTGGTCTATTAAAAAAGCATAAATGTGTAAAAGGCAGAAAATAGGGCTCAGCCTGAGTTTAGATGGTAAGCTTGAGTTGTTTCATGTTTACTATCTAAAATAAACCTAAAAACTGACAACCAGTGCCAGTGAAAAACTGAACCGATAAATTTTGCAACCCACCCATCACTACTAGACACCAAGAAAAAGTAACAGGAACTTAATTTCAATTATTTACTACTACTTGATCATGGTGCAAGTGTGTCAAAACCTTAGGTTAAAATAAGAACTTGGAACCGAGCTGTGACAAAAGGTAATTTAAAAACTGTTATATTATCTACCAGTTCAGGGCAAAAACCAATATGATTAAAAAATAAATAGTTTATAAATCTGTTTGTAGCTATGTGAGGCCATTCATGCAGACATTAAATCAATTTTAACCAAATGTTTATGAGTACCAGATTAGTATTGGATCAAAATAACAACTATTGATTTAAATAATGGTTTAAGTAATGGTTTAAATACCTGAATTATATTAATCCAATTGTTGTTGAGCAACTAGTTTCAACTCATAAAAGAGTCATCCTCAGGCTTCCATACAAAGATGAATGTTTCTCTTCATACGAAGAATGTCCAAGTTGTTAAAATGATATGACGGACACGAACACAGACGAACGGCAACATTTAAGAGTCTGCAGTACCTCCGCCATCTTTATTTTTAGTCCCATAAGAACAATGTTAATCATAGGTGTCTTTGAAAAACTTTATCTCGATAATCTTGCATCGGATTCGCATGAAACGTGAACACGTTCACAATAATGGTATGCAGTTCATATGAAGTGGATAAATTTTGTTATAAACCTCCTAAACATGGTTTTAAAATAGTGTTGATATACATTGTTTTGTAATTCGTTATTCAAGTGGATAATTTTTTTAATTAATTTTCTATCATGTCAAATGAAGATGTCAAATGGTAACATTTAAAATGACATCAAGTTTGTAATTTTCAGACGAAAAACAAACTCACAGTAATGTTTCAAATTTAACATTGTTCTTATGGGATAAAATACCAAATTGGCGTAGGTACTGCAGTCTCTTAACGACTTCTACTACTGATGTGGCTATGGCGAATTGACGCAATCCCGGCGGCGGTGAATTTAAACCGCCCATCTAGAGGGGCTTTATTAAAAGTTCAATAAATAAACACACACGGTATGAACACATTACAAATAAGTACATAACAACACGGACACGAACACAGACGAACGGAAACACTTAACTACTTCTAATACTGATGTGGCAATGACGAAATGACGTAATCCCGGCGGCGTTGAGTCTAGACTTCATATACTTGGTGTCCGTGTCGCTATTGGTTTATTTGTAATGTGATTGTGTGTTTATTTATTGAACTTTTCACAACTCCCCTCTAGATGGGCGGTCTAGACTCACCGACGCCGGGATTACGTCAATTCGCCATAGCCACATCAGTATTAGAAGTCGTTAAGTGTTTCCGTTCGTCTGTGTTCGTGTCCGTGTTGTTATGTATTTATTTGTAATGTGTCCGTACCATGTGTGTTTTATTTATTGAACTTTTCACAACTTTGACGTTCTTCGTATGAAGAGCAACATGTATCTTTGTATGGAAGCCTGAGGATGACTCTTTTATGAGTTGAATCTAGTTGCTTAACAACAATTGGATTATCATAATTCAGGTATTTAAACCACTAATAGTATTTATTGGTAATCCAGAGCCTAACACTCAATACAAAATAACGAATTGACCCTAAAAAAATAAGCTTAAAGTAGCGGTTCGTTTGTATTGATTAGTGATTGGCATATTTTACAACTAAAAATTCTCATTTTGAAACTAACACAATGGATTTCATTGATAAGATGCTTGCGTATGAGAGTGGTGGAGGTTAGGCCAATACAACACTCACCCCTAGAGCGCGCGGGTGGTTCAGCGTGCAAGTTACAGCGTCGGTGGGTGCCGGCGCTGCCGCAGGGGTCGGAGGTACTGGTGGCGCGGGCGCGGGCGTTGGAGGGGCAGGCATTTGTTTGTTCTCCCCTCCACTCAGCGTCAGACCCCCTCCACTCAGCGTCAGACTCGGTGGGGTGGCTGACAGGTACTTGTGATTTGTCACATCCAGTGTCAGCTCAGGCAGTCTTTGTAGCAATGCCGCCACTGGTGCGGCTAAGCTAATTTTCTCCATTTTCACAGGTTTTGGCTCCTGGACAGGCAGAGGACTCGGCTGGAAATATACGAATAGGTTACACACTATTGTAATGGGTAAATTTATTTCATCACTGTTAGCCTTCTGGAAAATGATTAAGATGGTGTTTTCACCAGCTATTTATAAAGGTGGCAATTTTTTAGAAATAAGAAGAAAGAATGAAAGAAAAAGTGCTTTATTCACACAATATTTGTACATTACAATGAGTACTTAACTCTATACAAAATTAATCAATACTTTTTGTTAATCAAAAAACTACAATTAGGTGGCAATTTGTTAAGAACTTGGGACAAAACATATGGAAGCATTGGCAACTACTTGCACACTCTGCTTTTGAAGGAAACATTCCACCTCTTCTATGGCAACCGAGTCATGTTACCAGAGCCTTTCCTAGCAAGAATAGAGTGAAAAAAGCAGCTGAAGTCAAGACAAAGACCACAAATAGGCGTTTCAAATGTCCTATCAAGTTTACCTTTAAATTATAAGATTATGTTTAATACTTGGACTAGACAATCCACCTAAACCCCATGTGATAATTACAAAGATCCAGTTAGTTAATTTTGGATTAAGTCTGCATAGCATCAAAACTTTTGTTAAAAGTGGAAATACACAAGTGTTTTTCAGTAAGTTTATTTTGTTTAACTTACCAATTCAAGGGAGGTTGGTAATGTTGTGTAACTAATAGAACGAGACAATCTATTTTACATAAAGACAATTTATTGGTTTTCATTTCAAATAACAGTCATAAAATACAAGTTACAGATAAAAGCAAGCAGTTAAGCCCATTTCGGCACTTGCACAAATAGAACACTCAGTGCCAATAATTGTATTTTCCACTTATTGTTAATACTGTGTCAGTGTGAGCTAGTCGCCCTAGTCCTTCTAAATCATTTATTAATCTTCACCGATCAAACCACTTGCTGCTTCACTAATTTTAAACACAGCATTAAGTGCATTGGTAATTCTTAGTCATAGTCATACTCTTTATTGCACATAACATTTTTGTTTTACATTTGTAAAGTAAACAGGTGCATTGTCACAAAAGTAATAAAACTAAACTTACATATAACAACTAACAAACAACTGAGTCACTTAAGGCTATCCTGTAGAAACTCTTCCACACTATGGTACAGTTTTTCTAATAAAATATTCTTTATGTTTTTTGCAAATTGTCCAACAGGTAGCACTTTCATAGATTGAGGGATTTTGTTGTAGATTTAGATTTTAAGACCCATTTACAAAGGACTTTTTCAAATTTAGATAATCTGTGAGTTGGATATTGATATAAATGGCCGTTTCTTGTACTGTAATTGTGTGTAAAAGTGTAATTAGAGAAAATAAGGGGGTTTTGATGGACGAAATTTGCAATTTCATAAATGTACAAACAGGGAAGAGGAAGCACATTTAAATTTTGAAAAAAAGATTTACAACTTGTTGTTTTTCTAATTCTACAGAGAGTTCTGATTATTGATTTTTGAGCTTTAAAAACCTTTGCAGCCCCTACTGCGATCCCCCAAATTATAATTCCTTATTTCATTATTGAATGGGCATATGCATAGTATGCAGTCAAGCAGACATCTAGAGATGCTGCATCTATCAATATACTCGATGCTTATCTGAAAGAACTCAACTTTTCACTTAACAAATTTGTGTGATCATTCCACTTTAGATTACAATCTATGTGAATCCCCAAGACCTTACTCACTTCAGTTGAATTTATGTTTGTTGTTTGTCTCCCAGAGACGTTTTTAGCTGTGAATTGGATTATTTGTGATTTATTTTCATTTAATAAAAGCCCATTATTTAAAAACTAGTCAATTAAGTTTTGCACTATACTAGAAATGTTGTTTTTAAGAAGCGCTAAAGAGGTTCTTTTAATCAGAAGAGACGTGTCATCAGCAAAGAGAGTCATATGTTCAGAAAACTGTTGTGGTAAATCATTGATATAAATAAGAAACAGAAGAGGGCCAACTATTGAACCTTGTGGAACTCCAAAGTGTATCCCACTCCATTCAGAGAGATATTTTTTATTGTTTTTTGTAACTATTGTCCGTTGTTTGGGGTTCGTAAGATAATACTTTAAAAGTTGGGCAACCGATCCTTGTAGAAGCCCATATCATGCATCTTTTTGAGCAATAGATTGTGATCCACACAATCGAAAGCCTTGGACAAGTCACAGAACACACATGCTGTATGCTGCGACTTATCCAAGGCCTCAAGTGCTGTATGCACAAATGAAAAGAGCGCTAACTGAGTATTACGCCCCCTTCGGAAGCCATATTGTTCTGGACAAATTAAATTGTTTGATTCAAGATAGTTTGAAATTCTTAAATTAATTATTTTTTCATATACTTTGGAAATGTTACTGAGCAAAGATATTGGTCGGTAGTTTTTGATGTCATTTCCATCTCCCTTTTTGAAAATTGGTATAATTTCAGAATATTTTGGTAAATCAGGAAAAATAGATTCTTTAAAAGATTGATTGATGAGGTCAGATAGAATTTTTGAAATTACATCAGCCGACCACTTCAGCACCAGCTTCTTTTAGACCATATGTAATTCATACTTCTTGACTGTGATTATTTTAGATGTAAACATGAAACAACTCAAGGTTACCATCTAAAATCAGGCTGATGCCTATTTTCTGCCTTTTACACATTTATGCTTTTTAAATAAGACCAGTTAGTTATTGCTAGAAAATATATAAATATTAAATGTCTATCCTACTATATAACTGGCTTTATATTTTATCTGAACGTAGTAAAATAAGCAATACAACCAATTTAGTGGGCAAATTTGCAATGCTAATCAAAACCTAAAACTAAAATATAAAACTTTGACTATTGTATTTTTGTAGGAATTGATGAAATTTGGGTTGAACCCTCAAATTATGGGTTAAGAAATGTTTAATTATTCCATGTCTAATTTTTTAAGAATTACTAGCTATTATGTGTTATACAAATGCATTTTGTTCAGATAATTATTTTTAGCTTCAATTCAGTAAAATAATAATTTTATAAATTAAAAAAAGGACTGTTGTTGTATTTTTGAGCTCATTATTGAAAACAACATTATAATAACATTATTTTCAACTATATAGGTTGAACCATAGGTCGTGCAACTTTGATTAAAGTTTTATTCAATTTGTAAAAATCAGACGAGAAAAATGAGCTACAATTTGTTTTTGTACGACAATTAGATCAAAAACCTAATATATTGTTCTAGGGAACTGATAAAGTCGTAAATCAGATAAGTGATCGCTGGCCAGCCGATGTCAAACAGTAGAGCCCTTATCGGCAGATGTTCCGCATTCCATCTATCATCTCATATTACTATTGTACAGTTATCTTCCTAGAACCAGATGTCCTTTCCTTTGTGATTGATTTCTGTTCAAATTTTTATCTTAAGTTAGTAAAAAAACCATTAACCGAAAACCGACATGTGTTATCAATTCTCGGTTATCAGTTTTTTCATAAAAAACCGATAAAACCAACATTAACAACCGATCCATCCCTACTTCATTACATTTTCTATGATTTTTTTAGCATGAGGTAAATCATAACTTCCATTTGAATCAAAGTAAAATAGAGATGGACGGGAATGGATTTTTAGTTCGGGACGGGACGGGACGGGAATTTTTATTTCCCATCCAATTTCGGGACGGGATCGGGACGGGATTGCACTTCTCAACGCTATCGGGAAATATTCGTTTTGACTTTTATCTGAGTGTTGTGTAAAGACAAATTAATGTTAAGTATCAACTAGTTCTCCTTCCAACTTGTTCCACTTGTTTATGTATAAGTTACAATGAATGTCCTTTTGTTGAAAAAATTAAAATATATAGTTTTGATATTTGCAGGATGCAATAAGATCATGGGAAAGTAAAAATGTTATTGTAATTAAATAAATTTAAGTTGAACCACTAAACCACATAAAGGAAAAATGTTGCCCATGTCTTATTTAATACAAGTTTTGTTTAATGAAATATTAAACGTTTGGTACGAAGAATAAAAATAAACATTATGTGCGGTACTGGTACGTAAAAAATATAGATTAAAACAATTGGGAAAATTGTAAAGAAAACAATACTAAATTACAATAAATAAGGCCTGGTCAGATAAAAAAGAACAAAAAACCACAAATTGAATTTAGAATAAATATTAACACTCAGAAAAGAAGTTGTTCAACAAGCCAATGCCATTTATAACCCTAAGAAATATTTTGCCAATTTCTTTTTTATATTCATTCATTTTACTGAGACAGTTTCTTACTTGAAGAATATAAATAAGAAAATTGAACTTAGAAATTATAAACTATTATACTTTTATTGTTATTTATAGTTATTATAGTTATTATTTTAGAATGAATTCATTTAACTATTTGAGTGTTTGGTGTGTTTGATGGAAAAAATTATAAAAATGTAAATTTATAGCTATAAACCCTAAAATCTAATAAATATAAGCTATGGCTAAGCCGTGTTTTCCTTGTTAGCGAGATTGTCGGCCGCGATCGCCGTCCTCGTTAGCGAGATCGTCGTCGCGACAGCCGTCCTCGTTAGAGAGATCGTCGCCGCGACAGCCGTCCTCGTTAGAGAGATCGTCGGCCGCGATCGCCGTCCTCGTTAGCGAGATCGTCGCCGCGACAGCCGTCCTCGTTAGAGAGATCGTCGGCCGCGATCGCCGTTCTCGTTAGCGAGATCGTCGCCGCGACAGCCGTCCTCGTTAGCGAGATCGTCGCCGCGACAGCCGTCTTCGTTAGACAGATCGTCGGCCGCGATCGCCGTTCTCGTTAACGAGATCTTCGGCCGCGATCGCCGTCCTCGTTAGCGAGATCGTCGCCGCGACAGCCGTCCTCGTTAGCGAGATATCGGCCACGATCGCCGTCCTCGTTAGCGAGATCATCGGCCGCGATCGCCGTCCTCGTTAGCGAGATCGTAGGCCGCGACAGTCGTAATCGTTAGAGATCGTCGGCCGCGATCGCCGTCCTCGTTAGCGAGATCGTCGGCCGCCGTTCGGCAGTTCCCGTCCCGATAAATTCCCGAGTATAAAAAAATAACTGTAATGAACAAACAAGAAAATCAATGTCTTCTGAATTTTTCATTATTTGTGTTACTGCAGGGGTCAAGATGAGTGTATTTGGTGTTATTACTTTGGCTGAGAGCATATCACAGTATAATGTAATTGCATCATCTGTAAGCCACTTTGACTCATGAAAGAACAACAGATTGACAGGCGATCTGAAGTGCCGGTTCCCGCATTTATTTTATTGGTTTGAAGCTGTGGTTCCATTATGTTTAAATCAGTATTCTCTAACCTCATTGAGATTTCAGGTGAACCAATAACATGTGATTCATTTGTAGCTGTCAGTGTGGATTTATTGAATTCACCATTGATAAAAGAATAATAATGTATTAAACATAACACTACATAAGTACTTGTGGTTTGGTTTTAAGCAACACCCATTATATTAAGGTAATATCAGTAGAAAAGATAAAAAATGCAAACATTACGTTAGCTTTAAAACCATATCTGTTTAAATGAGTTTCGAAAATTAGCAACCGGTAGAGAAGCGTGTAAGTAAATGCGCGCACAAAAGCTTTAATTGCTTATTTTGTGTTTTTGCGCCCTTAAGAACTTGGGTTTTTGTTTTTGGTAGAATTTCTGCTTTGCGTGAGCGTTCCAGGTGTATATATAGAGTTTTTGGTTTCACCCAGCCTCCTGTTAAAAAGTTTGTTTGGTTGGGTTAGAGGAAGTCAGGTTAACACAGGAGATGTCAAGCACGAATCCTTTGTTTAACAACTATGTGTCTGGGTTACCTCGGTACCAGAAATCAGGTGAATCATACACATTGTACTTTTAATAGCGACAGAGCAAGATTGACAGTGAGCTCCTACCCATAAACGACCTTGGTACCCATGACGAAAACCAAGACACATAGTTTTAAACAAGCAATAACAAAGATAAGGTAACCAAGACTGACATATCAGCTAACCGAATTTAACTAGCATCACGTAACTTGAATCACCTTCGGGTGGTGCTTAAAACCGACAGGTACAAAAACTTAACAAATGAACATACGCTTTTAACTCAGAATATAAAATTATTAATAACTAACCTGGGCGGCCGGGGGCGTCAAGGTGGCGGCAGCGTTCTGCTGCTCTAGGTTCTTCTTCTTCGCTTGTATGAGCGCTTCTTTGGCCTGACGATGGTCGGCGAGCAATTGGTCGAATGGCTTACTCCGACCCGTGACGGCGCGTCGCAAGCTCATGGGATGAGACTATTGACAAATAAATGCAGTTTCAGTATGCTCGGTCATAAATTTTTTTTGAAATAAAATCATTGTTTGTAATATACAGTGTTTTCCTAAATGAGTGATGCAGTTATAACATTGAATAAAAAGAGAATCAAACAATGTACATTAAAAGTATTTATTTCATTAGGGGTGGGCCAGTAGTGCTTTTCATGATTCGAGTAGAGAATAGCATCAACTACCACACCCTAGAATCGAGACAAGTTTAATAGGTGCGTGGAAATAAGTGAAAAAAGAGTTTTTAAAAATAACAGGAATCAATAAAAGTATTATTCAATTTATCCTTATGCATGAGAACACTGGAAGATAACATTAATTTAGACAAGACAATAAAAGCTAGCTAAATAAACATTGGTAAAAAAGTAAATAAAGTCGTAGGCCTATTTACAATTATCTTCTAACAATGCGTAATAGGCCTACAAAACAATTTCTGAAAATTAAGTGAACGAAAATTCAACAATAACATAATAAGGTAAGTCTAATTTAGATTAAGATATAGTTTTATAACAAATTTAAATTAAATTAACCAAAATTGAATAAAATCAATGGTAACTAAGAACCAATCATAAAAAAATCATACAAATAACTTTGATGCCCTAATACATTCACATATTGCCTATGGAATAAGTATTTATGGTGCTACAAACAAAAAAAATATGGATAAAATCTTGATCCAACAAAAAAAGGCTTTAAGAATTATTTTTAAATTAAAACCCACTGAATCAGTAAAATTTCTCTTTTCCAAATTAAATATTTTAACGGTCTACAGTTTATATATTTTTGAAACAATTAAGTTTGTGTTTATCAATAATCAAATTTTAGAAGATAAGAACCATCAATACAATACAAGAAATCATCGCTTTGTTGAAAAACATAAGTTAGCTCTATATGAAAAGGGCACTGGGTACACAGGAAGAAAGTTTTTTGACTGTTTGCCTGAAAAAATTAAATTAGAACCAAGTAGAACCAAATTTCTGAGATTAACCAAGACCTAATTGTCTGATTCGGCTTTCTACTCCATTGATGAGTTCAAAGAGAATAAGCTAAATTATGAGGGCAAAGGAAATGTGATAAAATAAAATTAAATTAAATTAAACTGTATTGTACATTTGAATTAGCATTTAAGGGCATGTATTATATGTGTAATATGTTAAGACTGTGACTCTATTCTTTGTATTTATAATGCAACTACGAATAAAGATTATTTTGATTGATTGATTGATTGATTGATTGAACTTAATTTTTTTAAAGTTCATTGTTGGTGATGGTTAGTTTATGTTATTGTTTGGTAAATTCCTGCGGGTATTTTCCATCACTGATTAGTAAAAACAAATACACAAAAACAAAAAACAAATACACTAATACGTGTGAAACTTAATGCCCTGCTGGGCTCAGTTGCTTCTTCATTAATTATTCCTAGTTCACTTTCGTTAGAGGAAAAGTCTTCAAGCATACAATCATCAACTTCTTCATCACTCATTTTGTGCAATAAAATAAACAACTAAAACTCCTGCCTGGAGTCACAAAACACTATTTTTCTGTTGATTCCGATACATCACAGAGAGAGGACAACACCTCCGCCTAATAATTAATGCATGGAATTTGTCATTCCATTTTTAAATGATTAAAGATTTATGATAGGTGATTTTACTTTAAAATCATAGTGATGCGTCTAATTTATGGCTAATCCAAATGATGTATGGAGCTGATTGCTTCATTTCAATTCATGTTTTAGTTTGTTAAGTGCCTAATCTCAAAAAGTGAGATCTATTGTGATCGATAAAGTTGATCAATTCAAGCGGCATCGGTGTGGCTGAGTTTTGGATATGTGACCGCCTAACCTATATATGGTCGACATGTTGATTATTTAATTTTTACGATGCTTTACCAAATTTAATTTGGTCATAGATAAAGTAGTGTATGCAACCAATGATTGTACTCAGCCTTCAAATACAATCATAGCATTAACTACTATTACCACACAGTGCTGAGCTTGTCATCTTGCACAGTTTCCGTTACCTTGCATGTAAGAGACCACGTGCAGGGCTTCATGGTCTCAGCAGTGACGACACCGCAGTGTTTGTCGGGATCGTACTCCCTCTCCTTGATGGGGGCATGTTTGCGCGGTGGACGGCGGGCGGGCTTGGCTACCACTGTGGGCCCCGTAGCTGGGGTAGAGGCCCCCGCCGCTCCTGTTAAAGGCGTCAGAGTCACCACGGGCTGCAAGCTCTCACCCTGAGGGTCAGACAATCATTAAATGATGATAAAAATTCATTTATAACAATTTATGAGACCTTACTATAGGAATAATATTACAATACAGTCTCACTATTCAAAGATAGGAAATCGTTTTAAATAAAAATTATGAGAAGTTTAATTTTTTAAAGAATATTTTTAACTTTAATAATTGACACATACAACCCTCTTACAGTATAACCCCACAAAGTTGATGTACTCTTTTGAATATCTATTTTGTAGAGCCCCTATTACCTACTGCCCAGTTTACATGATCGAGCCAGTATGTTAACACCAGCCAACAACAGGACCACGAAAAATCAGTTGCTAGTTGTGAAACTGCATTGAAATGGCAGCAATTACAGATTGAACAATGTAATAAAACTTGTCAATGACGACCAAACTTTAGAAAAGCAGCTGCAATAGTTGCAGTGTTGTGTCCAAAAAGTATTATGAATGATATGAGAGCGACGACCAGGATTTCATAAATTTTTAAAGCAATAACAATTCTTGGTATTTTTCAAATTTTTCAGATCAAGTTTTACAGCTGTTTAACTTTTGACAGGTGTATTGTATGATTTAATAGGTTTTTATTTCGTTATTTCTTGTATATTAATGTGTATAGTTATTTATATTTTGTATGAAATTAATATTATTGGATGCTTGTCATGTAATAATTGTATAGTATTCTGACAATAAAGAGAACTGAACTGAAAATGAAATGTATTTGGAAAAGGCACATTATTAAAATATTGGGGTTCGGAATAGCACTACATTACACAAAAATATCAATTTATATAATGTTAGGTTTTTTCAGGAAAACCATAAAGCTTTGAGAATTGTAAATGTTAAAAACATTATAACATCAATAGAGAGGGTTGGCCAGTGAAATTATCCCAGAACAGGATAACTCGTTCCCCCTGGAAACCCCTTTTTTAATAGAAAATTTGCATATTGGGATTTCATTCTTCAGGGAGTAATTCTTCAGTCTGTAAGGTAATTAGATCTATTTAGACCTAGATCTAAATCCTATCCTCCACTTCCTGACAGGGTATAACCCTTGTTGGGAATTATTCCAGTTTATGATCAATAATGTCCTTGTAAAGTGTTTTAATTAATAGTAAAATGTATTAAATTAATTCATTTTTAAACACTTTGTCAATTTAATGAGGATTTCTCCTAAAATTTTCAGCTTTATCAACAATTAATTGAAAACTAGCAATAAAAAGTTTACTTATATGCTTTTAAAAACTTCCACGTGAATAATAGTAAAAGTTGTTAAACAACATAAACGATTGGCTGGCTGGTCTTGGTGTTGTAAAGAGCCAGTCTGGTATGAAATTGAATGAGATACAGTAGAACCCCGGTAATCTGACCTTCGATAGTCTGACTCATCGCTTAATCCGACCATGCCATCGGGACAATAGGCTTCCGCTAGTCTGCCCTCGGAGGGGTTTCCTCATAACTTAGTCCAACCATGCTACCGAATGTCAATGTTTGTTTACATTTCCGGTGCATCATTCTGTTAAGGTTGGCTCCTGTCGATGATGTATTACACATCGTTAGTGCGTATATTTCGTATTTCGGTCAGTGGAGCAATGACACTTGGTTGGATTAGTACAAGTTTGCGTTCAAATCAAATCATCTTTATTCATAAGTACAATCACTGATACATAAATAGTGTTTACATGTTGTAAAAGATAATGAAAAAAAAAAATGAAGAATATAAATAATGGGAGGGATAGTAAAATAAAATATACAAATTTTGTGAGAATTATAACAAAAATACTAATCAGGCCTACTTAAAATATGAGTTAATTTTAAAACTTTGAAAGAAATTGTGAAACTCCTGATCTAATACAAATTGGGAGCCTATTAAAAAATTTAGAACAAGCATACCTAGATTTTTCTTCAAAAAGTTTTTATTTGTGGGGGACTATTGAGAGAATGTCATGACTTATTGTGAAAAATTCATGGCTGTCCCTAATTATTTTGAATTCCTGAGTAATTATATTAAATATTTTTAAACAAATAAACAAGTTCATCCCATAATTTGGCCTTTTTGCTGTTCCGACCATGCCCCAGTCCCGTAGTTGATAAATTAGCGAGGTTCGAATGTAGAGATCATTTAATTAATTGGTAGGATTTGTATATTTCAACAATAAGAAAGAGATCAAAATAATCTTAAATAGAAAAAAAAGAAAAGAAAAAACTATGCTGTAAACCAAACTATTTTTACTGGGGCTTAACTCTTGAGTTGGCCACTCAAATACAAATGAGTTTTCTTTAAATTATTTGTAACAAATAAATAACACCTGAGTAAATTTAATACATGCATATTTTTTCAGAACATCATGTTAAAAGATTTGTATTTTTAGATTAAGTTCATATTACATATCAATACCAAATTTAACTCTATGATACAATATGGTTATATTGTATATTCTTTTAATCTTGAAGGCTGTAAATAAAGATGTTTCTGGTTTCTAATTTTCAAAGTTGCAAAATCAATATCATGCAAACTATGCCGTAACTGATAGTTTTTTATTAAGAACTGTAACATCTAAGGAGGTTTTAACTGCAGCTCGGAGATTAAATAATTCTGACAGCTTTGATATTCATCACCTATCAAATAACATTTTAAAGAAAATCATTCCTACTTTTATTGATCCCCTCACAAGTTGCATAAACCACTGTTTATATAGTGGTATTTTTCCAACACCTCTTAAAGTTTCACAAGTCTGTCCCATTTATAAAAAAGGACCAAGAAATGACCCCAGTAGTTACCGTCCGATTTCAGTAATTCCCGTTCTTTCAAAATTAAGTAAAGTGTTAGTTTATGACCAGCTATCACAATTTATTGACAAAAATAGTATTTTAAATATTTCTCAATATGGATTTAGGAGAGGGAAATCGACCACAGATGCCATGGACCATTTAATCCGTAAGATAATTGCAACCTTTGAGAATAAGGCCTTTGCCACATTTTGTGACCTGAGCAAGGCTTTTGATTGTGTGAACCATGATGACATTCTTTTAAAATTAGAGTTTTATGGTTTTCGAGGATCTTCTTTGAATTTTTTAAAATCTTATCTTACTGGCCGGAGTCAGAGGGTATGTATTGAAGGCAAATGGTCTCAAGAAATCAAAGTGACTTCTGGTGTGCCTCAGGGATCTGTGCTTGGTCCTCTCCTGTTTTTAATATGTATTAATGATCTCCCTAATTCAATTGATGCAATTAGTATTTTATATGCAGATGATACAACCTTTTTTAATGTGAATGACAGCATAAAATCTCTTAAATGTTTGACAGAAAACACAATGAAGGAGGCTTCCTTTTGGTTTAATACCAATGGCTTCCTTCTTAATGAATCAAAAACGCAAAACATGATATTTAGCTTGAATATGGACAGGAAAGAGTTGGAAAATGAAAAAGATTATGTAAATTCAGTAAAGTTTTTGGGAATATACATTGACCATCAACTATCTTGGGTATCTCACATTGACTATTTATCGGTCAAACTTTCTAGAGCTATTTATCTTTTGCGACAACTTACCTCCTGTCTACCAGAAAACTATGTTCGCACTGCATATTTTGCCTACTTTCAGACTTTGTTGAGATATGGTCTGATTCTGTGGGGTAATTGTATTAAAGTAAATAGTATTTTAGTTTTGCAAAAAAAGGCTGTCAGAATAATCTCAAAGGCAGGTTTTAGGGATAACTGCAGACCTTTGTTTATGAACCTTGAGATTCAAACAATAATTAATCTTTATATATTTGACTCAACTTTGTATGTACTGAGAAACCCACATCTCTTGAATTATACTCATAGTGTCCATAGTTATAATACTCGTAACAAAGATAAGGCCACTATTAACTTTCATAGGCTTACTAAATCTGTGAATAGTCATGTTGTTATTTCTTTAAAGGTCTATAATAAACTTGAACAAATTATTCGAAAGTATGATGTTAAAAGTTTTAAACAGAAATTTTACAACTGATTATTAAAATCGCCATTTTATTCCCTTGACGAGTTTTTTACCTCAAATGTAAGTTTTTAAGAATGTAGGCCTATCTAACTTGTTGTAAAATGTAAAGTATATTAATTGTTGATTTTCCATATACATATTTTATTTTTTGTTAAGTTTGTACTGTTTTAAACCTTAAAAAAACTGTTGTGTTTTAATAGGCTTTTATTATTGTTGTTAACTAGTTTTAAGTGGGACTCAGTGCGTAGTAAAATCTCAATCTCAACCAAACTTGTTATTTACTATTTATTAATATTAATCACCCTATTTAAGTTTTAATTATGTCTCTTGTATTGTACTAATGCTTTGTACCTTTGTGACTTGGTTTATTTCACTGCATGTATGACTTTGTCAATGATATTTATGTACGACAAATAAATTTATTATTATTATTATTGCTTACAATAAAGTTCTAAGACTGCAATTGTTGAACTTAGAAATTATGTAAAAGATTGAATTGAAGCAAACCTTGGACGATCCAGCGTCAGGCATGGACGCCTCGAGAGCAAGAGAGACGGGGAGACTCGGGGGAGGGTTCACCAACCCTTCCCTCCCTTTGCTATCTTTCGTCGGTGTCTTTTTGGTGCTTGTTTTGACTTTTGTTTTTATTTTTACTTTTTCCGAAACAGTGACTTCAGTTGAAGGCTGTGCCGGTGGAACATCATTCGGTGGACTACTGTGTCTCGTTTCTGTAAAAAAATTTAATCATAGTAAAAATGAAAACAAAAAAATGTGTAGCTGAATACTTAAAGCTAATATTTTGAAACTCCTTTACAAATTGCTAATGCTGTATAAACTCAGTGGATATGACAAACAGAATTTCAAAATGATCCCTCTGTGAGTTTATCCTAGATATTTTTACCCATGTTTCCGACCTATGAGTGTTTTGTCGATTTCTTCTTGGTTTGCAGTGTTTATGGAATTGTTTCTGGATTGATCAGTTTCAGACCGAAACTGAGAGATGAACGGTACCATTGTTATTGGGAGATTAAACCTATTTCAAATGGTGTAACGCAATCATTTACCGTACTTGGAATATGCGATGAAATATCTGGAACTTAACTGTTGCCGGCTGCTAACCTTGTAGACAACAAAACATGTATGTAACCAGGTTTTAATGTTATAATTAAGTACGGTAAATTAAAATGTTATAATTACTGTTATTTTATATTTTTGAAATAAATAAATGTTTTATGAAGTTTATAACTACAAGTGTGTATAAAAATTAGTGACATTTTCTTAGGTTGATTTTATATATCCCATTTCCCTTATGAATTAGATAAGTACTGTAAGGAATAGGTTTTTTGTCATAAAATGTTGCCAAATGGTTATTGCCTTTAGTATTTATATATGTTCATGTTTTGTCTAAATTCAAAACAAAATGTATATCTTGGAATTTTTATATATAAAACTCTTTTATGGGATTCCACAGTCACAAAAAATATATTTTTTAATTTTTTATTCTTTTACCTAGGGGCCTAAAGAATTATTTTGGTAATAAAAAGTGAGGGTAACAATTTTTGTATTATTAAATAAATTATTTATCTACTTTGCGGTCCTACTTCATAAAATAAAATTTCATTAACTTTTATTTATCACTGAAGACTTCTAAGGTTGTACTCTTGTATAAGAAGGGTGATGCTCATTCTGCCACTATTGGCCTATTTCTGTTCAACCATGATTCCAAAAAATTTTTGAAAATAACTTTCTAAAACGTTTTTTAGCATACATTGAAGCTGATAACATTTGGCACACTAACCAGTTTCGGTTTTGTAAGAATATGTCAAATCGTGTTGCAATTTTTTGTCTTTTGAATGATGTCTATCAACACATAGTGTTGTCTAAAAATATTATATGCCTTCTTTATGGCATGAAAAAGGCCTTTGACCTTTGATTACAAAGTTCATCTGATTAACTTCAGCCCATGGGAGTGGCCGAAAACCCACTCATGTTGGATCACCTCCTACCTCAGGGATGGAAAAATGATTGACTGTTTGAAACGTGAGAATAATAACAATGTTCTGAGAACCTTTAGGATTAATATATCGTGCTCAATAAATGTGGGTGTTCTGCAAGGGTCAAACCTCGTACTCATACTGTTACTGACATATTTAAAGGACCTCCTTGATGTTCTGACCTATGGCAGAGTGTAGTTGTTTGAGGATGATGTATGTCACCTGATCTCTAATTTTTCTAAGGATGCCTTGGTTGATGATACTCAGAGTAGCCTCATTGAAATGTCTGCCTGGTGCAGCAACAATTTTATGATCCTGAACTCCGAAAAGACAAGGTTACTTAACTTTTTCAACAGGAAGAAACCTGAATTTTCCTCTGACATGAATTTAAATGGTGTTACAATCCAGAGTAACCACAAGACCAAATACTTGGGTGTTTATTCATGAAGATCTCAAGTGGGATAGCCATACTAATGCCCTCCAAAAAGATTAACATCCTTCATTTACTTGGTATTTAGACTTCAAAAACTTGTCAAACTTGAAGTGCTTATGAAAGTTTTCTGTGGCTGTTTCCACAGTAATATATCCTATTATGAGGTGTTTTGGGGAAATAGTGCTGAAGCCAGAAGGATTTTTCTTCCAGCTGAGTTGGAAATTTTGTAAAACGTTTTGTGACAGTGAAAGACATTTCATTTTATTAAGGTACAAAGTAAAAAAACACTAAGTTATGTATAATATGGTTTAAAAGACAATAAAAGAAACTAGGATGAAAATTATATTTTCCTACCACTGTATGGAAATAATTGCATTGCCACACCTGTAACCCCTATGCAAAACAGTTCATTTCCGGTTTCCGTTTCTTTCCCGCTATAGAGCGGCAAAGATTCTTTACCGCACGCTAGATCAAACATCAATTTTAAATCAGCCGTTATTACAAACCATGCTACAGCTGTTATTCATTGTTGTCGTTTAGTAATTGCTTCTTTTTTAGTTTGAGGTTATGTTTGATAGTTAACATTATGTTCCAACAGAAACAAATAAAAAATAATCTAAATGACATTTTGTATACAATAAAACATGTAATATGTAATAATTTTGTTGGTAGGAAAAATCTTGTGTGTATTACGAGCGCAAATAGTCATTGCCGCTCTCGAATTGTTTGGCCGCACAAAGCTGAGTGGCAATGACGTACTTTACGCTCTTATTACACAAATAGCTATTTACATACCAAAGTGATGCAACAGGGCTTGGGGCTTGATGAAGATCTTGCAAGCCTCGCACATTACCACAGAGAAAGGATCCTTCTCTGGGCAGAGTCCGAAAGTCTTCATGTCTGGGGATCAAAATACATATTGAACATCACATCACTATAACAATGACCAGGAAAATAATAAATCTACTCAACAGCTGTTTAAATCAGTTAAAAAAAACAAGTTCATCTTATTCTTTCAATAGCTTGGTTAAAAGTTATACCATGAGAAAAACAATAGCATACACCCAGATTAAACATTAATTTATTAAAACTAGGAGTAGTTGAAGAACATCAATGGTAACTGGTTTAGTTATCTCATATATTTCCCATTAAAAGATGGCAAAACTAATTCAGAGATTATTTTTTGAATGAAATTTCATTGGCATTAAAAGAAAGGAAAGTAGAAAATTGAGTTGGATTTTTCCTTGCCTGACCACACGTGATTTTTATAATAAAGTTTTCCCTCTTTATTCAATGTTTGTGTCTGGGTTTACTGTGTTTCTGCTATTTTAACAGATTGCATGCTGCCACTACAAATGGCAAACGACCTCAGAGGTTGAACAAAAACTGATCACATAGTTCATGTTGCAATGAAACAAAAGGGAGTTGTAGGCCTACTGCTTTGAAACAGTGGACATAGTTCTAGCAGTCATCGGTAGGTGGCAGCACAACACGGACAGATACCCACAGCAGACTGAAGGAGGGGTAGCTTCAAAACACTTCCGAACGTGAAGCTTGGAGAATTGTGTTACAGGACGTGGATTCGCAGCCTGATATTTTCAGTAATGAGAATGAAAACGTCATTATGTATATTTTATTTTCATAAGGAAAACTTTTAGAAGTAATAAGAGTTGCTTATGGCATTTAAATTGAACAAAAAAGTATATTAGTTCTTGGCCAGACAACTAACGTACCTTCCTTCGGTAGTTTCATCACGAAGCCTTTGTTCTTGTCCGGCACTGGTTCCGGTGGTTTGTCGGCTGCAAATCATCAATGTATTAGAAACACGGCAAAACAGTTCTTGACAAATGGTTACATTCAAAATGACATTTACTCATTTATTGACAAGTCACACATTTTATTAAATGCTAGAATTACCCTTACGATTGGAGACATATTTTCTTACAGTAGGGAAAACGAGGGAAACAATTCAGGGAAATGGAAATATGAGAGAGGCATCCTAGACCTCAACTACCTCATTCTACCTCAACCTAGACAAGTTGACAAAAATAATTTATCCCTTACAGTAAATTACTCGTTTAAAATAAAACAATAGACCTAAGCAACAAATTAACAACTGTTCGTATTGTTGTTTGTAATTGATGGTAAAATTATACATCTATTTCAAACAAAGTTGTAAATTAAAAGCATGCAACTTATTTTTAAAATTTAAACAAGAATTTCTCAAATTTCTTTTTATAGAACACACAATTGAATCGTTTTATGTTGAATAACAAATTTCACAGTCTCAGCATAAAAGTTGGTTGGTGGTGTCTGTACTGTTCAACAAACATTACAGACATCGATACAATTTTTTCTTAGATGTGAACTATAAATAAAAGAAATGTGACCTTTTAAATCTGACATGGTTGTAAAACTTCCTTATTTATAGGTCCCACCACCGTACGTGATTCCTTCCTACACCTTCTATCTATTTTAGGCTAAGAACTTTACTGGCTGACATTTAATATAACAGAATGCTTTAGTCATGAGTGGACACTAAACAGTATTGACTTTCTGTCCAATAATGTTGGAAATCTTACACATGGCTTTATTAATTTAATCTGCATTTCTTGGCATACTGTCAGTCTCATTTTAGGTCGAAATACCTCCCATCGCAAATGAATCTTTTTTTATTTTGAGATCAGCCATGCAAAGGGTTTGACATATAAATTTCAAATACTCTTAAAGCATATTTGAGTCTTCTTATTTATAGAGGAAAACGATTCTCTCTGAGCTTCTTTATTCTGATTTTGTTAAATGTTTAATTTGTTTAATTTATTGAAAACTAACTACTGCACTGCACTTTTAAACAATATATATTTTCCCAAGACAATGCTTTTTATTTGATTTTATTTTGCAAAATTGCATTTTTTTCATTATAATAATATAGCAATCAACAATAATAAATTGCAATTGTTTTAATTGCATTTAATTTTTATATTAGAACTGCTCCAGTAATCAAATATATTTATTTGTTTTCTGATGTAGTTGTTTTCAACAATACAATGGAAAAGTCTAAACACTAAATTACATTCACATTTTCTTTGGTTGCCATTAATATTTATTGCAAGATGACATTTAACTCTTTACGCTCTCAATAATTCATTCCATCACATTGTGCTGTACATCCTGTGTCTTTCAACAAGAACTCGAGAAAAACAACACTGTTTACAGCAAAAAGATAAATCAATGCTAAGGCTTAAAACATATGGGTTATTTCCCCTTTCACAAGACTGGTATCTAAAAGATAAAAATTGAACTACTGTTGGCCTCTGATGAAGAAGTGGGCTGTCGACCTTCGATCATATCCATTTTGATGAAATTTCCATAAATGTAGTTTTCCGATTTGTTTTAATTCTTTTTGTAAAGGGTTGGAGAAATGATTTAAGATCTGACTGTAACAAATTATTACATTTTCCCTTGGCCTGACATGCAAGGATTTCATCCAAACTCCTAAATGTTACTTTATATTAAAATTAATAATATAACAAATAAATTGACAATACCTATAAGAAAATTTCACTGTACAATGGTAACAAAGTAATTTCACATTTATTCAAATAAATACAGTAGAACCTCGATTAGAAGATTCTCAAGATCTACAAAATATTTGTGTTATCAAGGTGCATTTTACTGATGATTTACGATATCGGGGTGAAGTGATCTTAAGCTCCCTCTCTGGCAAGTGCAATTTAGATTAAACCTTTCTAGCAAGAGCTAAATGCATGGGCCTAATAAGTAGGGCCGGTCCTAGGAGGTTTTCTAATACATGCGAGATCTGAATTTATATAAAAGGTCACAGGCCACCATATGAACAATTTTACAATAATGTAAAAAATTAGCAAATAATTCAGCTGAATATAAATATCCTGTCTCCATTATTTTTTATCTGGTTCATATTTTATAAGGTAAATATGACTTAAGGTGGAACATAAATATAAATAAATCATCCAGGTAAAGTTACACTATAGCACCCCAATGTGTTCAACTTGCCAAACGCGGCGTTTTTTCAGGACTTTATAGCTGAAACACATAGGCACTACATACGACCGAATATAGGCTATGGTTGTTAATGAGTTACTTTTTGTAACTATCGATTAACGTTGTGATCTTAATCTGCGAACTGGGAAAATGTTCTCCCCGAAAAATGCAGATGCCATTTACTCAAAAAAGGTTAACCCACATTCGGCAGCATTATTCGCCAGGTAAAAATTGAAACTTAGAGACGATATTCCGTCGCTGTCGTAGCCAGCCGCTTTTGCCCTATAAATGTTGTAGACGATACACTCGATTGGCTTTTTCGACCATTGTACAAGGTTCCACCACATATACTCAGTAGGTCAAAATGTCCCACGTATATGGGAACTTTGAGCCAATCAAGGAGTGCCGCGCTGACAGAGACACGCCACAACAATGCGCCAACATCTGGGCCCCAGCGCTGCGGGGTGGCTGATTTAATCACAGGTAAAGTCATAGATTGTTATATTAGTTTCATATGTTATATCTCTGATATAACATACTAAATTATGTAGACCTATTCATCAAAAAATCTCTTAAACTTTCAGTTTCTGTCCCAGTTTTTTATGCCAGCCAAAACACAAACATTAATATTTTCAAATTTTGGAAAAACGCAGTCGCGGCGTGGCGCCTCTCAGGCCAGCACCCCATGGAGCCGCATAGATCACATGGCCCTTGGACTGGCCCTGCTAATAAGACAAGACCATTACGAGATTTAAAATAAAAACACTAACTTTTGAACAAACATATTGAATTCTGTTAAAATACAGCAGAATAAAAGTCAATTTTTATCTCTATTTAATATTAAAAGTTTAGTAAAACTATGTACTGTACTGCAAAATAGATTTAATATACCTACAGTATAAAACCACTGTGACAAGGTATAAAATTGGAAAAAAAGTTTATTCAATGACCTAATCAAAACTCAAAGTATTTTAACCAATCTATAAATATTTTTAGGTTTAAATAATCAGCAGTTGTCTACTGCCTAATACATATAAAAATCAGTGACTTTTCCATGACTTTTGGGGGAATTCTTAGTTCTAATTTGGCAAAGTTCTCAGTGTTCATGGTCATCACCAAAAAAGTTTAAGTAGTAGGTTATGTTGCTTTTGTTGGAATACAATAACATTTAACAGTTGTTTTGGTACATGAATAGTATATGCAAAATAAACTATCATAACTCTTTTATGTTTTTGTCCACTCCATTGTCATTCATGTCCCTGACATTTGTTTGGTAGGATGGCAGGGGATAAAAAGATAATGTAAAAGCAGACCAATGCTCAGATACTTAAAAGAAGAGTGCAGAAAATGAAAATATGAGAAAAGCAAGGATGAATATATCAAAGAAAATTGATTATTCGTCATATATTGATATCAGAGGAAAAAAGCAGAAAGAGAGAGAACCTTTAAGAAACAATAAAATCAAGCCACCAATACCACATATTTCCTTTATTTCTTTACAAATTTATCAATATTGAAATTAATCTCAATTAAGTGTGCCAAATTCATTTTGTGCCATTAATTGTATGTCAACCTTTTTAACTGATTAAGGATAAAATGTTATAAAAATTTGATAGGTCTACCTATTTTATTTTAAATAACACAATTTTCTTGCAAAACCTTCTATCTTCACCAACCCTTTAGAGCTATAAACAAGATACATAATTTTTCTTATTGCAAATAAAGAAGTTCTGCGTAATCTATTTAACATTGGTTCTAATGGAAGATTTTGAGATCCGTATCGACCCCAACACTTAAGAAATTTATGCAGAAAACATATGTATGTAGTATGTATGTACCTGTGTACATGAATCTAGAAATAAATTATGTGGTAAATCGTCTATTATTTTACTAAATAGTAGAAAGCCATAGAAACAGTTAAAATGTCTCCTCCGTTGATTACTGTGTGTAGACAGCTAAAAACATGAAATAAGTTATTAAAAACTGCTTAGATTAAGATAGAAAAACTTGACAACTGAAATATAGTTATTCTATACCGGTAAGTAAATTGGGATACCCAAATGCATGTAAATAATTAAGCGATAATTTGCAAAGTATTTTTAAAAAATTGGAGCCTGTGCCCCCTTTTTACAAAAAAGACTCAAAAAGTTAAAATTGTTTTTTTTCTATTAGTAAATTTTTTTATACATGGACGAATTTTAACCATATTAATTAGACTTATTCAGTTAAAACATTCAAATAAACAAAAAATTAACAAGTTGGGGCAGGGAACTTGATACAGGTAAAATATTTTTCTTGGCTCTTCCAATTCTTGGACACCCTAGTCTGGAAAAATATCATCAGGCCTACCCACAAGCCTCTAAAGAATAGCTTTTAAACAGAATTAAAAACATGTCATAATAATATTTGATGGAAAACAGGTGTAGGCCTTAAAGCCTGATTTCATTGGATATTTCCAGAGTATGCCAAATATCTGACAAAACCTATAGGGAAGCGTAAAGGAAAATCGTTTTGTTTGATTACAACATTTAGTCATTTGATCATCAGCTATTATTTTACCAAGCAGAATGGTACAATAATAGAATAAATAATGCCGATAACAAATTAAAAGAAAGTTGGAAAGTTAAAAATGGTCATGCAAGAAGGAAGAGACAAAAAAAAAAAACATCGAACAAAATTTAAAGAGCAAAAATATCAGAAATCTAAAAGAGTTACTTACTTAACATATTAACGATTTTAGTTTGCAACTACAATTTATAATAATAATTCCTGTTAGATATCTACAAATGACAATACTAATGTAGGTAATGAACTGGAACGTTTTAGACCGATAGATAAAAGAACTTGGCAAAATTGTTCTCAAATTTCAAACCCAAGACGGCTACTGGAGTTGATGGTCTCAACATGAAAGTCTTTTAAGGCTTGTTAACAGGAAATTAAAAAACCACTAATGCACCTAATTAATGTCACCATCCTCGAGGGAGTCTTTCCTGAGGGGCGCAAAATTGCCAAGTTTAGGCCTATTTTCTAAAAGGGTGACGAGTGAGAGATGGACAATTATCGACCGACATCACTGCTGCCAGCAGTTTCCCAATAAATAGAGAAAGCTATCTATGACCATCTAGTCTCCTACCTACAGAGCAACAAAAGTGGAAGGCAGTATGGTTTCAGAAAGTTAAACTCTACAAAATTGGATTAATTTATTTTGTTAATGACTGCTTTGAGCCAATGGAGGCTGGGAAGATTGTACAGTAGGCCCTCTCTTAACCGGCCATCACTAAACCGGGACTAATGACCTAGGAAAATATGCATTCTGTACGTACCTGCACCAATTATTGAACAGCAAAAAAGACTATCTTAATCCATTAATACACTACATAATTGATGCTTGAAAATAGGAAATTCAATTGAAAAAAGACGCACACTCACAATTTGTTGAACTTTAACTACTTTTTATTATGTTTCATTACAAACTAATACGCTCCAGTACTGTATGTCTACACTAAACACAAGGTAGAATAAAACTAATTTTGGAGAAAGTTTAAAAATGTGTGGTCAGCTAAATTTTGGGTTTCCCATGCAATCCATAAATAAACCCTGAACAGATGCGTTTTTACCTCAAGAAGCAATAAGGGTGGGAACGGAAGTCTCTCGATTCCAAGAAAAGGCTGGTTAAAGCGGCCCATTTTACATTTAAGGGCGTTTAAACCGAGCTGTCGTTTGTCCCGGAGCAGAGGCGGTTAATCCGAGCGCCGTTTGATCCAGGGCCAGTTAAGAGAGGGTCTACTGTAGTGGGAACATTTGCAGATCTCATTACAGATACGGCCATACTTTTTCAAAAACTTTGAGCCCTTGGAAATAAAGGGTACTACTCTACTGGGTCGTATCCTACATGAGTGACAGATCCCAAGAGACTGAAATTGATTCCGATGCCCGTCCAGTCATATAAAAAATTATCCTTAATGGTGTTCTACAAGGATTGATTATGGGCCCATTCTGTTTATAGCATAATAACATTCATTACAAAGGCAATCGTAGAGAACAACATCTTCGTGTTTGCTGATGACATGACTGTTGTCACCAGGCACAAAAATTATAACTTACTGGAGGAAACAACCTTCACCAAAGTAAATTTTCTGTGAAGCTATATTTTGAACAAAACAAACTGAGACTAAATGCTGATGAAACCAACTTTATCTACATTCAGACTCATAAAAAACTCAAAATTGGCAAGAGTTCCAAGCCTCTTCATTGGAGATGAGGAACTTGAAATTGCCAACTCAGTTGATTTTATAGGAGTGAGATTGGACGAAGCCCTAGACTGGAGCAAGCAGTTGGGAAAATTTTAAACCATGCTTCCAAAAAACATTTTTGTCTTTCGCAGCTTGCAGAATCTTAAAAATCTTTAGCTCTCAAAAACAATCTACCATTGCTTGTTTGAGTAATATATCTCCTACTACATTGCCCTCTGGCAAGCATTCGAATGACTCAAATCTTGATTTGGCAAAAAAGGCTATCAGATGCATCTTCAGGCTTCACCCTCGTACATCTTGTTGGGATTATTTCAAAACACTGAGTGTTTTGGCAGTGCCTAGTTTGCATGTCTTGAAAATAGCCTATTACCTTAAATCAAACAATCTTGAACCTCAAACTAAACTTCATAGATATAACACTAGATTTAATTACACCTTTCAATTCATCATTAATCAACACTTTTTGAGAGAAAAAAAACCATTGTACTTAGATCAGAAATTTTTCAAAAACTACCGGCTTACCGTACATTTGATTAGAAAATAACTATCAAAGTTTAATTAAGAGTGAACTTAAAAACCTTTTATTAAATCAGTCATTTTACAACTTTGAATGAATTTAACAAGTTTTGCCGACGCTACCCCAAAAATACCTAAAACTGGTTGGTCCTGACCCTACCAGGCCTCCATGAAACAAGAGAATCAGCTGTGTCCACTACGAACAACTTTTGATGTATCCAACGTCGCCTTCGGCCAACTGGATGACCTTCAAAGTACCAAGTACAGGTAAGTTTAATCTGTGACCATCAAGATTAAATTTCTGCGTTGCTGCAAATCTCAAAACATTGAGTGAGATATTTTACTGGGAGAACGCTCCAATGTCCCCCGTAGGAGAAAACAGTAGTTACCTGATTTGGTGCTGCAATCTGACATTAAAAACATATTTTTAGTAGCTTAGGCTAAGCGTAGATAGAAGATAAAAGTCATAACATAGTGGCGCGTTATTGACACCTAAATATATTGAGTTAAATAATATATAATAAAGTTATGATTGTTACTCTATGGCAACTGCACTGGTCAAGTCAGCTTTGAAAGGTCAAGTCAAACGAAGTCAATTATTAAAATTCAACAAAAACTTCCGGAAAATGAACTGGCCTAAATACCCAGGCCTATGCTGTAATCTATAACGATTACTCAGTTATAATTTATTACCTTTAAAAGAACTCTGAGAATTTCATTGGAATCGATCAAGAAATAAAAGAGGAGAAACAGCAACATAAATTTGCCAAAAGTAATACCAAGGTGAACAATGTGAATAAAACTTATTATGATCCATAACAACATTTATACCTAGTAGGCCTACGGTATGTTAAAACTTTTTCAGACTTCAGGGTTTTAAGGCTATTAGATTATACTCTCTTATATCACTAGATTTGAACAGTGGTTTAAGGATTATTAACTTAAGCAACCAAATTTTATTTAGCCTAATCTTCTATCGGCCTAATATTTTTTGTAAAAAAATATTACTAGGCTATTATTAGATGTTACGCTAAGACACAAAATACATTGGAAGCTCACTTAACTGACCCCTACAAGATCACACTATGGTTGGATACGGTAACAAAAAAGGTCGGTTAAATTGAATAGTAAAATAAATATAAGTTACGTGAAAATCGACAGACCTAATACATGCGACAATTTGTTAAACTGTTGTATTGTTGCTAACGCTACCAATTAAGTTCATAAAATAGACACGCAGAACTAGTCATGGTAACTTATTTAAAAACAGTTAAATAACAGAGGAAGTTTCGCAACAAAAAGTAGGCCCTAAACTCTGCCCCCACAAAATATTGAGAGCGACTGACTGAATTTGACTTGCTACAGAACATAGCCTATGATCAATCTGTTCTAACGTGAAAGTTATTTTTAAATCATTATCACAACATCGGCTCACACAGTGGAAGATTGTATAAAAATTCCTCGAAAACAGTTGATTAATCCGACTACATTTGTTCCTCAAGGTCGGTTAAGAGTTTCCACTGTGTAAAACTATGTCAGTATTCTGCTGGATAAATTATTCTCTCAGTAGAATTATTGCGTCCTCAACTTTAACATTGAGAAAAATTAGGCCTATCCATTAAATATTATGGCCAAAATATGGACTTAAATAGGACAAATTACACTCTAGATAGGCCTATTAAGCTTGTTCTTAACTTCAGGACAGCATAGGCCTAGCCTAACCTTACATTATGACAGCTGAGGTTAGGTCAACTGAAATATCATGTCAATCATGTCATATGGTTGAAAATCAAAATTAATAATTCAGTTAGTTAATATTACTATCTTAAAACAAAAAAATAAAATTAATTCTTACCTATTGGGGACGTTCGCCCGAGAGCATTTGTCCACGACTCCCATGGCAATCCTTGAAATTTACTAGGGCTTATTGGATTTGTCATGTTGGAAGTATCCGATTTATAGCTCGTATTTACAGCAAAAATTGTTGTAACACACTGCTTTACACTGTAAACAATTATGCAAATCCATTTTATTTAAAGAAATATAGAGCCCAGGCATACAAAATGAAATATATGTAGCTACTGTCGTCTGTTCAAGTGTTAATGTTTAACATCAATTTATTGAACAAAATTATTATTTCTGGCAACACAAGGGTTGTTCAATATTCAGAAGTAAAGTTATCTTACTATTAACACTGTCTTTATTTAACTAGATAAACACTATAACATCAAAAAACTACATTTAGTCGTCCGTCCACCAGAACAGCCACTACTGCAGCCCCATTTTGACATTGTCGATCCGATCGCATCCATTTTCCATTTTCTGCAACTTATACCACTGTCACTGCCATATGGATTGCACGATGAGTGGTTATAATTCAATATTACGGGACATAATATAACAAAAATTGAGTATAGAGGCATTGACTATAAATACTATAGTATCTAATGTCAATGATAGAACTCAATGATAGAATGATTAACCTAACCGACATGCTGCCATAGCAAAGAACGACATATATTTTTATTTTAGTGTGATATGCATTATTTAGTTCATTTATAGTTTCACTGATAAACCAAACAACATAAAAGGCTCCGTGTCCAGCCCGGACGTGTTGGGCCCGGACAACCCAAAATCGTGCAGAACGCTGACGTGCGGGTAATTTAATGTTGTCCTCGACACTTTACTCGGTGCCGGTGGGGAAACTCCCGCTATGCCGCTACTCACCGTTGGGGGGGGGGGGATTCTGGTGCTCTTAGGATACATTAGTACCACTGCCCTCCACGCAACTCAAGAAAACGAGTTGAGTAAATTGGAAATAATTTGGAAGTTGGAATAAGTTGAGTTTCACAAACAGGACGAAAAGTCGTACTATTGTCCGGAGATGACTTGTTGGCCAGTGAGGGGGTTGCGGGGCGAGGGGGAAGATGAAGCATATGCCATTGGCCAAAACATTTTGCTTTTTGTTTTTGGTTTTTTTTATTCCACCATATGTTAAGCTATCAACAAAACCAAAAACACACAGCTTCCCTACGATGTTTTCTTTTATTTTGCAGTCAGCTGTGTTTCCCTACATTGAATTAGGCTAGCTGGTTTGTCAACAGAGATCATTGTTTACTTTTTTTAGCAAAATTTTTCACGTAGAATAGTACAATCTAAGTTTGTTTTTATTCTTTAGTTAACCAAATGTCCGCTAGGATTCTAATGTAAATTTCCCCTCGCCCCCCCAACCCCCTCAGTGGCCAACAAGTCATCTCCCAACAATAGTGATGTGTATAAAGAAAAACACTGACAATTTCTTATAAAAACAATATTTTACAAAAGATATGCCTTGTGACCTTATTTTATAGTTAATACGTGCAACATTTTAAATTTGAAATGATTCAATACAACATTTTTAACGTCAATTTAAAACAAATTGAAGACAATAAAAAGATATGTTTGAAACATGTTTTTCTTGTAGCATCGAAGTCATAATCTGTATAGAATAAATGTTGAAAAGTCTAGAAAAAGTTGAGTATTTTTAGTATAAGTGTAAATAGAGATTTAAAACTCTTTTCTGTGAGTTACAGCTCATATTGTTTTATAAAAGGTTGAAATAAATTACCAACAATTTAGGATGCGTAAATTCGGGTGCAAATATTTTGATGCTTTCAGGGACACGGCCGGTTGCCGTCCGGCATAAGGGAGGGGAACTGAAGGGGGAAAATGGTGAAATTATCGTGCTAGGTGTTCTATATTAGTAAAGTAGCGTTTATATTATTAGATTAATCTCGATTTAATTAAAACTACACATGGCTTAGGCACACTGTGTTTATTGACAACAAGAACATCCATCATCGTCCTTAACTACCGGAAGGCCCAGCATACCCTTCAAGTACCTCATCTACAACACTACCAACATACAAATCAACATTATATTAGTGTGCAGACTAATATGTAACATATCCTACTTATTTTTAAATAAAAAGATTTTAAACAAACATTAAATTTTTAAAGAGGCCTAGATAAAAAGAAACAAAATCTATTTACACAAAGTCATTCAAACGATTATAGGCTTTCTGATCACTCGTCCAGATCTAGTAGTTAAATTTTGCATGGGGCTATATTAGGTACCTCATTAGGCATTTGAACATTAACAAACTCATTAGGCCTATCATCATTTATAGCAACATTTTCCATTTCATTACCATTAGGCCTATCAACATTTTCCCACTGAGCATGATTTTGAGCAGCTAGATCAGAATAGTCTGGTGCAACAGACTTAGCCTCAGAGTAACATTTTCTTAGCATAATTCTGTTTCTCCTATATAACTGACCATAATCATCTTTTACAAAATAACTTCTAGGCGGAAATTTCAACTTTTCAACTACTTTGCCGCTTATCCATTCTTTATCTTTTTGGATCAGTACTCTATCACCTTTTTCAAAACTACTAAGGGATTTAGAAGTTTTATCATAATAGAACTTTGACTTTCCATCAAGCTTAACCCTATTAGATTTAACTATTTTTGGTTTCAAAGCACTTGTCTTCACAGGCATTTTGGACTTAAGGACTCTATTCAAAAACAATTGTGCAGGGCTTACATTTACTGAATTAAGAGGAGTATTTCTATAGTCTAAAAGTAACAATTCAATGTCTTTACCACTGTCTTTTGCCCTCCTCAAAATATTTTTGCATATTGCGACTGCTTTTTCTGATCTACCGTTGCTTCTAGGATAAAATGGACTGCTTGTTACACATGTAAAATTGTACTCAACTGCAAATGATTTAAACATTTGAGAAGCAAACGGAACATTGTCTGAAATGAAGCGTTCCGGTATACCAAATTGAGAAAAAATATGTTTTAACACTTTAATGACACTGTTTGATGATTTGTCATACAAACTTCTCAATTCTATCCAGTTAGAATAAGCATCGGCAACAACTAGATAATTTTTTCCACCATACTCTAGTATGTCACAGTAAATAAACTGCCATGGCCTACTAGCATTTTCATGTTTCAACAATGGCTCTTTACCATTTGCAAACCTATACTTTTTACATATCTTACAGCTTAACACTAGGTTTTCGATATCTCTGTTTATGTTAGGCCAATAGAGTATTTGTCTCGCTCTAGCTTTACATTTCACAACACCAAGATGAGACTCATGAATCAGATTCAACATACTTTGTCGTAAAACTGACGGAACAATGATTTTAGTACAAAAAAACAATAAACCATATTCATATGTAATTTCATCCTTAATTTTATATTATGCTTTAAGGTCATTACTCAAACAATTATACTTAGGCCATCCTTCATGGATGTATTTGACTACACTGTTCAAAATTTCATCATTTTCAGTTGCAGTTTTAAACTCTAACTTCTTTTCCTCAGACATACTTAACTGATTGTTTAGACTATGAACCATTATGGATTTTTCCAGTTCACTACTTAAAACACTCTCATTGCTTCTGTTACCAACTTTACGTGACAGCAGTAAATCTGCTAAAACATATTAGACTTTCCAGGCAAATATTTAACTTCAATGTTATACTTGAGTATGTCTAGCTTAAACTTATGTAACCTATTAGAAACTTTGTGCATGTTTTTAGATACAATCGAGACAAGAGGTTTGTGATCCGTGTACACAACAACTTTTTGACCATAAATAAATTTATGATAGCCTACCTTGACAAAGCAAAACACATAGCTGCCATTTCTTTATCTATTATGGGATATCTAATTTCTGTATCAGTTAATGCTTTGGAAGCAAATGCTATAGGATAGCCTTCTTGAAGAAGACATGCTCCATACCCAGTATTAGATGAATCAACAAAGATTTCACAATCTTTTTAGGATCAAAAATTCTAAGCGACGTAGCTTCAGCAATCTTCGACTTAAGTACCTTAAAAGCTTTTGAATGATCTTTAGTCCATAAAAAATCAACATTCTTTTTTAAGAGTTGCCTTAAGGGCTCAGTTAACTGACTCATGTTATGAACAAACTTGGACAAATAGTTAGTTACACCTAACACACTTTGAAGCTCTTTTTTACATGTAGGGTCTTCTAACGCTACAATACTTATGACGCGTTCGGGATCTGGAGCAACGCCTTCTTTAGAAAATATCATACTGTACAAATATATTTGACACTACTAACTTTAAACTGCAATTTCTTAGCATTGAACTTAACATTATTTTTTACTGCTCTAGTCATTACTTGATTTAACACTTCATCGTGTTCTTTCTCAGTATCAGTGGCAATAATGAAATCATCAAAATAAATTCCTACATTAGGAATATCACCGAACATTTGTGCATTGTACTTCTGAAAGATTTCTGGACTTACCCTTAACCCAAAAGGAAGTTTATTGTACTTGAACTTACCAAAAGGGGTTATGAACGTTGTTAATAAGCTACTTTCATGATCTAACTCTATTTAATGAAAGCCATCTTTCATATCCAGCACTGTAAAACAAGACTTTCCCCTTAACAATAATTCTAACTCATCTGCGGAGGGAATTGGAAATGGGTCTAACTTGATACATTCATTTTGTATTTTTTTTTTGTATTTTGTGTCTATCTACGCCAGAGGCATTTTTAACGTTTTGACGGGGAACGGTCCAAACCCCAGTCTTGTTACTATCTAACATTGACCAGTTGTTAGAAAGCATCATTAATTAATAGCCCAATGACAAATGGCAACTGGGTCCGGAATCGATCCTTTAAAAAGCTACTAGCTTTCCTCAGGATCGAACCGGCAACCTTTGGATTCAAAGGCGAGCGCTATAACCACTGAGCACTCTGCTCATTTAACTGAGCAGGTTCCAAACATATACGTAGGGCTTTATCAGGTTTTTATACGATTACTATATTATTTACCCAATCAGTAGGATAATCAACTGGTTCTATAACATTACTTTCCATAAGCCTATCAAGGACTTCTTTAAGCTTAGGTTTCACTGCCTCAGGTATCCTTCTTACTGAATTAACTACAGGCTTAGCATTTTCGTTCAGTTCAAGACTCAACTTTTTTGGAAATTTACCTATGCCACTAAAAACTTCTTTGTGCTCGTTCACAAAAATATTTTTAGAATTCAACTTTTCTGAATCTAACTGTAAACTATTTACTTTTTGAAGTAAGTTTAGCTTAACACAAGCATTCAATCCTAAAATCGGAACACTCTTATTTTTTACAACTACATATTTTATTTCATACTTAACACCATTGGCCTCTGAATCAAGGATTGCATTTCCAACACAATTTAACTCTTGGTTGTCATAGGTAAGTATTCTATTCTTATTTTGTTCTAACCTTACCTTAGGTAACTTTAATTTATCAAGCACATGATCTGGTAGAAAATTACACTGAGCACCACTATCGAGCTTAAAGTCGATGCATTGATTATTAATTATCACTGGCTGCATCCACGACATCACTTGCACTTTTTTGTTCAACTGTTCAACCTGAATCTTCTCTCCAGGAACTGCCATCTCCACTGGGTGATTAGGCCTAGCTGAAGTTGACCATCTCTCCTTAGGCTGGACTGGACAGGGCTGCCGACTGAAGTTATCTTCAAACAAGGCGCTGATGAATAAATCTTCTACGTCCACTTCCAACTTGGCTTCATGAACAGTTCTTTTCGATGACGACTTACTTTTACCAACTTGACAACCAATAGCAAAATGATTTTGATAGCCACATTTCTTGCATATTTTTCCATAAGCAGGGCAATTAGCTCTAGTGTGTTCACTTCCACATTTAAGGCATTTGTATGGTTGTCCTGTCTTAGCTGATTGATGACCTTGCTGATAATTAGTTTTTAGGTTAGGACTAGGCTTCGGCCTACGACTTTGAAGGTTTTGACTTTTATTGTTAGATCTTACAAAATCTCTTTTCTTCACTACATGTAAGCCTAGAGCATCACTAGCACTTGGGCCTACTTTGCCTTGAATTACCTGTGATTGCTGCCTACTCAATTCAGCAGCTCGGCATTGATTTACTGCTTTAGTCAACGTTAAGTCACTTTCTCGGAGCAAAACTTCTTGAAGTTGTTTATCAACAATCCCGATCACTATTCTATCTCTAATTAGGCTCTCTTCATCTTCTTTAAAATCGCATGATTTGGAAAGACTTTTTAATGCCGTTACGTAATGTTCAATAGGTTCATTTTCTTGTTGCACTAGAGTGAAAAATTTAAATCTGTTGTATACCACATTATGTTTAGGTGTAAAATATGCATCATATAGGCCAATTACCTTTTGCAATGTGTCTGCGTCCTCGGGCTTGAAGGTATTGTAGATCTCAATAGCTTCATCACCAACACAATTTAATAGCATGGCGATTTTGATTTTTTCTTCTTTGTTATCATTCCCACTCGCCAAAAGAAAATTCTGAAACTTTTGCTTAAACAAAGTCCAGTTTTTGGAAACATTTTCGTCAATTAACAGTCCTCGAGGCGGTTTGAAATCCATATTGAGGTTAGCCCTATCTTTCACTCACTTAGGTGTTATTAATACAAATTAAAAGGTTCATCACTAACCCTCCACTAGACACCATGTTCTATATTAGTAAAGTAGCGTTTATATTATTAGATTAATCTCGATTTAATTAAAACTACACATGGCTTAGGCACACTGTGTTTATTGACAACAAGAACATCCATCATCGTCCTTAACTACCGGAAGTCCCAGCAAACCCTTCAAGTACCTCATCTACAACACTACCAACATACAAATCAACTTTATATTAGTGTGCAGACTAATATGTAACACTAGGTACGAGATAATATTACTCTCGTATTACCCTCCGGGTGGTGAAAGGGGAATTCCGTGCCGCATGTCCGCGTCCTGCACGATTTTAGGCTGTCCGGGTCCAACATGTCTGGGAAGGTCACGGCATCTGCTGGCTGGGGAGAAAAATGGACTAAATGGTTACTTCCGGTTGACCGATATGCTTAAAATTCGGTACTTGAGAACTACCAACTACCCTTGACAATAATTAAAAAAGACTATCAAAATTTATTCACTAAGGAGTACCTCACATAAACCAAACTGCTGACTGAAGGGAAAAATCGACTGACTGGGTACTTTCAGTCGACCGATTCACTTCAAAGGTGGTACTTGAGTGGTAGAAACTATCTTAAACAATATTAAAAAATCACCATAATTTATTTCCTACTCTAAGAGGTACTTCACTTAAACCACCCTGATGACTGGTGAGAAAACTTGACTGACTGGGTGCTTTGGGTACTTCCGGTTGACCGATTCACTTCCAATTTGGTACTTGATTATAACCAACTATCCTTAAGATAACTAAAACAGACCACCCCTTTTATTACTACTCTAAGGGTAAGTTCACTTAAACCACCCTGCTGACTGTGGAGAAAAACTTGAATTATGACAAGGTACTTCTGAATGACCGGTTTGCATCAAATCTGTGTTAATATACAAATGTAAAACCCATTAATCATATATAAACTAATTTGGTAGAGCCACCAACTATTCTAAACAGTAGAAAGAATTGTCCATCCTAAAATTTCAACCTCGAGGTTTACTTCGCTCAAATTACCGTGCTGACAGGAGAGGAAACTTGACTGACTGGGTACTTCCGCTAACAATCACGGATCATGAAATCTGTAAGTAATTTAATATACTACCATGGAAGTTTTAGACTGAAAAAAACAATACTGTACAATTGGTTTATAGAACAAGGATACCTATTCACTTTAAATACAGTTTTGGTGTGACAACTATTTTCATTCTCTAAGAGAAATTCCTTTTGTGTTTGCAAACAATTCTGGCGTAATACACAGAAAGTTAATTTCAATTGTTAGAAACGTTAAATTCAACCAAGTATTATAAATATCTTGGTTTTAATGTGTCAGTTCCAATAAAGTATTTGATTTGTCTGAATTTAACTAAGTTTGTTAGTTGGGTGTGAATTCTTAAGGTATATCTTAAACAGTGGTGCACCACGCTACAAATATTACCTAATATAACTATATTGTATGATAATTTATAAAACGATGTACAATTTACTGGAATCCTTCTAAAAGGCAATTTTCTCTCCAGTACAGTTACCTGCGAGACGGATTTAGCAATTCTCATAATTAATTCTCCTCTGGGAGTATCTATATTTTGCTGATCAAAACAGACTGACTGGATTCTTCAGGTTGACCGAGTCACTTCAAATTTAGACCATAACGGTTGAATTATTATTCAATTAATTTTAATTTGGTATTTTCTACTCCTTTTCTTTCAAACCTTTTACATTTAAATTGTTTTTCCTACTTCATTAATTTTTAAAAAATCTGGATTGAAGTCGGTCTTAACGGGTCTTATCGACAAAATCAGACGACCAATCAATTTGTTTTTGTTGTTTCAAACGTTAAAGCTTCAATTTTTACCCCATTGCCGTCGGTTCCACGAGTCTCCATTTGGGGGTATGTGTGTGTAACTCAACATTTTTGCTATTGACCCATCCTTCTCCTTTTGGGAGTGTGGTCTGCCTAATACTGACAAGCTATTTAAATATTAATATTAATAGATTAAACATAGGCTAAAATAATTTCCATATTGAATAAGAACTGTTTTTTTATAAATAAAATTCCATCTGAATACAAAGGTTACTTAAATAGACTATACATTGCATTTTGAATAAAAATAAATAAAAATGATGCATGTAATTTTTAACCTAATACTTTTCTATTTCACAACACATATGTGATCTGAAAAAACATAACATCATACTTTAAATAAACAGATATGAAACAAAAATTCATGTGTGTAATTTGAATTTTATTCTGGTAGGCCTATACCTTTCTATTCCACAAAAAATTTTGATCCGAATTCGTTTTAAATTCGATGAAAATGTACAAAAAACCGTTGTTGACTGTACAATATGTCATATACCAATGAAAAACCTTAACAAATTTGAGATAACCACCGTGTTTTGGTGAATATAATAAATGATTTCACATAGAGTATACAATAATCGTATCACTTACCAATCCTCAAGAGAAATGTGATTTAGAACATCACATAATGTAGAAGAAAAACAACCAAGGTGGCTTTAACGAACCGCGCATTCATTATTCATTAAAGGATAAAAACAAGAAATGTATTGTATTATAGGTGTGATTGTAAAAACTGAACTGATTGATAATAGGGGTGACCTGTATTAGTCAACTCTCTTAAGTGGTCATTTTTTGATAACTTTGACCTCACTAGGTTTTCGAAAGACACAGTGCGATTATGAGATAACTAACTACTGGCGTCTTCAATTCATTAACTTAAAAACCCATAACTGCTTCGTAACCACCCCATAACGGGACATAATGAACCATATCCTGCATCAAGAAGCTAGGAGAGAACATTTGCGGCGGGGAAACCACAGCCAATCTTGCCTAACACAATCACTTCGCCCACCCCTACCGCCACGTAACACTGTAACACGCTTCGAACTTACAAAGCCACAACATTAATACGCCTATCCGACTTAAATATTTATTTTAATGCTGTGCTTCACAAAAATAATATAAAACAAGTTGTAACATTTAGTTTCATCCTTTAAGTCGATTATTTTCCATGGCATTTTTCCATTGGGAAACTTTTCATCACATCTTTAAGATATATTTCATTGGAATTATTAAAAATAAATTATTAACTTCAATAAAAATTTATCGTTAAATTAAAAAAACCAAGATAAAAAAATAAAAAAATACTATTACGATCAAACAAAGGAGGTACAGTAAGATCATTCATTTTGATAATTATTTGTAAAACCATGAATTTTTAATAAAGTATATTTTATAGAAATAAATACAAATACCCATAAGCCCAGTGTATGGTATGGTAAAATCATTCTTAGAAATCACAGTTTTACGAACTTGTTTACCTTTTCTTATAACTCATGAATTAAACACATGTGGAGCTACAATACCTATTGGAATGATCTGCGCTGTAAAACTGTTTACGATTTGACCACTGAAAGAAGTGTTATGGGATAATCAAAGTCATGTCAGCATTAGATATTGCCTCATTTCCTATTCACACTAGTACAACGATAGTATTCTATTTTTAACACTCTTTTACTTTCTAGTATTGATAAGAGCAATAGAAATGTATGTGCATGGTAAAAAATGTAAAAACTAACGAAATAATAAAAAATGCAATTAAATTAATTCTTATGTTGGACATATATAAACACTTCATCCGATATAGATATTCAGAAATTCAGAGTCATATGTATAGTTCACACACGAGTAATCTGTATTAATTGGCAGTAACAGGCAACTTGAACCATAATTTTTATTTCAATGTTGATTGTTGAATGGTCAAATGGTACATCACCAAAACAAACACACACGTCAAAACACACACATCACACAAAACATCACAAACACAAAACACACATCAAACATACCAGAAAGGTACATTTATCAAAAAGGGGCTTGCACACAATAGGTATTTATTGGAACAATGGAGAATAACTACGTGCACCCGGTTGTCACCAAAACCCGACCGACGCGACTTAGGCTACAACCATAGATTAAGCATACTCCTCAAGCTACTCTTGAGGAGTATGCTTAATCTATGGTACAACCCCGAGCGGCGTCCCAGAGTCATCTTCACCCCTGGGCCAGTAGCCCATTGTTGCGCAGTCGGCAATGTTATAACCATACGGCTTTTAATGCAAAACATGGTATTTGATTCCCCTGTTTCGCGGACGCCGTTTTTCAACCGATTTTTTTAAACTTGGTAAGTGTTTAGTTGAATATTTATATTAGGCAACTCATACCTCGAAATTTTGAAATTTTTACTAAATTTTGAAATGTTACTAAGGAAAATCGAGTTACTTTGCGACGTCACAGAATAATATTTGTTAAATTTTCAAAATTTCCAGGTATGAGGGACCTAATACAACTATTCAACTAAACACTTACCAAGTTTCAAGAAAATCGGTTGAAAAACGGCGTCCGAAACAGGGGAATACAATACCATGTTTTACCATAAAAGCCGTATGGTTAACATTGCCGACTGCGCAACAATGGGCTACTGGCACAGGGGTAAAGATGACTCTTAACTGCTTTAAAAGAAGACGTCCGATTGTCTTTCTGTTAATGTCTTTGGCCGTTGCAATGTGTATAAAAGTGCTGAAGATCACAATGGTCCAACTTTGGTAACATCTGTAATAAGAAAAACGCTTAAGCATGTGCTTATATTTTTAAATATAAGCCAATTATAATTTGTTTTCATTACACTACATCAATATCACCCGTTTTTTACCCTCACTTCCAACAACGAAAATAACGCTTTTGAGGTCTAGCGTTTTCAGCTCTATAAAATCCCACTAGAATCCGGCGGAAACCAACAGCTGATGTGAAGTGGTTGCCTAGTGACCGGAAACCCAAGCTGTGTATGAGACTAAATTGGTTAAGGTTATGTTTTGTTTGTTATGAGCAATTTTTTTTTATTTGTTTAGAATTTATTGTATAGTGTATATAGTGTGATGAAAAATATCGTTCATAACTCGGCCAAAAAATAAAACGTTTTGCATACTATCGATCGATTCAAAGTTATCGACTTCATATTGAACTTGAAACATGATCTCAAGGCCGGCAAAACACCATTTTTGGCCATTGTAACGAAATATACTATTAAAATACTATCATTTTAGTACTTTAACAAATGCATTTTTCTAATACGACGGGAAAGAAGTTTGTGGTGTTTATTAAGGGGTACCGTTGCATATTATGCAGTGTTACTAGGAGCACGCTCATACCTCATGTATGCGGCTAATCGAAGAAAAAACTTTTAGCAGGCCTTCACGTTAAATGCCTACAACGCCCAATTTGTCTACTTGAACATACTAGGACCTACCTTGTCTAATTAAAATATATATTCCTTTGAATTGTTTTTAATTATTTAAATTGTACACATAGGCTACACAACTCGCTTTATGAATTCCGCTCAGACACTTGAAAAAAAGAAGTTATTTACGACCAATAACTAAAACAATTCACTTACTTGGCGGGTTTTATGAATTAATGTAATACTTTAATCAAGGTAGCGTGGTTTATTCATCAGTTTTTAATTATAACGTTCAGATGATTTGTTACTTAAACTCATCATTTTACTAAAAAACTTGACCACATTGTTGTAAAATTATTTGTTTATGGCCGTCTTCTGGTCATTATTTTTCCACTCCCGTGCTCAGTGTAACTAATTTTGATTGAGTTGAATTATTTTGTCCATAGATGTGCAAATTAGTTGATAAATGCATGTGCAAGGCAAGGACTTTGCTAAAATGAAAACTAAGAACGGACCACTAAAAGTGCTTCCAAAGCATTTCTTATGACGAAAACATAAAATTTCCATCTTATAGCTTTTTAAAACTAATATCAAAATACATAGTTTCAATAAAGAACCCCGCATTAAAAAATTGTACAACTAATACTTGACACAAATTTGAGACTGATCTGTGACTTTTTAAAAGTTATAGTTTGATACTACATTAAAAAAATAGTCATGTATGAGGGTAATCCAGATAGAAAAGTAAAGTTTTAATAAATTATTCGCCAGAGATAATAACGTAAAACATATCGCCATAAATAAAATAAAAATTACTAAACCTGTACCCATAAAGAGTACTCCCTATTTTTATTCATTTATTCAAATAATTCGAAACAAAATGAAGCTAAATAGATGAGTCTCTACTTAACAATAATGTCTGAGTTCAAGCTCTAAATGTCCAAACTGTATAACTTTTTTAAACATTTCACTAGCCTGACTTTCACAGCAGTCGTTTGTTTATAAGGTTATATTGTAAGCATGTCACATTATCCATCTGAATTGCATGTTACTGTGTAAAAATGGCGTATGCCGTGTACAATAGACAATAAACATATCAGGTTATTTTTAGCTAGACTCTTATTCCACGATTCAGATTTTGCCTGCATCAAGGGTTTTATGGGTGCCGGGGCTTTGTCCAATATTGGTCCCTTCTCACTTCTCATTGGCTTTATCGAGGCCCCAATAAAGTTTACAGCGCTTGTTTTATACCCGGGGGGCTCCGGCCTCTCTTTTCCCCTCCCCCAGAGGTTAACTAACCTCAGATTCTATCGTTCGTGGGTTTTACGATGCTTCGAACACAACCTGGGTCACACCGAATCTCTTGCTTACATTTTTAAGGCATAACAAACTAAAATAGCCAAATAACAAAACTATCCACTATTTACTGATGTACAATAGATTCTGGTTTCTCATTTTATCCTGTAACTCACACACAGTTAAATGAAAATGTATATTTAATTGAATGAATACTTCAGATTTCCTTTTAATGTTATAGTATAAGTCTTATTATTTATATGATCGCTAAAAAATCAAGTAATAAAACATTGTGGAAATGTTAATATGATCTGAAAGCGTTAGCTACGAGACGAAACATTAAAGTATAAACAAACGATAGTTTAATGTTTAACTAAAAGTGTGCGTAATGCATTTTCCTTCCTCTCTCAAAAAAAAGTTTAATTAAAAGTGAAGATATTTAAGTGTCCAAAATAGTTTTCCTAACTGTTCACTTAAATTTTGGCAAAGTGTTAAAATACGAAAGAAAACTCTTGTGTTTAAAAAAGCATGTCGATGTCTACTGTGTCCCGATTATTTCAAGGATAATCTTATAAGATACATTACTGTACCTAAAAAGTTAATTTTTTTTAACCAGTCACACATAGTCCTGTTATCGAATGCAATGATCAACAGGGAATTTAAATAAATGTTTGAAAAATTCTCTTTTAGTGGAGGGAAAATATAATTCATTAATTTTACAAATCTCTTTTTACTTTACAAATTATGTTCCATTAAATTTTAACATGCATCTTCTAAATTTCTAATTTTTGACTCCCTGAACATCCGGAGAGTTATTTTGCTCATTGAATGTGCCAACAAACCATGTAGATGTAATATCGGGGTGACATTAATTATAAAACTAAAATTCTTCCTGTATTTCACAGATAAGTCAGATATGTTCAGAGATAAGTTTTGTGTGGTATTTAATAAAAAAAAGATGTTTTAACATTATTGCGGAAGTATTTAAACTTCTAAAAATATATCTATTACTATTTTTAATGATTTGAAGTATAATGATGTCTTAAATTAAATAAAAAACACGTTTAATCCAGATAAACTCTAAACATTTTGTAAACAGTTAAAAACTAGGATAACAAGAACAGTTCATTTTAGCCTAATCATCGGAGTTAATAAAAGTTAAAGACTAATTTGCAGAATTTTTTATACGGCTTACACGAAAAAATTATTGGATCCCAACGGCAAAAGATAAAACCTCTCAGAGTCTTCAGCGTCTTGAACTTCTTTTATTGTAGATTATTAATGAGCCAAGAAGCCGTCACCGGCCGCTTTATAAAAGCAAAAAACGTTATTAACATCTTTTTAGTATGTAAATTTTTATTCCGGTCTTTACAAGATTAAAAAAACATTCAAAATGGATAAAATATAATAATCTTTGATATTTAATTATAAATTCAAATCTAATGGATTCAATATAAAAAGGAATTTACAAAAAAAAAAAAAATGAAAACATTAAAAATAATAAATAATGGAAAATTACGATGAATGACAATAAAATGTGTTTAATTTTAGCTTTTGTTGACAAATGGTTTATTCAATCATATTTTTTTATTTATTGTAATTTTTGTGATTTAGTGAACTACAGTTTTGTGCCTTTTGCCGTAACCCATCTCCTTAACCCTTCAGAGGGGTTGTATTGACAGTTTTAAGCCATTTTCATTTGTTTATTAATACATTTTTAACAATCACCATAATTAATTGTAATTTTTGTTGGCTACTATTGTGTGCCTGATTGCGAGACGTTCCGGTTTCTAATGGTTGTGTTTCGAGATAATTTTATTTTCAAAATGTAATTTTTTTAATGTTTAAAATTATATATTCCAATAAATTATTTCAAAATAATTCAGCCGCATGTTCCACTGACACATTGGGTATCAGAATTATTTCGACTTTCGGTTGAGCTATTACTTTTGGCACAAACTTAGCTTAAATAAGTAGATCCCCACCTCCAAATTATTCTGTTCAGTGCTCACGATTTTAGAGAAATTAACAAATTACGGAAAACCCTAAAGGGAACATGGAGGCAAGGCCCCCATCGAGCCGTAAGATAGTATTTTCAATACAATCGTTTGCTAACCATACAACACTATGATAGCTGATTTCCTTTCTTTAAAAGAAGCTTTTACTGGTTTTAGTTTACCTTAAAAGGTAAACCACTCAGTTATCAGACTAACGTTAAGGAATCTATAGTATAGTGGAACACATTGTTCAAATAACAATACAACTACAACAATATCAATTTAGTTACATTTTTATGACATCCAACGAAGAAGCACAACAAAAGAATTCATACTGCACCTTTATATTTGGCCTTCTTTGTGACATAATGCTGCTATACTCAGCCCTTCATTAGACTTACTGAGGACTGACGACAACACGGTTACTGACTCAGAGCCGTTCGGGGGTTCTTTAAGCTGATGTTATGTATATAAAAACCCTTCGAATTAAAGATCACAGAAATGTCTATTACAAAAATGTCTTTGGTTCTTTGTAAAATTTAACAGAATATGCTAGCTACTAATTGAAAGTTATCACATAGATCAAGTCATATATCAATTTGTGAAATTAAAAATAGTTTTATGACTTTTTGAGGGTGGGAGTAATCGTTGGGAATGTAATGTACTTGACATATGAGTTACAGGTCGGATTTCCAACACTGTTTTTTTATTTAATTTTTTTTTATTTAAAAGGACTATAATTTTTTTTATTATTTGACTGAATTTCTGTAAGTATTATTGCTAACAACTAACTTGATTTACAACTAAAAAGTATTGATATCGCTGTGGTTGAGTCCAGTGGCAATGAAGTTGCGTGTTTCCAAGCAATATATTTGTTTGTTCAGATGTAAGAGTTCGTGTTCTTTTTTCTGTTTCGACGTTATCTTTTAATGTTAACGCAATGAAATTGGAGTGATATATTGTATCCAAACCAAAAGGCAATCACCAAAACTCAATGTGTGTTGAGAAAGAATCCTGCATCAGCTGGTTATTACATAAATTCAAATCCAATATCAATTGAATATATTTTTTTGTTCTTTTATATACTCAAAAGTACAACTACACATTCTAAAATAATTTTCAGACAAACCATTTGATTTGTTAATTAATTAATTTTGGAGTCAAGGAAAAAATGGACCATGAGTTTTATTCTCCACGCCTCACAGTCTAGCATAGAGGGATGTTTCAAATAGGGCTAGTTCCTAGTTAGCCCATAAACTCAGACAACGAATAAAACTCTTTGTCGATGAGGCATTTTTTTAAACTCATTTTGAACCTCTTATGGTCTCTCTCCTGCCTCATGTCTACAGGGAGATTGTTAAAAAACTTGACTCCGGCTTGCGATGGCAGGTTCATGGCATCTCTGGATCTGTTCTGGGCCAATCTGTACTGTTCCTAACCCCTTGTTGGATAAGGGTGGATATCACGTCTTGTGTGAGGGAACATTTGGACATACAAAATGATGTAGTCTCGTAAATGTGCAGAGACACCAGAGTTAGGAGTCCCATCTCCCTGAAGACACCCCTACATGACTCTATACTGCAATCTTGCCAAAATTCAAACAGCTTTTTTTGTTTGAAGACGAAACAGTCTGAGGAAGTTCGCCTCATTACATCCACCCCAAATGGCAATTCTATAAGCCAGGTGTGGATATACAGCGTCGGAGTGTCTTTCAGTTCCCTATTAACCTTACTGCGTAGCAAGCACACATATAGCTGAGACTTTGGGTAAAAATGATTAAGAATCAATTCTTTGTTGGCTGTGCAACGTAAAACAGCCAAAGTTTCTCGAGACCTTCCACTTTAACGAAATGAAAACGTTCTTCAAGGTGAGATCCAAATTTTTTCACAATTCAGACTAATATTACTTTTAGTGATAAATACTTGGAGAATATTTGGCAAAAGATGACTTTTGCTCATAAAGTAATTCTTTTTATGCCGATCCCTGAATAATACAAATACCTAACCCCTGAGGTCACCTGTAGGATAAACCAACAAGCTAAATTATTATAAGGCCCCAAGGTCATAAAGATAAAGGCTATCTCAGATGCGAAGTGTCGCTGTGTCAGTCTAACGAAGACTCTCGTAAAGGGCACATTGGTGTGATGCACTCTGTTGTTCGGTTTTTATTTAGACTTTAATTATTATGCGCGCTAAATTGCAATCTTAGTCAAATTGTTGATTTTGGGTCGTTTCAATGACCTCTGTGGTATGTGGCATGGCAGTTAAGGCAGAGTCGAGGTGCGAATGTTTTTTGGGGGAACAATTAAGTTATACCTAGACTGGAATTTTTTTGCACGTAGAATAACTGATTTTTTCTAAATTTTTGACTCAACTTGCATTTTTTTACTTCCGGTTTAGAAGTTATGGTTCGTCCCTTATATTGGACATTTTCCCCGTAAGGTCCCCCCCCCCCCCAAAAAAAATATACATATAATAATTTTCAAAGGCTAAATTCATATGAAACACATTGCTTTAGTATAAAAAAGAGTTTTATAAACAAGTTTTATTCATTTTAAGTGAAAATAATTGAAATTGGGTAATAAAAGAAATTGGGTTTACACATTTTGACCAAGTTTTTTATTTTAGATTTCTTTTTACTAGAAAAAGTATAAAAAATAATATCAAGTTACTTTTTCTTTCTTAACAGTTCTTACCTTAGCGATAAATCCCCAACTTACAAACTTATTTCTAGTAAAACTCCAAAAAACAGTCATTATTTAATGAGAAGCACAGGGGAATTTTGGACTTCATGCAAGATACAAATTTATTTTTCTTGCTCCGGGGTTTTTGCATCTTAACATCATAAAATAAATCATGTAGTTTATGAAACATGATTTATTTTACATATATATACAAGTTTATATACATGTATACAGCATAAAAACTCGGTAAGCAACTTAGAGGTTGAGTTGCTTACCGAGTTTTTTTAAACTGTCCAATATATGGGACGCTTATGAAAACAAGTTTTATGTAAAATCTATGTTTCTAATAACTGTTGCTATGGTTACATAATATTGTTGAAACCTTCCCCTAGCAGAAAAAAATAATCCATGGCTGTAAACCAATCGGTTTACTGGAAATAAAAAAATATTGTAATGCATAACCATATGTTTTCGAGTAACCATGACTTTGCATTTCTCTATGTTTATGAATAATTCCACATCCTTCCAATAGAGTGCAGCACCAATCAGTACTGTTCAGTGATGCTATGTGTTGGTTTTAAAGCGAAACTGAAGGAAGAAAACTATAATAGAACGTTGTCAGAATTATATTTCTGAGCGTCCAATATATTGGACAGATTCCCCGAAAGGGTTTTAAGGACCCTTAGCAATTTTGCGGTTTCTCATAGAATCTTCCTCCAAGTCTCCAAGGTCACCGCGACTTGACGAGAAATCGGAGCAAAGTGTGAGAACCGCAAAAGTACTAATAATTTTAACTTTCGGTGTCGCCTTCACCTATATCACGTCAGTAACGTCATCATGATAACGTGACCGACGATAATGTCATCAATACGTTATTGGTGTGACGTCATATTATGTTGTCATATGATGTCATCGTCGGTGACATCATCGCACCCAAATGTCACTACTGCTATGCCTTTGTGGGAAATTTTCTTGAACCATATTATGTTTCTGTGTCTATTGTTGTATTATTATTGTGAAAATTAATAAAAATGCCCCATGTTCCTCTGAAAATAGTAGTTTAAAGATTTTGGACCTATGGTTAGACTCAAGACTGTCATGGATAGTGTTGTACTCACATGTATTTGTATATGTATGTGTATTTTTATTTGATAGTATTGTAAAAAAACATGTTGACATTGTAAAAAAAATGGCTAAAGGTTTGTTTATACATGCTTAGAAGAAATTCAGTTTATAATTTATTATATTTCACTATTTTTTATTCAAAGTGTTTTGACCTATTGAATTGTGCTTTGGGGATTTAGCTGTAACTGTAGTAAACTGTTATATTTAAAAGTTGGCCATAAGATTAATTGTAATGTTATTTACATATTGTAAACCTTTGTTTGTACAACTTCGTATTCTGACCCTTTATTCAATGTATGCATTTAATTTTTTCATGGACACTTAGATTTTTTCAGTACCAATGCCGATTTACTACTAGATATGGAGTTTGTTTTTGAATTCAACAGTATAGTTATGAAACAATTTGTTTTATGTTTATTTTAATAAATAAATAACATAAATGCATACTCATTAAAGAGTGTCTTTATGAAGAGTATGATTTTTTTTTATAAAGTTGATAATATTTTTTTATATTTGTTAGTTACTTGACCATTAGCATCAGGGCGTAGTTTATATTGAATTGTTAATTTTATTTTACTGATACTGATTATAAAATTTTTATCTTTTATTGATCTAGTCATTATATATATATATATATAAGTAGATAGTAATATGGGGCTCCTAGGACACTTTGGATACTCAAAGAAAATTAAACAAATTTCATAGTTTTTCAGTACAATTATGCAATATTTTTGCCATTTTTGGCCAATTTTCAGCTTTTGTCAAATTGTTATAAAAAATATGCAATTTTAATGAAATTTTTAACAAATATTCCTAAATTTTTATAAAATATCCTACTAAATAAAATTTTTTAAAAACAAGTAAAATTATTACATTTTCTAGAGTATTTTTTTAATAAAATCAATAGTCGACTTTTTATAAGTCAATTTAAGTTTTCTAGAGTATTTTTTCAATAAAATCAACAGTTGACTTTTCATAAGTCAATTTAAAATTTTAATAGTATTTTTTAATAAAATTTGACTAAAATAGTGATAATTTGATTATATTTTAATAATTTTAATTAATATGTATAATATTATTTTTGATTATACTCAAGTAATTTTTAAATTTTTATGAATATGAACTGAAAAAAAAATAATTTGTATAATTATTTTTATATAAATGGAAAAGAAATGTGCAAGATTGTATAAAAATGAAACTCAATATTATAAATGTAATAAAAATAAATTACATTCCAAATGTAAAGAATGTGATAAAATTTATGAAAAAGAATTATTTGATAATATTAAAATAGAAGAAAAAACTGAAAAACAATGTGCAAATTGTAAAGAAACAAAAGATATATCAAATTATTATAACAAGTACAGTAGTAAAGATAGAAAACAGGTATTTTGTAAACAATGTATTAGACAAAGGTTGTTAAAACCACAGTTGTGTGAATGTGGAAGAGAAATTAAATATCTTTATCACTATCCAAAACATTTGGAAACTAAAATTCATAATAAAAATATTGAGAAATTAAAGAGTTAAATAACTAAAATAATAAAAAAATTTACTAGTTTTAAAAATTTAATTTTATTGAAAAAATACTCTAGAAAATTTAAATTAACTTGTGAAAAGTTGACTATTGCTTTTATTGAAAAAATACTCTAGAAATTTTAAATTAACTTGTGAAAAGTTGACTACTGATTTTATTGAAAAAATACTCTGGAAAATTTAAATTAACTTGTGAAAAGTTGACTACTGATTTTTATAAAAAATTTTCCCTTAATAAATGGCGAATGAAAAAAATAAAAATTATTGTCATGACTGTAATAAATATATATCTGCTAATATGTTTACAAAACATTTAAATTCAAAACTTCATTTAAAAAATAAAGAGATAAAAATTAGAGAATATAATGACTTATTATTATGGGCTAAAAGTAATAATATTTATGATTATAATAACAAAAATATTGATCAATTAATTGAAATTAAAAATATATATGATCCTACAAATTATTCATTATTTAATATAGAAAAATTAAATGAAATTGCAAAAAAATTATCTGTCAGAAATTATGAAAATTTATCTAGAGATGAACTAATTAAAAGATTAAACAAAATTAAAGAAAATCCAAATAATTTAAGATATAGATCATTAAAATATATTCAAAATTTAGCAATTAAAAATAGTATTAAAATTGTTAATAAAACTAGAAATGAATTGATTGGATTATTTTAAATGATTGGATTATTAAAAATAAACCAATTCCAAAAGAAAATATAATAAATATTCAAGAAGCTTCATCATTAAAAGGATATTTTCAAGATTATATTTTAACAAATTCAAATGATGATTTAGATATTAATGATTATTTAGAAACTCAAAGAAATAAAATAAAAAAAATGATAGAAAAACAAAAATTCAAAAATATTAAAGGACAGATGGCTTTAGAATGTGAATATGAAAGAAAATTAATAAATGGTGAAATTCAAAATAGTAATATGTATTTTTGTATAAAAAGTTCAGATATTTTAAATATAGATGATTTTATTGATGATCAATTTAAGAAATTAATAGTTAGAGAACAACTAAATCAACCATCAAAAGGCTCTGGTTGGTCATTAAAAAGATGTGTTGAATTAAATCTAAAATTATCTAAAAATAATTCATTAAATGCTGGATCATATATAGAATTACCAAATGAAATTAAGAATAAAAAATGTTGCGTAAATTTTAAAAATAAAGATGAATATTGTTTTATTTATGCAATTAGATGTGCTATTGATAAACCAAACAAACATGCTGAAAGAGTTAAACAATATCAAAAATATATAAATGATGATATTTTTAAAGGTTTTGATTATCCAATAACATTGAAAGATATTAAATTATTTGAAAAAAGATCATTTGATTCTAAATATAACTATCCATCAATGTCAATAAATATTTATAGAATTGATGAAGATGAAAAAATAGTGCCATTACAAATATCTGAACATTATAATACAAAACTAGAAATTGATTTATTATATTATAAAATTGGTAATAATTGTCATTATATATTAATAACAGATTTAAATAAATTGGTATATTCTCAATTATCAAAACATAAAACAAAAAAATATATTTGTAGAAGATGTTTGACTCATTTCTACAAAAATAAAGACTTGAATAATCATTTAGAAATATGTAAATCATTAGAACCTTGTAGACCTATAATGCCATTTCCTGGTCAAAAAGTAAGTTTTAAAAACTATTACAAAAAGTTTGAACATCCCTATGTAATTTATATGGATTTTGAAAGTATATTAGAAAAGATTGATAATTGTAAAAATAATCCAAATTGTTCATATACAAATAAAATTCAAAAACATAAACCATATGGATTTACAATTTATTTAGTATCTAGAGTAACTAATAAAATGTATAAACCTATTTGTTATAGAGCAAAAAATGAAGAAGAATCAATAAATGTACCAAATAAATTATTTGAATATTTAGATGAAATTTCAAAATATATAGCTAAAAAATATAATTCGAAAAATAAAAAGCCTATGAATTTAACTAATGAAGAAGAAATTAACTATCAAAAAACTAATATTTGTCATATTTGTGAAAAAATTTGTTTTGATAATGATAAAAGAATAAAAGTAAGAGATCATTGCCATTTAACAGGAAAATTTAGGGGTGCTGCACATTTAAATTGTAATTTAAATCTAAAATTCCCTCAAAATATTCCTATATTCTGTCATAATAGTTCAAATTATGACACACATTTGTTTATAAAAGAATTAGCTAAAAAATATGGTAAAATTGATTTGTTAGCCAATACAGATGAAAAATATATAAACTATTCAGTAAATTCTGGTTATGGTTATGAATTTGAAGGTGAACTATATTTTAAACCTAGAAAATTTATAAAATTCTCATTTGTAGATACATTTAGATTTATGGCTACATCAATTGAAAAATTAGCTAAAAATCTTAAAAAATTTAAGCATATAAATAAATTTATAAAAGAAAATGATATAATTGAATATGATAATGAAACTTTAAAAATATTAACTTCTAAAGGTGTATTTCCATATGAATTTATTGATAATGTTGAAAAATTAAACTATGATAAAATATTAGAAAAAGATATATTTTACAGTTGTTTAACTAATGAAAATATAAGTGATGATGATTATAAACATTATATAAAAGTTTGGAATAAACTAAAAGTAAAAACATTAGGTAATTATTCAGATTTATATAATATTCAAGATGTTCTTTTATTAGCTGATATATTTGAAAATTTTAGATCTGTTTGTTTGAAAAATTATCAATTAGATCCAGCACATTATCTAACATCACCATCATTAGCTTGGGATTCTATGTTAAAATTAACAAAAATTAAACTAGAATTAATAAGTGATTATAATATGTATTTAATGATTGAAAAAGGTATTAGAGGTGGTATTTCACAATGTATAACTAGATATTGTAAAGCAAACAATAAATATACAAAAAATTATGATAAAACAAAACCTGAAAATTATATGTTATATATAGATGCAAATAATCTATATGGATGGGCTTTAAGTAAAAAATTACCTTATAAAGATATAACATGGATGAATCCTAATACATATACATTAAATGAATGGGAAGAAACAATATTAAAATTAGATGAAAATGCTGAATATGGATACATATTAGATGTTGATTTAGAATATCCTATTGAATTACCTGATAATCATAAATATTTACCATTAGCACCTGAACATTATAATAATAAGCTTTGTACAACATTATTTGATAAAAAAGATTATGTTATTCATTCAAGAAACTTAAAATATTATCTACAAAAAGGATTAAAATTAAAGAAAGTTAATAGAGTTATAGCATTTGATCAAGACGATTATATGAAAAAATATATTGAATTAAATACTAAATTAAGATCCAAATCAACATCAGATTGTGAAAAAGACTTTTTTAAATTGATGAATAATAGTGTTTTTCGAAAAACTATGGAAAATGTTAGAAATAGATGTGATATTAAATTAGGTGATGAAAAGTTTTCATTAAAACAAGCAAAAAAACCTAATTTTAAAACATTTAGTATATTTGATAAAGACTGTATTGCTTCACATATGATAAAAGAAAAGGTTAAATTTGATAAACCAATCTATATAGGATTTTCAGTGCTTGATTTATCAAAATTACATATGTATCAATTTTATTATGAAAAATTAAAGAAGTTTGATCCAAATATAAGGTTATTATATATGGATACAGACAGTTATTTTATAGAATTTAAAAAGGATCCATATAAAGTTATTAAAGAAAATATTAATGAATTTGATACAAGTAATTATAAGAAAGAACACGAATGCTATAGTGAAAAGAATAAAAAAATAATTGGTAAATTTAAAGATGAGTTAAATGGTGAAATATTAGAAGAATATTGTGGTTTAAGATCAAAATTATATAGTTATGAATTTAATAATAAAAATCCTGTAAAATGTAAAGGAATTAAGAAAAGTGTTGTTAATAAAACATTACATATGGATGATTTTAAGAAATGTTTGTTTGATGATCAAGAACAATATAGAGAGATGACTTGTATTAGAAGTTTTAAACATGAACTATATACAATTACAATAAATAAATTAGCTTTAAGTAATAAAGATGACAAAAGATTTATTTGTGAAAATAAAATTGATACATTACCTTGGGGTTATAAAGATGTAAAACAATGATTATAATTAATATATAATGATTAAAAAATCAAATAAATATTTAAGTATAAAGGATATTATATTTATCATAACAGATTTAATATATAACTATTTTTATACCATATATTAAAAAAAATGATCAGAATGTAATTAATATAAGATTTTAACATTTTATTTAAATAATATTTAATTCTTCTAAAATTTAGTAACAGATGTTTATGAAACACTGAAATATTTATAAATAATAAAAAAATATTAATATATTATTAGTTATTAGTAATAACATTAAAGAATATAAACCTGCTATATTAATAATATAGTATAATTTTGAAGATATTTTTGGAAGCTATTGAATATATAGCTAGAATTTAATGTTTTAAAAGCAATTTTATTATTAATATTTATTCTAAAGTTTATTAATTACTCTATTTAATTAACCCAAAAATCAAATGTTATAAAAATTTCTGATGTAAAATATTTGTTAGTAGCATTAGAACATAACAAATAATAAATTTAAATAATAAAGATGTTTTAATAATTTTTAACAAACAATCCTTGGTTTAAAGGAAAAGATATTTGTAATATTTTAGAATATGAAGATATTAAAAAAGGTATTAAAAACATATAGATGATGATGATAAATTAAGTTATAGTAAAATTATATGTGTCACAAATTATGACACACTGGAAATTGATGTACAAACATGTTTTCAGATGCCCTAAAACAGGGCGTCAATAAAATAGATAATAAAACAATATTTATTATTGAATCTGGTTTATATTTTTAATTTTAAAATCAAAAAAGGTATTAAAAACATGTAGATGATGATAATAAATTAAAATTTATAGATATTTTTAGAGGGGACAATTTGTCCCCCCTATCATATAATGAAAAACATACAAAACATATTAAAATTAGGTAGGACCCAAAATGTATCTACAAATGAGAATTTTATAAATTTTCTAGGTTTAAAATATAGTTCACCTTCAAATTCATAACCATAACCAGAATTTACTGAATAGTTTATATATTTTTCATCTGTATTGGCTAACAAATCAATTTTACCATATTTTTTAGCTAATTCTTTTATAAACAAATGTGTGTCATAATTTGAACTATTATGACAGAATATAGGAATATTTTGAGGGAATTTTAGATTTAAATTACAATTTAAATGTGCAGCACCCCTAAATTTTCCTGTTAAATGGCAATGATCTCTTACTTTTATTCTTTTATCATTATCAAAACAAATTTTTTCACAAATATGACAAATATTAGTTTTTTGATAGTTAATTTCTTCTTCATTAGTTAAATTCATAGGCTTTTTATTTTTCGAATTATATTTTTTAGCTATATATTTTGAAATTTCATCTAAATATTCAAATAATTTATTTGGTACATTTATTAATTCTTCTTCATTTTTTGCTCTATAACAAATAGGTTTATACATTTTATTAGTTACTCTAGATACTAAATAAATTGTAAATCCATATGGTTTATGTTTTTGAATTTTATTTGTATATGAACAATTTGGATTATTTTTACAATTATCAATCTTTTCTAATATACTTTCAAAATCCATATAAATTACATAGGGATGTTCAAACTTTTTGTAATAGTTTTTAAAACTTACTTTTTGACCAGGAAATGGCATTATAGGTCTACAAGGTTCTAATGATTTACATATTTCTAAATGATTATTCAAGTCTTTATTTTTGTAGAAATGAGTCAAACATCTTCTACAAATAAATTTTTTTGTTTTATGTTTTGATAATTGAGAATATACCAATTTATTTAAATCTGTTATTAATATATAATGACAATTATTACCAATTTTATAATATAATAAATCAATTTCTAGTTTTGTATTATAATGTTCAGATATTTGTAATGGCACTATTTTTTCATCTTCATCAATTCTATAAATATTTATTGACATTGATGGATAGTTATATTTAGAATCAAATGATCTTTTTTCAAATAATTTAATATCTTTCAATGTTATTGGATAATCAAAACCTTTAAAAATATCATCATTTATATATTTTTGATATTGTTTAACTCTTTCAGCATATTTGTTTGGTTTATCAATAGCACATCTAATTGCATAAATAAAACAATATTCATCTTTATTTTTAAAATTTACGCAACATTTTTTATTCTTAATTTCATTTGGTAATTCTATATATGATCCAGCATTTAATGAATTATTTTTAGATAATTTTAGATTTAATTCAACACATCTTTTTAATGACCAACCAGAGCCTTTTGATGGTTGATTTAGTTGTTCTCTAACTATTAATTTCTTAAATTGATCATCAATAAAATCATCTATATTTAAAATATCTGAACTTTTTATACAAAAATACATATTACTATTTTGAATTTCACCATTTATTAATTTTCTTTCATATTCACATTCTAAAGCCATCTGTCCTTTAATATTTTTGAATTTTTGTTTTTCTATCAATTTTTTTATTTCATTTCTTTGAGTTTCTAAATAATCATTAATCATCATTTGAATTTGTTAAAATATAATCTTGAAAATATCCTTTTAATGATGAAGCTTCTTGAATATTTATTATATTTTCTTTTGGAATTGGTTTATTTTTAAAATAATCATTTAATAATCCAATCAATTCATTTCTAGTTTTATTAACAATTTTAATACTATTTTTAATTGCTAAATTTTGAATATATTTTAATGATCTATATCTTAAATTATTTGGATTTTCTTTAATTTTGTTTAATCTTTTAATTAGTTCATCTCTAGATAAATTTTCATAATTTCTGACAGATAATTTTTTTGCAATTTCATTTAATTTTTCTATATTAAATAATGAATAATTTGTAGGATCATATATATTTTTAATTTCAATTAATTGATCAATATTTTTGTTATTATAATCATAAATATTATTACTTTTAGCCCATAATAATAAGTCATTATATTCTCTAATTTTTATCTCTTTATTTTTTAAATGAAGTTTTGAATTTAAATGTTTTGTAAACATATTAGCAGATATATATTTATTACAGTCATGACAATAATTTTTATTTTTTTCATTCGCCATTTATTAAGGGAAAATTTTTTATAAAAATCAGTAGTCAACTTTTCACAACTTAATTTAAATTTTCCAGAGTATTTTTTCAATAAAATCAGTAGTCAACTTTTCACAAGTTAATTTAAAATTTCTAGAGTATTTTTTCAATAAAAGCAATAGTCAACTTTTCACAAGTTAATTTAAAATTTCTAGAGTATTTTTTCAATAAAATTAAATTTTTAAAACTAGTAAATTTTTTTATTATTTTAGTTATTTAACTCTTTAATTTCTCAATATTTTTATTATGAATTTTAGTTTCCAAATGTTTTGGATAGTGATAAAGATATTTAATTTCTCTTCCACATTCACACAACTGTGGTTTTAACAACCTTTGTCTAATACATTGTTTACAAAATACCTGTTTTCTATCTTTACTACTGTACTTGTTATAATAATTTGATATATCTTTTGTTTCTTTACAATTTGCACATTGTTTTTCAGTTTTTTCTTCTATTTTAATATTATCAAATAATTCTTTTTCATAAATTTTATCACATTCTTTACATTTGGAATGTAATTTATTTTTATTACATTTATAATATTGAGTTTCATTTTTATACAATTTACATCTTGCACATTTCTTTTCCATTTATATAAAAATAATTATACAAATTATTTTTTTTTTTCAATTCATATTCATAAAAATTTAAAAATTACTTGAGTATAATCAAAAATAATATTATACAAATTAATTAAAATTATTAAAATATAATCAAATTATCACTATTTTAGTCAAATGTTATTAAAAAATACTATTAAAATTTTAAATTGACTTATGAAAAGTCAACTGTTGATTTTATTGAAAAAATACTCTAGAAAACTTAAATTGACTTATAAAAAGTCGACTATTGATTTTATTAAAAAAATACTTTAGAAAATGTAATAATTTTACTTGTTTTAAAAAAATTTTATTTAGTAGGATATTTTATAAAAATTTAGGAATATTTGTTAAAAATTTCATTAAAATTGCATATTTTTTATAACAATTTGACAAAAGCTGAAAATTGGCCAAAAATGGCAAAAATATTGCATAATTGTACTGAAAAACTATGAAATTTGTTTAATTTTCTTTGAGTATCCAAAGTGTCCTAGGAGCCCCATATTACTATCTACTTATATATATATATATATATATACAATATATATATATATATATATATATATATATATATATATATATATTGTATGCTAGATATCATGGATCTCTTAAAATTTCATGTATTTTAATTATAATTTAGTACCTGGTTGCCGAGCATTTGAACGGTAAACTTTAACAACTCTCCGTAGTAATGTCATTAATAGACGAAGTGCTAAAAGGCTTGTTTCTAATAAACAAGAGCTCAATAGAGCAACAGGTGCTGCACTCCAGTGTATATTTGTTTAACCAAATATTGAATCTGTAACACGTGGATTCTAGTTCTTTGGTTAACAGCTGATTTCATCATTCTTACTAATTCATTTGTTATTTAATTTAATTTCAATTCTACAAATAGCTTGGTTATTTTATCCTTTTACACAGTAAAGTACGTTTTTATTATATTACCATTTGGTGATTCAGTTACTAGCTACAATGCAAAACTACATATAATGTTTATACTGAAACACGTGATCTTTACTTGTCTAGTTGAGTTAGCTGTTTTCATTAGTTCTTTGTTCAGATTTTTAATTACATAAGGCCAATATTAACATTTTTAGAATTTCAATTAACGATTATAACGAAATAAGTTTTTCTTGGCATAGTGACTTGAACCTATATTATTTTTATCCAAGTATTAAGTTATTTGCAAGTTTGAAGAAACGGCCGTTTTCGAGATCCGTATGCACACATACATACATAAAAATATACCTTACTCGTATTAGAGTATATAGGATACGGTATCCGGTATTCTGTATTCCAATGTGACCCTGGTCCATGCACGTCAAATGTTTACTTTGACAATAAAGAGCTTCAATCTTTAATCTTCAAAGTTTATTTTAATTAAAATCTGTCTCGGAAAATGTATAAGCAGGATTTATAAAATGAAATTTATATTTTATATTGTGTTATAAGTTTGAATTTTATCTGCAAAACTTTTGAAAAAAATGCCTATAAATTGTGTCATGTGAAATCACGAATGTTTGATGGATTGTCGGCTGCGCTGACATGCCCGTAACATATTGTTTATTTGGAAACTCAGCTGTCCTTAACATTTCTGGGTGGGCGAACAGGCTATTTCGATCAACACATTATTCTCGTTTTCGCATGAAAGTGTCATCTTCAAAAATCAGGATCTTACTAAGCCGATAAAAAAGAAAAAGTATATAATTTAGTAGTGCCTAAAAAACATTTATTTGTTCAGTTTTTAATTTGTGAAGTATTGAAATTATAAAAAGACAACAAATTTAGAAAAATTCTAACATCCGAATTCCAACATTGGCAATTCAAAATGTTAAAGCAATTTAGCATTTGACCCTTTTTAATGGAAGATTAAATTATTTATCATTAATACCTATTAACAGTAATAACTATACAATGTCTCAATGCAATATCTATAGGGATGCAGTATCAGAAGTTATCAGTAGTGTTTCTTTACTATTACTTAGATAATTTCCTATTCGGTAGCCTTTTTATTGGTTATGTATTTACGCAACGCATTTCATATTTATATCAACTAAATATCGTGTCCACTGTTGAACTGTAGCCAGACCTCCATGAGTTACACAAACATAATGGCAAACGGCCCAGATTGGTTTGTGGCAAAGTAGATTTATGCGTACAAGCAGTTCAGTTATAACTACCTTACCTCTATTACATTACTTTCCATTGCGATTAAAATTTTTACCAAACTTCCACTCTAATTGTAAATTTATTGTAAAATGACATAACGTTGCATTTATTTACTAAAGGTTGATTTGTATTAATGATAAAACTGATGTTAAATTTTATGTAAAACAAAACATTTCCAGTATTTTTTTTTAGTAGCACCTAAAAATCAAATACAATAGTAAATGTGTTATAATTATTTACACTTCCATTACGTAAATCCAAAAGTGATCCTCAACGAATGTTCGCACAATAATAAGAGGGGTTCGCTCAACAAACCCCTTTTATAACCGCCGAATCATCGCTACTGCCCATGCGCAGTGGAGGGGAACTACTGCGAATACAAATTTATATGTTAATATTTTAAAAAGATTTCTTGTAGAAATATATCTAAGATCCATATATTGGGAATTTACCATTAATGAACAAGAAAATTTACAAGTCTTTACGTATTGTATAAAAATTAAGAAAATCTTAAAGTTTTTTAAAATTTACACATATGGTGCTTTCTTGAATAATATATAACACTAAAACGGTGCTACCTATATTTTACCAATTTAATTATGAAATATATTGTTTTTACATCCTTACAAACCGACAAGTTCATACATGTTCAAGGTCATCCCATTGAAGTTTAAAAAATATTTATTTACTCTCCTTACTCTCCAGATGCAATATCTTCATTATCTTCAATATGCAATATCTTCGTTTTTGGTCGATGTTGGTATGTTTTGTCTATTTTTTCTTGTCCATCCCTTCTGCTTCATCCCAGGTATCAATATTGGGACAGTTATAGCCCAAAATCACATGAATTTTTATTTCCGGACTCTCAACCATTAAACGTTTTTTATTTCTTCCACTTGAAATACCTGTTTAATAATATATTCCCACATCATTGTAGCTGCCCAGCGATGCGTGTTACCGCACCGTGGCTGGGTGCGAAGTGAAGTTTGACTTGGCCAACAGTGTACATATAAAAGAGAGTGGTGGGGGAAAAGCTAAATGAAGGGGGATTTAAATGTGAAAAAAATTTTTCACGCTACCTCAAGACGAGTTCAAACAAGCTAAATGTAAACCCACTGGATTTTTAAAAACTAAAGTTTTTTTTAACTTGTATCATTATAGCTTGGTAACTGGGTTTCATTCATCGCAGACTCTTGCATCGAAGTCCAAAGAAAAAACTATAAGCCAAACACTCGATGATCAATATCAACATGATGCAGAGCAGGATAAAAAAAATTTAAAGGGACATAAATTTTGCATCTGTATTTTTTAACTTGTTTTTCTCCAAACCATCTTTCAAATATATCAATTATATCATTGTTTAGGTATCTCCTTCCTCCTCTTGCTAAATCCGCTATTTTTCACACTTTTAGGGTTTCTTATCAAATTTAGAGATTTCAAGGTCACAAGGACTTGAGCAAAAACTCAGAGCAAAATGTGAGGAATCACAAAATTGTTAAATTTTTCTTTATTCCTGACCTTGACCTAAATAACTTCAGTGACGTCATCATGGTGACGTAAGCGACGATTACGTCATTATGACGTTATTTGTGTGAGGTCATGTGAAGTCATGTGACGTCATCAGTGCCGTAACTGATGACGTCACCGATGACGTCATTATTGCTTACGTCATCGTTACGACGTCACGTCCCAGCTCCCGCACTATTCCACTTCTAGTGACATTTTCATCAAAACTTTCTCGAAAAGGATTATCTCTTAAAATACACATTGGTTACTTGTTCCCCTAGTTCACGAAAGTCCAATGCTCGATCTTATTTTAAATCAAGTTTTAACCATCAAGAACTTATCCGAAGAGAGTTAAAAATTTCAATTCTGCCCAACTTACGATAGGCTCAACACTCGATTGAAGTACGTCAACATTTTGTTGCTAATTAGTTCCATTTCCACCCTCTTCCCTGCGTCAAGAGTTTTCAACATTATTTTCCCAGTAGAAATAAATAAAGAAGAAATAAATATAATAAATTATCATTCACCGCCTAGTGGCGGTGAATGATTTTATACAATCACTAAGACAGTTATACTTTTCAAATTCAAGTTCAGACTTAAATAAAACATTTAAAACTCTATGTTTGTTATTTGTATAATTTTATAGCCTACATTGCTAAAATTCTGTAAGCCTGAAGTTTCCGATTAGTAACATGGACAAAGCAGTATATGTATAGTAGTGAGTAGATGTTGTGTAAATCATGTACCGATCATTATATTTCATATAGAAGCTCATGTCTTTGCCTTCGTCCCCACAACCCCCTGTGGGTGGAAGGGTTGAGTGGGTGGGTGGGGATGGTGTGGGAGGGGTGGGGGAAGAAGCGGCTTCGCTCCTCGCTTCTCAGTGCAGTCTCTCTCCGACTCTCGCGTTGTCAGTTGCCATTCAACTAGTTGGACATTGGAGTAAGTACCATTTACGAAAGAAATCTGATTGTGTTTTATGTTGTAAATAGCTGTAAATCAATTCCATAGTTTAAATATTATTGATTGTAATTTAAATGTTTTTACATGGATAAATTGTTTAGTTGAATATTGGAATTGAATAAACAAACTTAAAATTTGTACGAAATATTTTATCTGTTCAATGCAAATTGTAGCATTTTTTCTTTATATTACTTTAATTAAAAAAAAATTTGTTAGTAATATTTTTATCTTAATTCTGATCCCTTAACTGTCTAGTTTACGTCTTTAATATATCCGAAGTTTTTTCCATGTTTTAGGTTGACCAACATGAAAACTAAACAGTATATTTAACCTGTCACTAAGTTGAAATTTATATTTAAGACATAAATTGCTATTTTAAAAATGGATTATAATGTCTATATTTATATGTTTACTAACTTAATTATTCAACAATTAATATTGCTCTATGGATGTAATACATTTTATGGGATATAATTAAAAAAAATTTAACTTAGCTGTGGAATGAAAATCCTATCAATAAAATATTTCATTGCTTTAAATTTAAGGTCATCAATATTATTTTATATTTAATTAGATTCATTTCAAAATTTAACATAATGTATCATAATGTAACAACACCTTTTTCTGCCACCATATTATTCCTTTTTTTTATTTTATTTTTATTTATTTTATTATTATCATTGTGTCTAGCAGATACTTCATTTTTTAACATTAAAAGCAGTCATTGATAAGAATAGAACTTAGACTGTCTTAGATTAGAACATATGAACTATGGTTTAGAGTTAGATGGGAAGATTATAACTATGATTTTAAGAACGCATTATACTTTACAGTAATCTTACGAAATTTACATAAAAAAAATAACTATTAGACGAAGCCAAATCATATGGTCAAGATTTTGAATTTAAAATCCAAGCCGGTTCATAACTAAACATAGGTAAGATACGTATACAATTTTATAGGTAAACTGTATACTTTACATATAGGTAAATGGCCTGTTTGATTGATAGCATGTTAAGTGGTTGTTGCTGTTAAATGTAATGGCCGGCTATTTCTTTGACGTTAATAGTAGTCCTTTGATAGGCCTACTATCTATGCTATTAGCAGTAAGGAAGTCAATGATCAAACACCATAATATTCTTTATTAGATCGTTTTGGTAAACTGCTACTCAATTAATTAAAATTTACATAATTTTGAAAAGGTAGCAATTAATTTTTAACATAAAAGGAATTTTCGAATGACATTAAAAAAAACTAATTAAAAAATATGGGCACTTTATATGATACAGGGTTTTACAGTAATTAATTTGAAAATACTTATAGGTAAACATTTTCACTGTACATTGATTCATAGTACAGTACTGAAGACAAAAAACTAAACTGTATGTATATATATACATATATATATATATATATATATATGTATGTATATATATATATATAATAAGTAATACCGTATATAAGTATTTTTGAATCCTTTTTCACGTTTGATGAAAAGAATCCAGATAAATGGTAATGGATTTTAATTTATGCACAATCCTGATAAAATATGATGTAAACTATTGAATTGTGAACTCATTGAATATCAGGAAGTATAAAACTCTTTAGAAATACTACTCTAAAAATGTTTATAGATTGTCTATTATTCACATACACTATTTTTATTTTTAGCACATGCGTCACACATTTCTTGAGGTTAGTGTACCAGCAACACTTATAGTGAATGTTTATGCAAACATTCTCTTTGTTTATTCTCACCAAATAGGTTTAAAGAACAATACATATATTCCTAGAAACAAGTAGTTTCCTAGAATTCCCAATACCTCGGATGGATTCATCTGCTTTATTTTGCGTCCAATCTTTGTTCTTTGATGTATTTACTAATCCGTCAGCAACTTAAAGACGTTCTTATCTTTCATCCTGTTTTATTTTCATTCAACCAATCATGGCCAAACCGAAAAAGTATTCTGTAACCTCCTTTTAATCTTCCTAATTAGCACACTTTTTAAATTACTGTCTTATATTTTAAAATCTTTGAAGTTTTAAAAATAAAAGATGGCCCCTAATCAAAACTTTACAACCCACTGAGCACAAGATTTCCCCAGGATATCCCAAACGAGTCCCAAATATCCTATTCAGATCCCGGGATATGGAGGATATTCTAGGACATTCTAAGCATATCCCAAAAGGACTTTAATAGAAATACAAACTTTTTACGTAAATAGGACTAAAATTAAACAAATTCAAACAAAACAGGTTTAAAATGGATTTGTTTTACTTTTTTGGCTATAAGACACCCGTCAAACAAAATTTCAAAGGATATTCCAGAGATATCCCAAGGATGTGTCAGGCCTGCGTAAACGGCCATATTCCAAGGATATCCCTAGGATATGTGCGTTTTTTTTTCAATTTAGTTCAAACATTCAAAATAGGGGTTTTGCTAAAAGTCTAAAATCATCAAGTCATTCAACCATTTTTCTTTGAGGCCTCTTTTCGAAAACTTCTGAAAAGAGCTCCTGGGGAAGTCCCTGGAATATGTCCGTAAGCATAGTTTTAATTAAATTCTATAAAATCGTTCACATCCTTAGGATATTCTCAGGATTTCCCAAGTAAATATCTGTTGACACAGTGTAAATTATTGAAATACTAAATGAACTTGTATCATATAGGTCCAGAAAAATTAATTAAACAATCTAATAACATTAGATAATAACATTGTTTACAAGCCAAATAGATTTGTTTGAATTCAAACATTATAGTTGAAAGGATCTACAAAGAACATCCATAGGAAGTGTCAGTGATTAAAGCTATAATGCAAAATAGTGTATAGGTCATTCACTATAAACTAAAGTTTTAATAAATAATTTTCTTTAATGAAAACCTCTGAAAATAACTCTTAGTAAAACGTATGGGAAATTTTCATAAGCAATGCCATGGCTGCCTCTCTTCATGACAGGAGTTCCAGATGGGTCTCGAAGGACATCTCTTAAAAATATTCAATGTCCTGGGGATATCGTGAAAGGATATCCCAAAATGTATGATTTGCAATATCCCTAGGATATCCTTGGAATGACTTAGAAAATATTGGGGATATTTGGGTTTACGCTGGGATATCTCGATTTACCATTACACACCATAACGTACACAGGATAGGTATCTATTTTACATCAAATACACTTTCAAAAGGTCAAACTACATCAAATAAAATGTAGTGATTTTACTCAAATTAAAATATATCAAGTATAATTAATAATCTTTTTGTGTTAAAATATACAATCCAAATTACATATAACAGTTCACATTCAAAAGGTTTTGCTATTTTATTTCAAAATTTTTAAATATGTGAAAATAGTCAATTTGTAAAGTTACTTCAAATTTAGGCTAACTTTTTTACTTTGACTCGCAAAACTTCCAAGTGCACCAATGAAGGTCAAGTTTCAATACTTAATAGTAACTGAGAACACCTCAGAGCACAGGTCAGTTGGCTCATTAGGTTAGAGCGTCAGGTCATTGAGTGTGAGGTCACAGGTTCAAATCCTGGCATGGGATTATACTTTTTGCTCCAAATTATTTTCATTTTTGTAATTTGTTCGTTAGCAGAAATGCATTTATTTATAAACTTTGATGAAAATAGTTACAATTTACAAGTTTTAGACCAGTTTTTAACGACATCCCATAGGGATATTTGAATATCCTAAGGATATCCCGAAAGGATATCCCAAACGCGGGATATGCGCGGACATTCAATATCCCCAGGAGATCCCTGGGATGACTTTTTGAGAATATTGGGGATATTAAGGATTTCCCCGGGATATTCCAATATCCCATAAGGATATGTTTAGGAACTCCTGGGGATGTACTTGTGCTGTGTGGGAAGAGCCTTGTTTTTTCTTGTGAAATACAAATGCATTGTAAACCCAAAAGAATTTTAGTAAGGTTGGTATTACACTATCATATAGGCCTAGTTCTATCACATAGATCGATTACAATATATTTGATAATGTAACTATGATAGAAACAAAATATTGCTATAACTGTTTGTCAATTGCACTTTATTTGAATATTTCGCTTATGGTGATAAAATTAACGAAACAAAGTATTTGTTTGTCTTTATTATTTTTGAGTTTAATGATTGCAAAGGGTATTTTGTTTGTAAAATCAATATAAAAAAGTTTTCTGTGGCAGTATATATGACGATAGACATATGATCATAGGTGATATGTTATAGGCTAATATTTGACCCATTACACTGTAATATTTATTATCAAAGATATACAGGGTGGAAAAAAAGTCTGGAAAGTCTAATATCTTTAAAAGTGTTTAAGTAATAAAACTGAAACTTTTCAAATTTATTTTGAGTGACAAAGTCTAATGCCTGAACTACTTTTTGTCCTTAAACCTCCAAGGGCCCATAAGAAGTCAGAAGAAAATCTTAAAAGTAAGCATAGGTCAATATGTAGATCAAATTAAAGGTCTCTAAGAATAGGGAACAATGCCGCAAACCCGACCTCAAAAGGACGACCGAGTCAAAAATGGCAGGCAATCAAACTTTGCATTAAAATCATGTTGCTGGAAACAAAAAATGCAATAACTTTCGAACCATTCGACCTTTTGAGGTCGGGTTTGTGGCAAATTTCTTAAAATGCAAAGCACTTTAAAATGGTGAATCATAAGACGTAGGCCAAATCAGTTACTCTGACGACTTCCACAAAGGGAAGTCCCTAAAGGAAGTCTTGGGAAAAGGTCATTGGCCTACGTCATATGATACATAATTTTAAAGGGCTTTACTTCCTGATTAATTTGCCACAAACCCGACCTCAAAAGGTCGAGTGGTTCGGGAGTTATTGCTTTTTTTGTTTTCAGCAATATGATTTTAATGCAAAGTTTGATTGCCTGCCATTTTTGACTCGGTCGTCCTTTTGAGGTCGGGTTTGCGGCATTGTTCCCTATTCTTAGAGACCTTTAAGTTGATGTACATATTGACCTATGCTTACTTTTAAGATTTTCTTCTGACTCCTCATGGGCCTTCCCCCCTTGGAGGTCTAAGGACAAAAAGTAGTTCAGACAGTAGACTTGGTCACTCAAAATCAGTTTGCAAAGTTTCAGTTTTATTACTTAAATACTTTTAAAGATATTATACAGTTTCCAGACTTTTTTCCACCCTGTATAATAATAAATCTATGCCATACAACTATGATAGTGCAATACCGGCCTAAGTGCAACATATCATATGGATTAATAATTCACATATTGGGTTTAGAACCACATGAAAGAAGTAAATTGGGATTTTATTATCCATGATCTGTTCAGTTAACGATCTAAATTATAATGTTGTAAATATGAAATATTCGTATTACATTTATGTAAAGACGATTGGTCTGATTATACTGAGGCCATTGTTAAGAAGGGGTGAAAGGGTTCCTCTCAGGGCGTCATGCACTGCTTCGCCTGCTCCCATTTATTGCCTTCATTTAAAGTCCGATAAAAGTGAGAGGAGTTTTATATAAAATATAAAAACTTGGTCAATTTGATTTGCTTTTGGATTTTATATTTATTTAGATCCATACTAAGCTATAATTATCTAAATTTGCTAACTTTGAACTATTAGCTTAATATGGAGTCAAAATGAAAAATCCAAAAACGAATTTTAAACAGCTTTATCTTTTATTTAAATCTCATTTTTATCAGCCTAATCAAGGCATTAAATGGCAGCAGGCGGAGCACTCCACATTTTATTTTTGGTCCACGAGACCCTCTGAATGGTTGTGCAACAATGCAAACAGTAGGCTATTCAGGTAGTTCCCGCAACGGTCACTTGACTGTACAGGCAAAATAATTGCTCTACCCCTTTAACCCATTCTTACATGGGGGGTTTATAAAGTTGGTTTATTTGCCAAAAAGTAAAGTTTATGGTAGATATTAGTTTGCAATGTTTCTTTCTTATGTCCTGGATATCATCGCCTCACTTTTATTGACGCTTTTTTGCGTTTTAGGTTAGCAGGCTATGTTATGTTATTTTAGATTACGTATAGACTGTTGTATAAGCTAATACTAATGACAATTGGTTTTTTCAGCATGTTTGACACCGGCCTGGGTATAATCAGTAACTTCTCACTGTTTAGTAATATTTGAATACATAAAATTGAACGCATAAGCCGACAAATAAATAATAAAATCAGGTTACAAAAAAAGAACAACGAATACATTCATGGGCCTAGGGCCTGTTATGCGTTAAGGGATGACCGAAAGAAAATGCTTCTTAATACTCGTTCATTCAACAACAAACTGCCGGTCTCTGAAACAAATTGGTTTTAATGAGAAATACCTGTGTATTTTGTGCCATAAATAAACACAAAGTTAGAGTGATAGGAAACACTAAAATTAAAGTGTTGTAAATTTTTATTTCCTCATATACGTTATGAGAAAATTAAATGCAACTGTATTTTATATTAGCGTGAAAATTTTACGACTGCTTTTTATAATGTGAAGGTTATATATTTTTACTTGACTACCAAAATAAAAGAATCAAATAGTACATAATTTTAATCTAACTACTGTACTTAAGTGTACAATAAAAAATGTATTAAAATGTTGCTTTTTAATGATAGAATATTTTAAAGAATTGTAAGACTACATACAAAGTCAACTAGGCTTATCATCAGATCACATTGTGATGCGATGGGAGTCACGTACAATGTAAGCTCTCTTAACCGATCTCGCATCAACCACCCGTCGGATTAACTGACCATTTTCTAGGAATAGCCTGTAAAACTTCCGCAGTGCGAGCCGATGTTGCTTTAATGATCTAAAAATAACTCATGTTCGACAAGTCAATCATACGTTTCCGTAGCAAGTCAAACTCAGTCAGTTGCTCTCAATATTTCGTGCAGTCAGTTTCTCCTGTGCTAACTGTGTTTGCTAATTTTATCATTAACATAGTTTCTTATAGCTTACCAAAATAGTCTGTTTACTTTGTTAACTAATTGATTGCGTTAGGAGCAATTAATTGATTACGTTGGGAGCAATTGATTGCGTTACAACAATTTTTAAAATTGTTCACTTGTTTTATTGATTTTAACTCAAATTTATGGTGTTATTCGGTTGAAACAACCTTTGTTGTCCGACCATAATCTGATCCTGCAAGAGTCTTCTATTGTAGAGCTTGTACTGTACAGTGCTGAATTCCTATATCAGAGTAGGCCTACGTCATTTGGAAAAAGTTTACCAATTGCTGAGGAAACTATCGGTTTCGTTTGGGTTGTAGTTTAGTGATATTTAAAAAAGACTCGTTGTATACGATTTCATTCAATCTAAATATTTCATTTAACAAACCAGACAATTTCCAGGCAGTAAAAATATGAAAAACATTTTCAATACCATGAATAAAATAAGGAGAATTTAAAGGGAGTACCTAATTTTGGTATTGTATGAAGCAGAAATTTAAATGCGAGACCATAGGATTTTTGTATAAATTTGAAAAGAAACAAAATTATAAGTAAGATATTATCGGTTGTAAAATGAACACAGTTAATGGTTGCGAACATAGTTGAATTTTAAATTTGTCAAAGTTGACTCCATTGGAGGAGTAAAATGTTTGTGTTATTTTCAATGATTTTATTTGAGGAGTAGCTAGAATAGTACGATTGGAAGTTCAAGATCATAAATTTCAATAGTATTTATACACCTATAGTAGTGTGTTTTGGTTACTTCTGGACCGGAAGTCGTGCCAGCTGCCCGAGCAGCTGCTCGAGCAGATGGCGTCAGATGCTGGGGTGCAGATGGCGAGAGCATATGGCGTCTATTTGAAGTAGAATTGGGCATGAATTAAGAGTTAGTTTAAAACTGAAATTTAACAGTTATAACTGGGGCTTGGAAAGTATGTCAAGGTCATCCAGAGTAAGTTTTAAAAAAGCCTATCCAACTACCACCAGAAATAGTTCAAAGTTGAACTAGTTGGTGATAGTGGGATAGGTTGAAGTAACTTTTGAATTTTATTTGTGAACATACAATTAATGTGCAACAGCAGAGTTTAAACAAGTTGAACTTTTGTGATGAACTACAGAGTTGTAAATGCAAACACCAACGACGATGAGAAGGTAAACGCAGAGTCCCCAGATGATGTATTTGAAAAGCTTGAACAAAAGTAACATTTCGAGTTGGTTTTCCCGTTCCATTTCCAATCGTTTAATTTCCAATTTCAATTTATCCTCTTCCATTCTAGTTATGAAGGGAACTTCATCCATTATATCCATCATGATTGTGTTAGTGTTTGAAATTTTAAAACAAGTGATGTTGATAGTTTAAAAGTCGAAGACGGAATGAGAAGTGAAAGCGAGAAATGTTAGTTAAATAAAGAAGTGGTGGGGGGAGCGAAGAATTATAAAGAAGTGGTGGGGGAAATATTTTGCTCTTCGTTATTACCATCAGTAGTGTCAGATGGTGTTAGATTTAGTAAACTGTCTTCGTCCGAATTTTCAACTTTATCACAAATAGGACAATCGTATGTTATTTCCAAATTCATTTTGATAATTGTAAAATTATCTACAAGTTCTTGTAAAATATTAAAAATGTCTTGTAACTCTTCTTTAGAGTTTATTTCAAAACTAGAATTCATTCGGGCCAAAGGAGAGTTGTTCATCGTTGAAGAGTCGGGGATGGAATGAGGATCGGCACATAGGGAGGGGGCTTATATAATGGCGACCTTGAGCAGGCATCTAGGGAGGGGGGCTGTCTAGGGAGGGGGCTTTTATATGGGGAACCTTGAGCTTATGATTGAATAAAATGTTTAGTTCTTCTTCTTCGTCTTTTAATTCAATTATTTGAACCGAAGTAGTTGTTTCATCCTCTTCACTCGATGAAGAAAACAATTCACCAGGATTTAAATATTGAACTACAATTCTGAACCATCTTATAGGATATTTGTCAATGATAGAAAGTAAGTTTTGAAACAATTCTTCCATCTCCTCCCTGTCAGTTATTATATGTTCAAACTTGATAAATTTGTTTTCCATGTTATTAGTTAGAGTGTTGGAAGTGGAATGATTTAATATTATATAAAAATTAGAACTAGTGGTGGGGGAAACCTCAAGGTCATCCAAATGAAGTTTTAAAAAAGAGTGTAAAACTGAAATTACACATTTGATGGTTCTACAGGATCGGAATACCAATCTGATCTGTATTTACATCTTTTTATCATATGTGTACAAAAATCATCTTGATGAGAATTGGTGCGTTGACAATGAGCAAGATCTAGAGGGTGAAATTTGAAACATCTTTGAGGACAACATGTATGAAAATATCTTGATTTGTAAAATTTGAAAGTTCGCAATTCCGGTGGTGGTAGTTGTTTTGTTTTGCATTTGCAATAACAAGATCCGAAGAATTCACATTTAGTACAAGCTAACCCATCCACCATCATTGGTCCTAAATCTGTACACTGTTGTTCACAACAGTAACGAGGTTTGTACTTGTATTTTTGCTCTTCCATGTTGACGCTGCGGAGTCCAGTGAAAGAATAAGAGTGTATAGTGTTGAATAGTGAGTTTTATGTACTGTGAAAAGTGGTGGGGGTAATTTCAAGGTCATCCAAATGGAGTTTTAAAAAATTATACCTTACAAGTGTAAGGATTATTAAAATTTAGGAAGTTTGTTTCTCTTTGTTTTCTTCAGACTTTTTCTCTCTCTCCGCCTTAGCCATAGCAACAAGTTCTTCTGTTGATAATGGATGTACTTCAGGAAATTTTAAAATTAATTTAGCTTGATATCCTTCTTTAGTTAATACATCTAAATCTTGGGTCATTTGTTCAACGGTGTTGTAGTCTTTTCCATAGATTTTTCCATCAAGTTGAATCATCATTCTGTACAACATTTTCTTAAATAGGTCTTGTCGTGGTGAGAGCTGAGAAGCAAATGATTATTTATACAAGTATCACATCCTTTTTATTAACTCATATTGATCATGTGATTCTTTAGTTGTAGTTTTGTCTGTCAAAAGTTATTCAACATTGGTAATACTTTTGGAACTTGATGTTATGTTGACCAGTTGGCGATGAAGAAGTTATAGGTTGTGTAGAAATAAATATTTCATCATCGCAATATTTTGTTTTAGTGAACATCCTTGTATTAGTAGCACTAACATCAACAGTTAAGTGATAACCACCGGTAAGTAAAACTCGCATTTCGTTGGTTAAATCTTCGAGTTGTTCAAAAGTTGTAATGGTGTTGGTATCATAAGATGCACACTTGACTTTGAGAGACATCTTTTAGTTTTTATATTAAGCGATAGAGTGAGCGAGATGTGTACGGTACGAAAGGTAGTCGTAGACTGATGAATTTTACAAGTAGATTTTCGCTTTTATAATCACACAAAAGTGGGTCAAGGTCATCCAGTGGAATTTTTAAAAAAAGCAACATATTGTAATGTACAAAGACATCACAATATGTTGCTTCTTTTAATTTTTTTTGTTTTTTCTTTATATCATATTTATTGAAAAACAATTACAAACAAATAGTTACAATGTTATGTACAAACTAATCAGTAGTAGGTGTTACATGAATAATTAGTTCAGTTGAGTTGTTTCCACTTGGTCCGTGCGAAACCAAATAGAGTGCGCCGGGTTGAACTACACGAAGATCTTCATTTTGAAGAAGTTGTACAAAGCGTCTTGGTAGGAAGATCTGAAATTTTGGTTCATCACCAACTGTATATGGAGCCTCGCTCAATGTGCAATTAATAGCATCACCTACTGAAGTTTCCATTTTCTTAATCGTATGAATGATGTAGTGTTTTTCTTCTTTTAGTTCAGAACATTTCTTTGTAGGTAGAATTGATGATTTAGAATGAGCGTTGAACTGATCAACTAAACTTTGAAGTAAGTTCTGTGATGCCATCTTGATGTTGTTGTTAATCTTCTTGTTAATAAGAATGTCCGTCGGAGATGTTGTCTCTTCGGAGGTTAGAGTAATACTCATGCTGCGTCATGGTAGCGCTCTCGCTTTTATAATCGACACTACCCCCACTACTGACACTACACCCACCACTTTGTTGAAGGAAATTGTTCAAGCGGTAGGCATTCTTTAAAGCGCACTGCGACCTTCGATGTTTAAAACTTTTTGATGAAATACAAAGTTCGTTGAAGTAGCATTGGAAATCTTTATCAATTATTGCATTAATCACTTCGTTGCTTGTAAATGATTGTATCCAATTTGCTTTTTCCAATCCCCTTGTGTAGATAATTTTAAACTCTTTGCAATAATGATTCATAATGTGCGGCATCATGTTATAATTAATGAAACCTTCATCAGATCTTAAGTTGTGAAAATGTTTGTTCAACCATTTGTTTGTAACTTTCGCTTTAGTTGTTAGTCTATTAAATGGTACTGGAGGTTTGAACAAATAATGATAAACTACTGATGTGTTCATGTCCAAGATTACTAATTCTTTAATAATAAAATTACCATCATTTCCTCGGAAAGCTTGAAATTCAATTATACCTCTTTTAACTTCCATTATATGTGGCGCATTAGAAAACGAAACCCGTTTATTCATGATGAAGTCTTACTAACAACTGACTTAAAAATTGAATGAGCCGATGTTTATAACAGACAGGATTGTTCTTCTTTTTTCACTTCTTGTGCCACTTCATCAATATTAAAATTGGTGTGATAGTTGTTTAATTGTCTCCACATTTCAACTTCTTGAGGTATTCTATTAAAGATTGAAGTATCCACGGGACCGTATAAAATTGGAACAAAAGGTTTTTTGTCCAATGTATCAATTAGATAGTCTTTAATTATTGCACTTGAAAATATTAGTTGTTTCAAATATCTGGTGACGGGACCGGTAGTACAACTTAAAGTGTAAAATTCTTCTTTAGTGAAATATAATTTAACATTATGTGTAGTTAAATCTCTGAAGCGAACAATTTGTCCTCCACGATGTTTTACTATATCAACTTCAATATTTGATTCCAATAAACTTAATCTTGTTCTTCTTCCAAATGTGTTGTTACTTAAATAGCACTCCAAAAGATGTAAATGTTTCATGAGAGATTCCCAAGTAGTTTCACTGAAAGTAACCATTTTGTTTCCATGATTTAAAATAACAATTGGTGAATAATCCATTGATTTTAAAATTCCAACTGATATACTTTTTGTCATGCATGAAGAAATTAGGTAGATAATCCGAAGAAATACTTCTGTTAAAATATTGGTTGTAATGTTAACTTCAACCTTCTTCCTTTTTACTTCTTTTTCAGTTTTTTCTTCTTCTCTCTTCTTATATTTGTTGAATTTTAGGAACTCGTCCATTTCTCGTTCAACTTGTTTTTCTATATCTGAACTATTATCATCCATTAGAGGTGTATTTTCTTCTCCGTTAGTAGAATTCATCTTGCGAATGATGTTTCCCATACGAAGGTTGAAGATAGAATGAAGTTTCTACTAATTATTTTCTCGCTTTTATATTTTTCGTAAAATCCTTGAAATTTATATAATTACATAATTGTTTGTTTTCAACTTGTCTTTCACAAATGAAATTCTAACCTCAAAAATTAAAGCAGATAATTCTAACCTCAAAAATTTCCAGTTGTTGTACAATTCTTCTTAAAGTACATTCTTCACAATTCCGGTCAGAGGTGTGTAAGTAACTATTTTATCATGTAGAATTAGACAGTATGCCGAAGTTCCATCCGCTACTGGTTCTTCAAATTCCATTTCAATTTTTATATCCACACTTGATGATTTTACCGATTCATTTTGTTTTGAACAATCGATTACAATTATTGGAGCCTTGGAATAATACTGGTCAGGTGATAATAGTGGTGTATTAGTCTTTCTATAATATGACGATTGAAATCTTGCATACATATCGTATAAAATGGAAAAACGTTTTTTGCTGAACATGACATTCAAATTGTCATAGGGAAAGAATTGAGAGTTTAGGAAAACTTTACAATTCTTTATTTTACAGTGATCAAATTGACCAGCATTTGCAGTGATAACATCTTTTCGCTTAGTTTGAAAACCGAGTATTATGTACCTTGCTCGTTCCAAGTAAGTTGATGTCTTGACGGTCCATGTTTGTCGTTCTGTCTGAGGTAGTGTAGGGTATTCATGAAATTCCCAACTTCGGAATGGCATCACAATATCACGGTCAGATTTCAACTTTCTCAATAATAGGATTCTATGTTCATCAGCCAATCTTACATGAGGTACTCTCCAAACAACTTTATCCAACTGTAGTTGCCATTCCAGTTTATCTTCCGTAGTTGCAGGGTCTGCAAGTATCAAGTCCTTATTAGTTGAAGATCTGAGTAATACTAATTCTTGTTTGACATTTATTATTACCCGTTTGTAATCTTCAGCGAATCCCAAAAGCAATCGTAAAGGTACATGAAAATCAAAGTGACCGTTGGAAGCTGGTGTTATAGTGTCTTTATCGGGGGCAACCCATCCGGCAGTGACTATTGAATTCTTCTCATGCGGTGTTAATGATGTTAATCCTTTCAATGTCGTTGTTAAACCAACCTTTTTTGTTGAATCAACCGTCACCCCTGATATTTCATATCTTATTTCATCAAAAAGATATGCCATCGGGTTATTTATAAAAGGAACTGTTGAAGCAGTTTTTCCATCCAATTTTAATACCCGTCCTTCGATGTACAAGTAACTTTCACACGGTAAAGTGTAAATATCTTGTTGTTGAATGGGGATCCTTATTTCATCGTTATTGTTTAATTTTGATGAAGTGTAAGGGTTGTGCATGTGATATTCCTTCTCCCATAGTGTTTCGTCGAACGTTGGTCCTTGAGATATATCCAGGATATCCATCGCTGTTAAGTTTCAATCCAATCTTCTGTAGAAAACGAATGTTTTCCGATGTTAACTCTTCCAATGTCGAGGAGCTACTGAGCTCCCGACTCTTCCGTTGCGGTTTAAATGATAATCCCATGTTGACTTTTATGTTGCTGCTCTGATGTGTATCCGTATAGTAATTGTTTCTCCTCTAAAGTCAACACTATGACCGTCTTGATCCAATATGTTCAGTACGATGTCTGAAATGAAACTGGTGTTTAACGGTAGGTATATCAAGTTTTGTGGCTTCTCAACAATTTTAAAACCAGGAGCCACTGTTGGATAAAATGTATGTAAAATATGTTGATTAACTCCATCTCTATACGATCCGTGTATAATGTTGCACGTGACATCAATACTATTTACTTTCAATATTGTTACAGTTGAATCACCTGAATGAGTAGTTCCAGGAGTTAAGATTTTCTTTTTTGTATCTGTAAATCCAAGTAAACTGCCAATCGACTGTTCCAAGCTGACATCAATATAATATTTCGAAGTTATTTCTGCTTTTAAAGTATTATTGTTTCCTTTAACGGTGATATTGTCTTCTCCGAGTTGTTTCTGTAATAATTGGTTTATGTCATCAATTTCATATGCTCCAGTAGGAAATGTAATTATTTTTAATTCTGAGTATTTTCCTGCAGCATCCTTAGTTTCATAATAATGTAGTAAATTGTTTTTTCCTTCTGTAACATTAGGAATTGAATTGTAGGTAGTCAAATCAAGTAATGCCGCTTCCCATAATCTTTCCTTGGATAGACGCAATGCTGGGAACAGCGTACTTTTCAATGTGGATGAATTTCCACTCAGTGACACTGTATACGATGACATCTTAAAGCTGACTGACACTCTTCGCTAGAAACTCCAAACATAAATGCCCACATATTTCAGTATTGTTAGGTTGTTCTCTTTTGTAATTGTAAAAAATGTTTTTGGAGTTTCGAAAATAATGTTGCAGTTCTTTTGGCGGTGGTAGATTGCCAAAACTGTCAAAGTAGTAAATGGTTTGTCCGAGTTTTTTATAGCATACCCAATGAGTGCCTGGACCATAGGTGGAATCCAAATTTACTATTCCAGTTTCATTTTTCCATATTTTAGTTGGTAATGCATCTTTCATAAAAACTCCTCGAAAGAATGGTATTTTCAAACATTTTACATAATCATTTAACTGATGATTTGTTAAGGCTTTATTTGGAATTATCAATTGATTCTTCTTATTTAGTACACACGGTATGGTCTTAGGTATAAACCTGCTCCGTTTTTTACCATTTGCCAAACAGAAGTCTTCTTTACACTTGCCTTATGAGTTCTATGTGGTCCTTTTTTAATGTTTCCACCTCTTTTGGGAGCGCCTCTCTTTGCAGGTCTTCCTCTGCGACGTCTTCCACCACCTAACTTTGCTTTTGTCTTCATGGCTGTAGTTACTGCCCAAGCTGCTGCTTTTTCTGCAATATTTGCGTCACTTGATTTTACTCTTTGCCAAGCTTTTTCCGCTAGAATTTTATCTGCTATTGATCTATTTGTTGAATCTTTATACTTTGAATATGCTTTATCGTGTTCTTTGCAAGCTTGATCTAATTTATTAATTCCAGGATCTCCTCTTGCTAAACGTTTTGCCAACTTAGTTCCAGGTCCACAATATTGATAACCTCCGGGCAGATGTAATTCGTATGGTAAAGCGTCTATCGTTCGATTTACAACAGCACCAACTGGAATCCGTCTGAGCAGGGATAATGCTGCTGATGTTATACCACGTCCTCTCTTGCCGCTGTCTTGACGATGACTGAGCGATACGGTCTTCATTATGTTGTCTTATATAACTGGTGTGTTTACTCCACGAGATACTTTACATAAATGAATAACTTGTGCAAAATCTTTTATATTTAAAGACTTAGTTATTCAAATTAATTATATACTGATTTATGATTCTATTTTTAATCCAAGCTTCTCGTTCATCGGGTTGAATCACCACATGATTCGTTGTACTAGCTATATGATTGTGGGTATCAATAAGTAAATTACCCACTATTCTTATTAAACAATCTAAAGTTACAGCATCTTTCGGATGTTGAGGATCTTGTAACTGCATAATACGTTTATCATTACACGTGTAAGCGGTTAAATCACTTTTTGATGTTGTTATGACTTGTCCAATAGTAGCAGCATCATTTGAATCTTCACCTGGTAAAATATTAATTATTTTCTTCATCTTTGCATCATATTTGGTCCCAAAGTGTTTATCCCAAGTTATTGTTTGTCTCAATGTAACACAATCATCATCTCCATAACCAGGATAAATATTTTTTATTCTTCTATTACGACCATCGTATGTATCTAATCTACCACCACTTGCAATTAATGTTTGCACCATAAGAGGTACATCTGAATCTTTTATACCAAATCTTCCATTTGTTATTGTTTTATGTCCTGCATCCCATTCATCATTATTTCCTTGCATTAAATCAAACTTTTTATTTCCATGTATAAATTTATCTCCCCGCTTTAACACGGCATCTTCATGTTTTACAAAATTTGATGTTTCTTTTTTTAATTCTTTGGATAATTGCTCCATAGTAACAGCATCTTTTGGTTGAGAACCAAACTTTACATTTGTCAATGTTTTTCCATGACAATCGATTCCATCAGCATCTTGTAAAATACAGTTGTCCTTGATGTATTTTAGGTTTACAGCATCACCGTCTTCTTTTGGGTATCCAATGTCATTTATAATAAATTTATAAAAAGAAAATCCATGTTCACTTTTTTCAGGTATTATAGAATGTAAATATTCTTTATTAACTGAATCTTTATCATTTTTGGGATTTCCCACGTTGGTTATTCTATAATTTCCAGCATTATACGTTTGTCCATCTTTTAAGTTATTACCCCATTGCAATTTTAAAGTATTTAAAAGTTCAGATGATAAGTACTCTTTAGTAATTGCATCAGAACCTTCAGTTGGTTTACCAACATTAATTAATCTATGTGATTTAACATCGTAAGTATTCTTATGTAATTTTAATGATGTTGAAGTAGCTTCTTTTACTGTCTTCAAATTTGCTCCATCAGTATCTTCTTCTGGATCTTTAACTAGTTTTAAACGTTTATTACTTATGCTATAGTCACCTTCAGGTGTTTGCGGTAATCCACTTTTTTTTCTGTCTTCTCCAACTTGCACTCCTAAAGCGGAGTACCGTCCGAACTTGTCGACGCTCATGTTAGAACTGATACGTCTTATGCTTGCACCTCTTTTATATCCACGGACAATTATACGACTATACCGCGATTCCTAAGTTCATCAACTAGAGCCACCCATTCATTATTCAAACCTGTATGACCGGCTTCCATGGCTTCATGCAATAGTCTCATTCTATCAACCAATTTATTGATATCGTTGTAGTAAATCACATTCGTATTGTATAGATTTTTCATCAATCCTTTACCAGATGTTGAAGTATCTCCTTTACTCTTTTTACCATGTTGTTCAAGAAGTGATAAATTCATAAGTGATAAAGATTTTCTTTTCAGTGGTTGTCTCACCGCTGGTGCAGTACGTAATGTTGGCAATTTTCGTGGAGAAAACAACTTTTTTATAACGATGTTATATTTTGTTGCACGTGAACGATTAATCATTGCATCCTTTACGTAGTTTCTTTTATGAGCGTTAGTATTTTGGAGAATCTCCTTAAAAACACTTAAATCTTTGGATGAATATCTTAGTGGTATGTTTTTAAAAATTAATTCATATAATCCTTTTGTTCCTTTATATCTATGCTCACCAATAATGATGTAATCGTCTTGTGTTATTTCAAGCTTTGAATCGCCAATCTTCAATTCATTCCCATCAATTCTTGCTCCGTATACGTGTGATCTACTCAAATTCGGGTTTGATTTCATATCATGTAGCATTTTCATTATATATTTTCTTCCAAGAGGTCCATGTTGTAATATATCGCTACTCAATTGAGTTAAATTTGGAATAGATTGTTCAGCTTCAGGTATTGGCTGTTCTTCTTCCTTTTCAACAATTGGTTCTTCTTCTTCTTTTGTTTCTTCTTGCTCACTAGCACTTGTATATGAATCATCATCTTCTTTTTTTTTTTAATGCTTGTACTTCTTGTTTAGAAACTGGTAGTAAAACATCTCCTTCATAACGAGGTTTACCAATAGTTTCTGATATCTGTTTTAAAGGTTCCGTAATAGGTTTAAATGTAGTCTCTAAAAATTCTTCTCTTTCACTTAAACCCATCCTCAATGCACGATTCTTCATCCTAATAGAATCACTCAGTGATTTTATTTCTTTCAATAGTTTTTCTTGATTCACCATGTTTACACTGTGAAGTTCAACATGTAACTAGATGTAGCATCGGTAGTTCAACGCATAAATACAAATTTATCCAACCCTATACGATATCTACCATTTTTAATATCTTCTTCCTTCATAATAACGAGAAAGCTATATTTCTCATTCCATGCTTTGCCACACATCTCTTTAAATTTTTCAAATGGCATATCTGCATTTACATGATCATTATATATATGCTTTAAATTTGTTTCATCTTGCTTGAAGATGATCAACATATTTGCATTGTCTCTTATAAGTTGTTTTGGAATTTTACTGTATGTTTGACCAATGTAAATGCTATCAATATTATGATGTCTTCCCATAGCAAAATAATTCCTTATTGTGTCATGATTTTCACAAGAAACATCGTCAAATATAAAAATAGAAAATGGTTTTGCTTCATTTGGTTGCATAATTGTTTCACTGGCATTAAACTTGTAAAAATTTACTTCAGGTACACTTGCAAGTACTTTATCCAATAATTGATATTTTGGTTAGAATCCTAAAGAGTAGAGGAGGTTTTTTAGTGGGTAAACCCGTTTTTTAGGGGAGTCCCACACTACAGGCTGGCCACCTGTGTGCGTAATGCATTTTCCCTGCCTCTCCCTCAAAAAAAAAAAAAAAAAAAAAAAAAAAAAAAAAAAAAATTGATATTTTGGTTGTTGCAATGATTTTGAAAAAATATATATATTGTTAAAACGCAATCCTTTAGGATTAGTTATAAGGTTAAAAACAACATTAGTTTTTCCACAATTTGAAGGACCAGTTATTAGACATCTTATCGTATTTGGTAGTAATTCACCATGTTTTCCATGATTTAACTTATCATTGTCAACTGTCAATTCATCAATGTTATTGATATTAAATCGATCTTTTTGTTGTACAATCTCCATCTTGTATAAAGGTTAAACACACAATGAGCTATTAAACAACTATACTAAGTCTTTTGAAGGAATCCAAGAGTCTTCACTTTTATCAAACCCTAACCACCGGACTTTAACCATATCATTTTTCCTTTGTAAAATCTTCTCGACAAGATATACATCACCAACTGTTGATTTCAACAATTCATGTCCGTAGAATCCACCTTGAAGTAATTCACCCTTGTTATCCTTTAATAAATAGGTTTCAGGTATAGTTGGTTGCACTTTATAAATTGTAAATACTTCATTAGTCCAATTTGGTAGATATCTTTTACTAAATACACCTTTGTATTTGCTTATACGAACTTTATCGTTGACCTTGAACTTCTTTGGTTGCAATTTTTCCAATTTCGGTGTTGTATTATTTTTAATGCGTTGTAATACAATTTTGGCATTAGCACTATTTACCTGGATAGGTTTCATTCCAATGGTACGATGATATTTGTTGTTATACTCTTTTATAAGTTGTGGTAATATGTCATACCACACGTATGATCCTCGTTTTGAAAATTGTTTATACATCGCACCTTTTAATGTTCTATTGAATCTTTCAATTATTGAAGCTTTAACTTCAGAATTTGTAGAATAATGATTTATTTGATATTTCTTCATCAAAGCTCCAAAGTCTTTATTAAAATATTCTTTTCCATCATCGGTCTGTAGATGTTTAATTTTAAATTTATTTCTTTGTATTGTGGTTTCCATAGCTTTTGTAACACTTTTACCAGTCTTATCCTTCAATGGTAAAGCATCAGCTATTTTAGTAAAACAGTCTATAATTGTTAAAATATATTTAAATCCTTTATTTAATTTACTGTGCGGTGTCATTTCAATGAGATCAGCTTGATAAAGATCATTCATTCCTTTAATGATTGTACTTCTTCTTGGAAATCTTCTTCTTGCTGGTTTATGTAGTTCATTTACAATCTTGTCCTTCACACTTTCCATCTTCAGATGTTTCTTGTACACCGCTTGTAAAAATACTGACCCATAGAATAGTTAATTCTCATTTATATAGTTTGAATATAGGTCAAGGCCATTTCATATTAGTGTAAAAAAGAGGGAACATGGCATTGGGCTTGCCATGTCCCCTCTTTTTTACGGAAAGGAAAAAGGAAGAAGGTAAAGGACGAAGAATAGGTTTACTGGTCGATAGGGTTCAGGGAGTAGTGGCCGAATGGTAAAGTATTAATTTTATCTTCTAAAATATGGCGCTTGTCATCTTTGTAGCTTAATGCCCACTTTGTTTGTTTGGCACTAAAAAGTTGATGATTATAACTTCTAATAGTGTTGAAAGTTGCAGTTGTTTCAACATTTTCAAACAAACATCTTTTATAATGTTCAAACTGTACATTCTTCTTCAGGAAAGAAGTTTTTTATTCCTTTGGCTTTTTTCGTGACTTGATGTTCATTCCTTTCATTTATGTACAGTTGAAATGAATACAGTTTGGACATTAATGCTACAATTTCCATCATCGGCACACCATTTGTTTCATCTTTAAATTTTCCCAATACTTTCTTGTTTTTGTCGTAGTCGTAATTTGGATGATCCTTAGGATAATCGGAAAAGTCGAAATCATCTTTATATATAAAGGTGCGTAGATCTTCATACATGTCATTTGTTTTAATCCAGTAAATGAGTGCATCCGTATCCATATATGCAATACCAATGTTCTCTCTTCCATAATAGTTAACCATCTTCTTATAATGAAACTCATACATATGTGTTTTTGAAATATCCAAGATTGACATTCCAAGATACAAAGGACGATCCATTTCAACTGACTTCTTGTTCATGGAAATAACAACTAGATTTTCATTAATAATTACAGATGAACCAAAGTTTGGTTGTTGCACTAATTTCTGTAATTTTACTGGATCAGTTACCAATTTGATATCCTTATGTTTCCTTTTGTTTTCCAAAGTCTTGCCAAATATTGCGTTGTTCATTAATTTGAAAAAATCTTTTTGAAAACTTGATGTAGCGGCGGCTCTTCTTCTTGTGTTGTTGTCGATGTAAGGTTTTAACCAACAAGATTGAGAAAATTGTAGTACTCGATTAATTTTTGTAATTCTCAGTCCTAAGTCTAAAGCCTGTTGTATCATCCAGTAGTGTCCAACATATCGAGACTTGTCGGTTAAAGTCATCAATAATTTTGGCCATCTTCCAGTAGGGGAAATTTCAGTCTTCGGAAGAAGTGGTAAATCATAATGTTGATCATGAAGATGTTCAGGATATTAAAAATCCACATCAAAAATGTAACCAGTTTCACCATGCTTCGGTATATCCATTATGTTTCCAATCGATTCTGGATCTATCCATGTAAAATTATCATATGGAAGGGGATTTGACATTGCCCATCCGTATAAGTTATTTGCATCAAAATAACCCAGGAATGTTGTTGGTTTTGATGCATCATAATCGGGCAGATACTTGTTGTTCGCCTTAAAATGTCGTGTAACGCTTTGCGTCAATCCCCCTCGAACTCCTGACTCTAACATTAAAACCATATCTATATCAGTAAGAAGTTGTATTTTACAATTTGTTTCTTTCAACATGGCTTGCCATGCTAATCCAGGTGAAGTGTACGAATGAAGAGGGTCCAATCCATAAGCTGCAAAACACGTATTTCTAAATTCTTCCATTATATCACATAATAAAGTTACATCTAATTTAACATAAAAATCTGAATATTCTCCTAATGTTCTAAATCCTAATTCGTTCCATACTTTACATGCATGATCATAGTCCTCTTGAGATATGTCCGTGTCGTAAAGTTTACTTTTAAATTCTTCTTTAGCCGGAAGTGATGTTTCATTAAATTTTTCTAAACTGTCTATGTAATCATATGGAAACACACCTTTCCGAAGTACCAAATCCAGTTTGTCGTTATTTACAATCTTCTTTGTTTCAATGAAATCTTGTTTCCTTAAATTTTCTGAAAGTTTGGACAAACTCGACGGCATAAATCTGTAGGAGTCTAAGAATTTTAATTTCATGTTTCCAACTTCTTTGGAAAAACTGATGAACTTCTCTGAAGTTTCAGCTAATACATCAATTTTACCATCGTCTCTTCCTAATTCGGGTATTATGAAATGAGCATCGTACCCACTGAGGTTATGCAGAACCACAGGAATAAATAGTGGTAAACGATAGCTCAAGTTGCATTTATTACAAGCAGCACCCCTGTAATAACCAGTGAGGTGATCGTGATCTTTAACTTTATAATTCTCAATAGTAAAATCATTTTTGCACAAGAAACATCGAGTTGCATTTTCATGTTGAATTTCTTCTTCTTCCTCCATCATTTTCATTGGTACAATATTTGTATATAATCTTTGTACATTTCCAGCTATTGAATATAAGTGATCAAGAAATATTTTTTCTACATTTTCACCACGATATACTAGAGGTTCTGAAGTTAATCCATATCTGTTTAAATGTTCTTCTGATAATGTCGATTTCACCATTAAACAAAAACTGTTTGGTTTGTGCATTTGATACTTGACACTTTTTCTAGCTTCACAATTTTCATCTTCAACAGGAACAAGTGTTGATTCAAAGTCCGCATACACAACAAAAGGGATACGGTATTGATAATGAACCTTTTCAAATTTAACGAATGCTCTGTTTTCCGCAGGTAAATTAATCTTTGCTTCATAATTATTGTTACATAGTCTTTTGTGCTCTTGTAACCATTCTCTTCCTTCTCTTCCTTCTCGTTTAAAATTAAAACATCTCTTGCAAATTATCTTTTTGTTTCGATTTTTTGAAAGTTGCTTGTTAACAAGACGATCAAATTGCTTTATGTACACATAGTGAGACACATCTCCTCGCGTTAGTAGTAGTAAATCCGTATGATCTGGTAGCTCTTCTTTTGCAATACGTAAAGGATACACTTTGTTTGAACTATCTAATGCAAAAACATTGATAGACGTACCGGGATTTTTCTTCTCAAATTTTGATATATCTTTCAGTGATACAGGATAAGTGATTCCTTGAAAATTGTATCTAAATCTTTGATTTTCATATTCTTGGTCAGGTCTATTCGCATGATGTGGTACAAATTTAGTTGTCATTGCATAACGAAAACATTCATTGTCTTCATTTTTAACATTAATACAAGATTTTGTATCTTCAATTCTTTTTGACAGAGGAATGTAACTTGATCCCATTAGTCCATATCCATGTTTGTGAACTCTTATATCTAATACTTCAATACTTGTAAGACTCCATCCGGATCCTCTTCCTTCGTGTTCCTGAATTTTTGTTAATATTTCTTCTATACAGTTCTCTACTATTGAATCAATGTTTGAACTTTCCATAATGGTTCGGTTTTTTGTTATGAATCCTCTTGGTGATAATTCTTCTTGTACATTTATAAACATAGCTTCTAGTAGTAAACCAAATTTAAGAAAGTTCAATCTTTTTAATTCTTCTTTTAAAGTTTTACTTACAATTGGTTTTGCTTCTCTAATAAATTCTTCTAGCTTCAAGTTTTCATTTTGAATCTTATGATGCATTACTACTTTACCAGGTAATGCAAATACTTGTAGATTTGGTAAAGTAGTTGAAGATGTTGCTGTTATTTCATATTGTTCTTCTTGTTCTTCTTGTTCTTCTTGTTCTTCTTGTTCTTCTTGTTCTTCTTGTTCTTCTTGTTGTTCTTGTTGTTCTTGTTTTTCTTCTGGGTTGTTGTGAATTAGTTCTTTATGACAGTCTAATAGAATTTCATCGTGAAACGATTCCGAACATTTATCGCAACGATACATGTTGAGATGTTTACTCTTCGAAATTTCACCAAGAAATGAAGTGGGCTCTCACGTTCCTCCTATTATAATGGTTCCCCCACCACTATTTCATCCTCTTCACTATCCTAGGAAATCAAACATTTTCAACAAAATATTAACCTTCTACAAACTAATTGTTCATTCGTGTTCTTTATTCCCATTGGAGTTTTAGTATATACTTCTTTATATTCAAACTTTAACAAACTTTCTTTTAACATCTGTTAGGACAGATGTTATGGGACAGATGTTAAAAGAACAAATGTTGGAGTGGAAATGGCTAGAGCACAGGCACTTGGTTGAACTAAATTTGCGCATAAATTAACTAGAGTTGAACTGAAAATTCGCATAAATTAAAAGTTAGTTCAAAACTAAAATTCGACAGTGTTAAAAAACTCTAACAGTTGAATAAAAATAAACATTAGTTCAAAACTGAAATTCAACAGTGTTAACCAAATTCTAACAGTCAAACAAATAGGTCAAGGTAATCCAATTTAACGCGAGAACGAGGAATAGAGCACTAAGTGGCATGTTAGACCATTACCACAAAGTGATCTATTCCTCGCTCTCTATTCTACATCTACTTTTTTCAGTTTACTTATTTATATTAAAATGTTCAAATTTTACTATGTAGAATGTCCATTCTTTCTCTTCAACTCTTCGATTGTTTTTAGCAATTGTAACAAATATTCGTTTGTTTTCACCAAAGTCTTTAGTTTGCTACATCCAATTTCAATGGAAGGTATTATAAGTTGTAATTTTATAAGTTCAATCTTTTCTTTCTTGCGAATTTCTTTCTTTATTATATTATTCCTTATTTTTGCTGAAGATTTAAACTCCATGTTGTTTCTGCTAAAGCCACAATAATAATAAAAGTCTCTTCAAACAACCTGCATTTATACACATTCCCCCACCACTTTATAATCCCCACTCCTTTCCCCCTCTTCTTTATATGTGGAAGGAAGTATTATAATTAGATTCCTAATATTTCTTTTCCTTTTTCACTACATGGGGGGAAGGGTAATTTGTTATTACACTAGTTGTGCAAGAAAATAGCCGCCAGTGTCCACACCTTGTTCATAGCACTCCATCATAGATTGTGCCCACTGCAACATGCGGTCTCTGTCATTTGGTGTGACAAGGAAAGAATGACTATCACCATACAATATAAAAGAGTCAATTCGTACATAACATCCTAAATTTAACCATTTATTAGCTTCAACTATAAACTTTTCTATTGTATCAAATGGAAATTGTGGATCAATTGCTATAACCTTACGTTCTTCACTAAGTTCAACAGTATAATCATCATCATCCTCACTCTCACTATCATTATTTAAAATGTCTTCAGGTTGTAGAAAAACATCGGAAATTTTGGAAGAATTAATATGGTCATTCACATGAGGAGGCATTTTGAAGTAGGTAATATTGTAAACAGCAGAGACGAAACAACAAGAGCGGCGTGTAGAAGCAAAATGAAGGAGTGACCAACGCTCGCTCCGCTTTTATAACAGTATGCAAATGAGGGGTAAGAGCTGACCTTAACCGGTCATCGACCCAAAGGAGTGGGGGAAGTACTTTTCTTACTACTCAAATGGAAGTAGGTTAGTAGGTCACGGGACTTAGAGTGTTAAAAAATAATGGGGGAGAAACACAACGCTATAACGCATTGTGTTTCTCCCCCATTATTTTTTTTTAGCAACAATTTGGAAAAAACTAAGTGAATTTACTGTTTACGCCCCCACCTTGTAATACGATCCTTTTTATCCCTGAGGAGAAAGTCTTGAGAATCTAAAGTGTTAAATCTCTTCTCTTTACACAAATTCTCACAAACTCTAATTTTATATTTTAAGCCGTTACATTTTGCCAAAATGTGTTGGTGGTCAACAACACTTAGAAAAAAATATTTCAAACCTTTCTTAAGCCTCTCTCCTCTGACGGATATTATTTTAGGATCGTCTTCAACGGTGGGGATTTCTGTCAGTTGTGGTTCAGAAATATGTTTCACGATATGTACACGGCAAAAACTTTCATTTTTAACACATTTCCTCCCACAAGCTGATCCTTTCTTAATTCCCTTAATAAGCATTTCAGGGCAAGTAGTGGGACGGCTAAATGCCCTACGACGCTCTTCTTGTAATGATCGAAATTGCTCTGAAGGAGCAGGTTTAGGGGCAGGTTTAGGGGCAGGTTTAGGAGCTGGTTTAGAGGAATTAGTTTTGTGATAGGTATGGTCTTCAAGTGTAGCAAGTGGTGGGGTAGGAGGCAATGGTGATAGTGGGATAATGGGTGTACTAAGGTGATGAACAATAGTTTCAATGGAAGGGGTATTAAGACGGGGAACTGGCTTCTGCGGTGGCGGCATCATAGTTGATGGTGGTGCGGAGTTGTTTGAAGGCGAAGGTGAAGGTGGTGAAAAAATACTGCGAAGTCTAGAAGTGTTGGTTGGCGGAAGAATAGCTCCAGAAGTTGAAGGTTCAAATGAAAGCTTCTTCTTATACCAATCCGGAGGGTTTTTCAAGCGAAGAGTTTTGTTTGATGCAGTAACAGCCGTAGAAGTCGAAGTCGAAGTTGAATTTGAAGTTGAAGTTGAAGTGGTAGAAGTAGTAGAAGTAGTAGTGGGCACAGAAGACATCGTTATAACTCCAAGTTCACAGCGTAACGTCTGGAATCGGAATGAAACACTAGCCCCGGCCAACACGTCTTTTATAACGGTATGCAAATGAGAGGGGTTAGCAGCCGGCCATGACCGGTCATTGGCCCGGGAGGTGGGGGAAGGAGTGGTGGGGGAAGGGGTGGTGGGGGAAGGGGGGGGGTCTCCATTTTTTCAGGGGGGGGAGGGGGGGGAGGGGGGGGGAGGTCATTGACCCTTCCAAAAGTGGGTCAAGGTCATTCAAGATTTATAATGATCCAAGGTGATGGGAACAGTAATACTGTTCCCACCACCCTGTTTGCCTAACGGTTCCCACTCCCAACCCACTAGTTACGTTCTGCAAGGGACATCGACGCAATTTTGTTTGGACCGTCCGGGTCTACCGTAACGGTCCGGTCCGGGTCTACCGTAACCGTGAATTCCAAGGGAAACTGGAACACCTAATGCAGAAACGCAACTCTAACCCCACCCAAACTAATCCCACCCATTATATTCCTAAACAAAAATGCAAAAACCTAGTCCGCATTTTGCGGATGTCCCACCCCTTCTAAGTGAAGTTCAACTGAACTTCTGAATTTACATTTAATCTACCCCCTAACATCTAGCTGTAAGGCAAAACAACATTAATTAGTATTACCAACACTTAAAACTAACAACACATCATTATTAAAAAACCAAATAATTCAACACAACCAAATACCATCATTATTCTTAAAATTAATACACCTTAATGCTAAATACCTCTTAAAATTAATACACCTTAATGCTAAACCCAACTTATAACTAACATCGCAATGCGCAAATTATTTCTTAAATTTAATACAACTTAAAACTAAACACACACACACATACTACATTGCATTAAAAAACGCAACGTAGTAGAAGAAGTTCAAATATATATAGGCCTACTATATATTTGAAACCTCTTGCTGAGTCGCCAACAACCTTTCGCTATGAAAGTTTGTTGACGACTGACGCTAAGATCAGGCTCGTATCGCTCCTCGGATTCTCGAGTAGTGGGGGAAGTTGTTTCACTACAGTACAGTGTTCAATCCAGTCCAATTCGCAGCAGTGTAAAAGAAAGGCAAAGGAGTGGAAAGCGGCGCATGCGCAACAACACAAAACCAAGGTTTGAGGTTAGAATTATCCATGTGCAGTAGCGCTAAAGTGAGTAATACAGGACTAGGCGCATGCGCATAGCATAGACTCATTCCGATCCGGAGAACTTGTTGCATGCGCAGCAGGTTTGAGGTTAGAATTATCCATGGCAGCTGCCATATTTAGTCTGGTTTCACCACATAAAGTCAACAACCGGTGGTGACCGGCCATTGACCTGGAGGAGTGGGGGAAGGAGTGGGGGAAGGGGGGGGAAGGGGGGGGGCTCCATTTTTTCGGGGGGGGAGGGGGGGAGGGGGGGGAGGGGGGGTCATTGACCTTTCCGGTCGGTCATTGACCCCAAGGAGTAGGGATAGACACAGAACCCTACTTCTCTTACTACTCAGGTGAAAGTCGGTCAACCAGTCATTTGCTTGCCATCTGCCGCCATCTGGCTGGAGTTATTGCCTCTATAAAGGTGGGTAGTTTATCGCGCTACAAACATTCATTGCCTCGCATCCGCTCGGTCATCATCTCTCGTTAGTTTTATGTTATGACTACTTCACTTACTAGGTTTGAGGTTAGAATTATCCATGGAATAGCCTTTGTAAATTCTAACCTATAAAATTACTACTCTGGCTTTCTGTTTCAATTTCTTTTACACTTCATTTTATATCTCAGTCTTCTTTTAACTTCTGAACTTAACACATCGGTTATGATGACTGCACAATGTTTAAAATTAAAGCTTTTGCGAACACAACACATATTACGAAGTACTTCTAAACCTTCAATTTCAAAGTGTAGAACTAATTTAAATAGAGTTAGGAAGAAGTACAGTTTTAACCCATTATACTCTTCAAAGACTTCGCAGGTTAATGTTGATGATAGTGTTATTTACAACATTTTGCATTCTATGTTACAATTCAACAACTTTGAACTTGTTACACCTATCGACTGTGTTCAACAAGTTTTTTTATTTTACCCCTACTATTCCTCATATAAGCGCTGTCACCACAATTCCTACTTCATGCTCCTCTATTCTCTTCAGCTAAGCTAAGGTTTGAGGTTAGAATTATCCATGGCGGCCGCCATGTTTAATTCAGTTTCACCACATAGAGTCGGCAACCGGTTATTGGTCTAAAGGAGTAGGGGAAGGGGTGGTGGGGGAAGGTTGCCGTTTTATAAACCCTCTCCCTAGGCGGCGCTTCTCATTCGATCGCCAACTTTCAAACAATAAACACCTCTCCCATGGCACGAATGAATTATCCCACTATCACCAACTAGTTCAACTTTAAACTATTTCTGGTGGTAGTTGGGTAGGCTTTTTTAAAACTTACTCTGGATGACCTTGACATACTTTCCAGGCCCCCAGTTATAACTGTTGAATTTCAGTTTTGATCTTACTCTTAATTTTTGTTCAACTTTTAGAGTTTAGTTAACACAGTTGAATTTTAGTTTTCAACTAACTCTTAATTCATGCCCAATTCTACTTCAAATAGACGCCATATGCTCTCGCCATCTGCACCCCAGCATCTGACGCCATCTGCTCGAGCAGCTGCTCGGGCAGCTGGCACGACTTCCGGTCCAGAAGTAACCAAAACACACTACTACCTATACATTTGTATTTACTGAAGCCCACAGTATTAAATGTAATAAAAATTATAATTAACCTTTTAGAACTGCAAACAATCAACCACAATGTTGAATCAGTCAATATATTTGTAAAATAAACGTTTAAAACAGGAAGACAATAGTATAATTTTGTTTCAATAGTTCTTTAAAAGAAAGAGTAACCTCGCAAGCTTACTAAGTATAGTGAAATCCTTCATATTTTATTCATTATTTGAAAAATCCATGGTATACTTCAGGATGGAAAAGATTACTTTGAAATATGGAACTTTGGACATAAACCAAGAATATTTTATGACACGGGGGCTTTAAAAATATACACCTTATGACTCAACCCAAGTTATCCTTAGCGTATACATTTTAAGAATAAACTCTTACTTCACTACACACACATTAAAGCAGATGTGTCAGTTTTGGTAGAGATTCATCATTTTATTATTTCTTAGTCAGTTATGTTTAGGCAGAAACCAACTCTCATAATTATTATACTTTCATAATTATTTATAACGCTATAGTAAACGCCTTTATTTTTTTACAGCTGATTTTGTTTACCGCAGTATAGGTATTTTAAATTAGCCTATTATATAGTTTAAAAACTAGTCAAATAGGCGTTGTTTCCAAGAACACCATAAATAATAAGATAATGTTTGAATGCTAATGAAAGCCTAGATTAAGGTTTTTTCTCTTAAACGTAAACTTAAACAGTATTTTATGTTACTAGTCATTGAACAATATATTATACAACATTATTATCAGGCCTACGATTTTCAAAGAAATGCAACTTATTTATGATTTCACTTCACAAATACTTTTATATTCACAATATATTCAGTTTTTTTCCATTCAGCCTCATATTTTGAAAATAATGTTTTTGAATATTCGGTATAATGTTACATTGGTATACTTAAACCTTGCGGCGTAGTAAATCTCATGTTTTTCATACGTTAAAAACTAGGTCTATTATTAAGCAAACACGTTTTACATAAATATTTACTTACAATAAAGATCATATTTTTTCCAATTGAATAGGAAAGTAGGTAGTAAGTTAACCCTAATTCTCATAGTATAACTTACTTACGAAAGAATCGTCAGAATTAATCCAGATATCAGCCGCAAATCAGGAAGAAATGCAAGCTGAGGAGAGTTGATAAAGATGATAAGATTGTGCCGGTGAGGCGGCGCGGCGCGGCGCGGCGGCAGACAATAAAACCTAATCACTTTATGAAATTGAAATTCCTGCAAGTACAATACGTGCCTCGATTTTTAATATTGTAATGTGTGACGAGCATTCCGATATTAACCTATAAGGTTGAACTTCACAACCAGATACAGTACATGTGATACAATTCATTATTAAGGAATATAATAGGCGTACTATCTACAGATATATAAATATTTTTATTCAGGTTTTAATCTATATAGAAAAGCGAAATACCACTGACTGACTGGCTGACTCATCATGAAATCTCAGGAACTACCAAGCGGATTTACTTGAAACTTTGAACACAGGCTCGTCTTGCCTCTTAGGTGTTCGCTAAGAAACAGTTATAAAAAATTAGTGATCCAACCCCAGGAATCCAAGAAAACCTTCGAATTTTCTATCTCTCCAGAATTACCAAATGGACTTATACAAAACTTTGCACAAAGGTTCGTCTCATACCTTTAACTGCTTGCTAAATATTAGTTGTGACAAATTTGGCATCCAACCGCTGGAATCCACGAAAAACAGGAGTTTTCTATGTCTCCAGAATCACCGAACGGATGTAAACCAAATTTGGTACATAGGTTCATCTTTCCTTCTAATTGCTTGCTAACTATTAGTTGTGAAAAATTCGTGGACAGCCGCGAGAATCCGCGAAAACCTCGTCATTTATATATGGAACTACCATGTGGATTTTGATTAAACTTTGGTTAAACCTTTCATGTGCTCACTAGGAGACGATTTAAAACTTCGCAACCGAACCGCGGGATTCCACTTTAATATACAAAAATGCGCGAGACAAATTAAAATGTTTTTAGAACAAATTTTAACGAAACTTTGTACACCGGTTCGTTTTATAAATTTGGCATGGACTTTCCTCTTTACTAATAGGTGCTAACTAAGAAACAGTTTTGCAAATATAGTTTTTGAAGTATTTTAGAAATTTGCCAGACAGGACTTAAAAACACTCTAGGGCCTACGGGATTGAAATTTGACATGGACGCGTTCCTCTTTTGAAACTGGAAATGGAGGCACTCACTAACAAACTGTTTTGCAAATGTCCTTAAAGTTCTTTGTGGCGGAGCCCTCAAAATTACCATAGATCCTACAATGTTGAAATTTAACGTGGAAGTTCTTGTATGGTCATATATGCTCACTGAGGAACGGTTTTGCTTTTTGAAGTCCTTTGGGGCTCCGCCCCACAGCTAGGACTTCACTATGACTATAAAACCTGTAAGCGGGGGTTAGAATTTAACATGGTAGTTCCTCTTTGCCCACAAGTGTTCACTAAAAAAGGGTTTGCAAAATTCCTTCATTGATCCGGGCTCCACCCACTACTACCTTAATGTCTCAATGATTCTTGAGGAAGATTTCGTTGCTCTTAAAGAATTTTACTATTATCAAATAAATTCAAATAGTCACGGGCGAAGCCTTTACGGGCAACAGCTAGCGATTCTGTAAAACTTATCCAGTCAATAAAATTAAAAGTAAGCCGTTATATTTAGTCTATTAAAAGATATAGTTATGTAAGTTGAATTTGTCTATACGATCATGCAAGGCATAAATGTCTTACGACGGAGATATATATGCTGAATATATTTAATATAAACTTTCATGGGTGAGCAATTCCTCCATATTGGTAGTTATACGCTTAGAAGTTATTAACCTACTTATGATTTTATTTCCTACATAAAACATGAACAACTATAATAAAACCTATTTGATTAAATTTCACTCATTACTTCAGTAGGCCCTATAAATACGGTAATATACAGTATGTTATTTTAGCATTTTCTCTTTAAATCAAATACAAATCATGTGAGCAATATCCGAAGTCTGAATTATAACAATAAAATTGTTCTTTTATTTAAATATTAAATAGCAATTCTATTATTCAGACTTAATTACTCTTAAATTCAAGCAACCACATTTCATATTTTAACAATAATTTCAAACACGTAAAGAAAGGTTAGGCCTACAAGTTTATATATATATTCAAATTGACATTGAGATTGAATATTTTGGTGGGTAAATTTGAGAGGGACCACAGTGTGTAATTCGGTGGTTTGAACTTTCATTATCGTGCCAATCCACTTTTTGTGCTATGATCAGAAAAAATCACATCTTTGTACCGAATCTCAGTTTAGTAGTTCAAAGGATTAGATTTAATATTGAATGTACAAATTTGAAACATTTTTGGCCTGACATCAAAAAGATTGTTTTATATTCTACCTAATATCTACATAAGTTTTATTTATAATGAAGATTAATAAATAAGTTTTATTTGAATAAACTACCTAAGTTTTAAAAAATTTATAATAAGTTTTATTAACGAAGTGTTGATTCTTTTCTGAACACTCTGTACGAATCTGTGGCTTAAGGATAAACTACAATAGGGCGTCCGTGATCAGGCACGTGATCATGAACTTCCCTCTACCGTAATAAAGCTACAAAAAATGGTGAACCTACATCATGAGGGGGAGGGGGGTAAAGGCTCGCAGGGAAGCGATCTAAGGCCAGACCTCAGAAGCTTGGGAAGACCAATAAAGGGCCGGCTGAGGTGAAGACAAGTTCGGTCAGACCCTTACAAGGACCGAAGCCCTCAGTCTATAAGGCTAAGTGGAAGGTGAAGTTGGCTGGGGCTACCAAGCAAGCCTTGTTTTGCTCAGCGGCTAAGAAACTACCTGGTGTAAAGACTGTGGTGAAGCCTAGACAACGGGACGGGTTGCCGGAGAGGCCAAGGTCTCTCGACACTATGTTCTAGTGATGGGTGGAGCTGGACCCGATACCACGTTCGATGACTTCACAGCCCCCTTCCAACAACGGGCGCAAGTCCTCACCTCGATATACCTGAGATGACAGAGACCTTCGGAGCTGATGTCAAGGGATAAGGATAAATCTAGAATCATGGCCTCTCCACTCAGAGGAGACCAGCAACGGTAGCATTTATGTCTCAAAGGCATACTGCAGTACCCAATGGGGATATAGAATACTCAGAGCTGGTGAAAGCCGTGAGGTCAGAACAGCTTGGAATTCTGATGCGTATCCTTGGGGTTGTCGGGGGTAGAGATCGTCTCTAGCTTTCTCACGAAAGGACCTGAAGCGCATGCTTGAGGAGGTGCATCCAAATATCCACATTCGTTTGCCCCGCTCCCCCCAAAGACGACCCCCAGGTGCTGATCATTGAAAATCCCCCAGGGGTCATTGAAAGTGATCGGAGGGCTACCATAAAGAGCGCGACATCCAAGTTGGTCACGGACGTGAAGGATGAAGATCTTTTCATGAAGGAGCGGGATACCATTCGAGGTCAGTCCCAAACTATACGTGGGTCTTGTAGTAAATAAGCGGATTTATGTGCGTAAACTGGCTGACCTGCAAGGTCACATGACATGACGACGGGTCATAATCGTTACCGCTGTCATCGATTTGGGCACTTGGCTAAGAACTGACGAGCGGAAACCAATTTGTGTGGGTGTTGTGCCGATGACGGAAAAGAAAGTAAGGCCGAGCAGCGTCATCTGTGAGCGAAAACGCTGGCAGGACAACTATGGCCTTTTGAAAAAAAGTTTGCCCATCAAGCAAGCAATCCGTGGTGACTTAAAAACATTTAAATATGAATCTTAGGGTCGTTCGAATTAATATAATCGAAGCTTGGCCACACATGCGGAACTTTATGTGGTGGTAGGGGCACGCCCGGACTGGCTCATTGAAAAGGGCGGTGGACAACCGTCGCCGAGGGCGCCCATATAGGCCTAAATATTCAAAATTAAAATTAAAGCTCCGGTCTACCTGAGCCTAAATGGCGCTTCGCGGCCGTAGCGCTAGGCAAGTTTTATGAATGCAGGGGTTTACGGGAATAGTGTTTTAAAATTATCTCCCTAAGATAGAGGTTGACTCTAAACTTTTTATAAAAGTGGAAAGAAGGATCTCGTCTTCTCTGGTTTTTGAATTTTTAAATAAAATTTCTAATTTCAGTTATAACTGAATTATTATCTGTTGTTCTCAAGTGGCATCAAGTTTTATAGATGCAGAGGTTTACGGGAATCGTGTTTTAAAACTAACCAATTAAGATAGCGAATGGCTCTTAAATTTTTCTAAAAGTATTAAAACAGATCTCGTCGGCTCTGGTTTGAGAATTTTAAAATATCATTTCTAATTTCAGAGCTATAACTATCTCAAATCATCTGTTTTTCTCAATGGAAATACAAGGGTTTTTTTAAATCCTGTTTTCTTCTGCTAAATGCAGCCTAAAGCTATATAACTAAGGTGTCAAATTGAAGAAGAATAACAGTGCTAAATTTTCTTTGTTACACTTTGGTAATCTCATTTTGGTAGTTTCATCAAAACTAATGGAAAAATTCAGTAAAAAATCGAGAAAAACAGATGATTTTAGACAGTTATAGCTGAAATTAGAAATTTTATTTAAAAATTCTAAAAACAGAGCCGACGATATCCGTTATTTTACTTTTAGAAAAAGTTAAGAGCCAATCTCTATCTTAATTGGTTAGTTTTGAAACACGATTCCCGTAAACCTCTGCATCTATAAAACTTGCCACTACAGAACAACAGAGGATTTTAGACAGTTATTACTGAAATTAGAAATGTTATTAAACAATTTTTTAATAACGAGAGTAAATAGAATATTCGGCAAAAAAGAAAGATGAAAGATCTATTTAGGCGAACTATGCGACCCCCTTACGTGTCGGGATACCAGGGGCACCTTCGTGGCGGTGACGAGCGTCCCTGATATGCCGTAAAGAGTTTCTCTGATTAGCGGTCAAGAACATAACCCCCGACTCGGACTGGCGGTAAACATCACCCTCTAATATACGGCAAGTAGCACCTTTGATCAGAGTTAAATCATGCCCCCGACAAATGGTAAAGAGCGCCCCCAATATGCGTAAGTAGCGAATGTGATCAGCGGTAAAAGGGCGCCCCCCAACCAGCGGTAAACATTCGTCTAATTGACGGTAAGCAGCGCCCCTATGCCTTGACCTGTGCCTATTAAGGTTTGTCTTAACTTTGTTCAATTTGCTCTGGATTTAAATTTCAGTATAACAAAATTATATAGTACAGTATTTGATTTAATATATAAAATTAATATGGTGGTAAAATGGTACATTAAATGATGGATAAGGATTACCGTACATCCTCGGATTAAAGTGACGAAAATGATGATCATCACATTTGTTAAGTAGTTCTGTGGTTTTATACAACAGCCAAAGTAAAATAAGCCTATAAATCGGTTGATATTTTTGTTACTTGGTCGGGAGCCTTCGGCGGCCTACCGCGAGGGCGCCCGAGGAGGAGGGCGCACCGGGAAACGTCCCGGTGTCCCGGTGGGCCAGTCCGGGCCTGGAGGGGGTGCAAAGACTTGATGTCTTGCTTCTTCAAGAATAGTACGTTACCAATGCTGCTTTTGGCCCCCTTTGCTCTTATGATCCGTATCTACTTGTTGGACCGATCAGTGGAAAAAGTCGTACCACGCCGGCCTAAGCACCAGATTGTTAAATAAGGATACCCACAAGGATCGATCTTCTGGTCGATTCTGTAAAAACTCGTCTATGAAGACTTACTAAAAACTGGATTCTTCGAAAAGAATTGCGTAGATGGACAAGCCTCTGAGATGGACTCCGGGACACTCCATAGAAAATAGACCGCTATCTCCGCGAGGTGTAAAACCTGGCGTAGAGTAGAGCTTTGGGTCACCAAGTTAGCTAGCTAATGTTCAGGTAATGCAACGATGGACAACACCAGAGCTGCAAGAACCCGCCAGTCTAACAAGGATAGAAACCTTGTACAGAACTATAGGTGAATGGACACTTCACGCCCACCTAGTCGATGTTAGGAGAGGTCCAACCGGGCCACAGATCCGTCACTCATCCTGGGGTGTAATAGGTAGTTTCAGGTTCACCTGATTACATACAGGCCTGCCTGTTATTAGCCTGCACCCAGATCCGTCAAGCTTGTGTTTTGGGGGTGCGAGCGATGATGATTAACATGTCCATTCACATTAGCCACCAGAGTGGGGGTGAACAAAGGGAATTGTCCCTCACGAACGATTTTATAGGTCTATAGAACTCCGGTTCTTAAAAGCAGAGGATCTGTGGGTGCGCGAGAGACGTTCTTGCACTCTACAAGTAGGTCCCTATCATGACCAGGACAGTGGATGAGCCCTCCTCTATCGTGGCCAAGTTGCAGACCAGCACCCTCTGGCACGACACTGACACGCCATATACACCTATATAGTATGGATCTGTCGTTGCAGGAATGAACTACAGGAAGGCATCCGTAGTCAGCGATGTGACCAGGACGGCGGATGAGCTGCCCTCTATCGTGGCCAAGTTGCAGACAAGCACCCTCTGGCACGACACTGACACGCTCTACCCGTTCTCGCGGGTTCTGAGGTTCAGGGTTCTTCAGGTAAAAATTATGAAACTTTATATCTAACTATGAAAACAGTCCTAGTTACATATCAGTGATTATGTCATGCAAATAAGTGAAACAAACCATCGCATTGCTTGAAATCACTGTTTACAAATAAGATTAAGGATTTTTTTGCTAGACAACGCATGAAACTATGCCATATCTGAGCTAATGAAATCAACAGCTAATTTTTGCTGTTAGCAGACATTTTAGTTGCAAGATGGATTGTCAATTTTTAAATAGTCAGTGAAATGAAATGAATTAAATAAATTAAGTTAAACAATACATTACCTTACACAGGCCCAAAGATCCTTCGAAACCCGATTATTTTAGAATCCGGACGAAAAGCGTCACTTTAGACTTTAGTGTGTAAATTATTATTAATAGATTTTATCCAACATTATGCAAATTTTTTGTGACATTCGTAACTTGTTTTCAAGAGAGATTAGGTAACATAGGAATTATACCAGTATCTAATGCATAGAACATACGTCAGCATAGTCCCTGGATTCTTGGCTGTTTCTTAGTTCATTGTATTTACCTCTGTTACAGATTGTGTGTGGAATCTCTATTCTAATAATGGGCTCAGTGGCCTGTATAGAGGACTACGCTACCATTTCACGTCTAGGACTCGGGATTCCTGCTGGCGTCTTCACTATTCTTGCCGCCGGTAAGTAAACGACGGTGTTTTGATCCATCAGTTAAACTAATAACAGTGACTTAACTCAGTGTAGTTTTAAAGTAATAATTTTTGTTATTCGCCATCTAAACAGTGTTACAGAAGTGACACAATTCTTAACCTATAATGAAAATGTAATGGTACTTGCCGTGAGTAAACCAAACACTTCAGAATTAGAAAGCCAATCATTATATAGGCCTTATAAGACAATTAACAACTCTTAAAATAGGTCTGATTACATTTTTGTCATTATAATCTATGATTCATTAAAGTGTGATTTTCATAAAGCACAAACATTGTTTGCAACATTTTGCCGCTTGACATTAGCCTAATGTCGTCGTCCACCCACGATTTCTTTTATCAAGAGTGAAGCCAAAGGCTGCTAAAGCTATAAATCAGAACCATGAAATTATATTGAAACATTGATTTTGTATGCAAAATATTTATACAGTGAGTATACAACACAGTGTTTATAGTAAATAATTAAAATTAGTTTTATGTATAAACATAATTGATTGAAAACTAAATAACAATAATTGATTTTATTTATTGATATTTGAAGTTATTAAAGGTTATTAAAGCCTGGGCTCACAGAATTGAGAAATCCCATCCAAAGGAACATTTACAATTTTTTTCTTTAAACAAAAATGGATTTTCAAATAGAAGAAACAAAGAATGGAAAACCTAATATCATACACAAAAATCACAAATACAGGCAACATTATGTGGCTAAGAGTGGAGAGGTTACATGGAGATGCCTTGGAAGACACTGTAAAGCTGCAATAAAAACTGATGCGAATAACTCTAATATTACAGTGACTAACACCAAGCACTCTGGGCCCCACCCAGTCACTATGAGGTCATTATTGTCTCCTAAGGCCTATAACGCCTATTGAACCTATAACGCCTTTACTTTCCTATGAGGGAATTAATAATGAAATAGATTTTGAACTAACTCAGAGACTTAGCTTTCAGATCAAAAAATTAGAAAACCAAATAAATGACCTTAGAATAGAAAATCGTCAGCTCATGGAAACCACCCAACTACACCCATTACCTGAACCCCAGCTAGTAGCAGAAGCTAAAACTCTAAGGGAGACAATTGGAAAGTAAATTCTCAGAAGAGTTAAATTCTCATAGAGAAATAAATAATCTACTAAAGAGTGATATTGAAAGCTCAAAACCTAGAAAATGAAAAGCTAAAACATGAAATTGAGCTACTGAGTGGAAATAAATTGACACTCCATGAAGACTTTTTTGTAACCACCGAAAATGTGGCAAAAACTGTGGATGGTTAAAAAATTGTAGCTACCACAGTGGTCTTAGCAAACAGATTTGAATCGCTGCAGTCTGATAGAACAACTATTTTACATGAACCGACCGAAAGTGAGTCACCAAATATCAACAACAAGTACCTGCAAATAATATCAAAAATGCCAAACAACAAAAAGAAAAGTGTATACCACAAACATTTGCAGACTTAAATTCTACTATTCCTAATTAGAATAAAACTAATTTACAAATGATCTCTGATATTCATGGGAGACATGTACAGATATCTGGTTGATATAATAATATGCAAAACTATTTTTAAAATGTGCAATAGTTGCATATTGTAAAAATATGCACATATGCATAAAGTTGTCAATGTCTAAAGAACTGATGGGAAACTTCACAAAAAAGGACACAGTCAATTTTTTTGGGGGAACTAATTATGATATTTTCAAAAAAAAAATGTAAATAAGCTGATTGGCTGACAATAAATTATTGATCGCAGGGTTAAATACACATGATGCACGTGGACTTAATAACAGCATCTCGTATATAAACATGGAATTTTTGTGGATTGTATACAATAGTGTTACAGAAACATTTCCCCATCAAACTTTTATCAAGACATATGTCCACCAATCATGGACCGCATTTTAATGAACTTAGAAAGAAGGAAGTCCTGAACCATGCAAATCCAACTTTAGAAACTGATGCTGTCAACAATTCAAGTAATGGCATGCAACAAATTCACAGAAAAATCAACAGGTATATCAAAGTTTTAAGAGGAATTGAACTGCTAGAAGATGACCTGTGGGAGGTTATTGATAAACTAAAACACAATGGATCAGAACACAATGGATCAGTGGGCTTTGCCCGCACAATCTATAATGACTTTCACTACCCTTTGGAGCATGACTGCAGGAGTGGCAGTAACGTTCGTGAAAGACTTCGGAAAGCCTCATTTGATTTACGTAGGAACAGCTTTCTTGAAGGCAGCTGCAGTATACAAGATAATTTTGACGGAAATCTTACAATGGATTATTACAATCGTGCTTGTAAATATTTCAGTGAGGACTTCAAGACCAAGTACTGGTACGTACAAATGTACTTGTATGCTCACCGATGGGCTGTATACGTGACCTCATTGAAATGGAACATTTTTCAAGAAAAATTAATGAATTCCATATAAAAAAAAAAAAAAAAAAAAAAAACTGGTGCGGCTGTCTTGGTACCAGCTTAGAGCTAAAAAAGTGTTCCACCGTGGACTCTCACAACAAGAATTCGTCAGACAACTGAGGAAGGACATTGAGAAAGCAAGTAGATCCACTGCATAAGAAGTATCAGCCCCACAGTCACCTACCCTGCTCTCACAGCAACAGCAGTCTTCTCCTCAACAAGTAATACGAGTAGCACTTCGCCTGTAGTATTCACCGAACCAGCTTCAAAGCCTCACCCCAATACAACAGTCTTCTTCTACACCACAGCACCACAGTTAGATATTAGGCAATAGGCAATATAGAAAATTTCCCCCTTTAGCATAATAAACCTTTGGTAAAAACTTGTGATAATTGTAAAAAAGATATGTTTTTAAAAAGTTTAAATACTTTACAAATAATTCATATTAAATGCATCAGAAATAAGACATTACGATTGGAACTAATTTGCTATCAGGAAAATGTAAATATTTTCTGTGTTTCTGAACAATGAACATCAAAAGATGATGACTTTTTTTTTGTTTCTAGTGATTTTGTACTTGCTGATATTTTTTCAGGACTAATAAAAATGGAGGAACGAGTATTTTTGTAAATTGAAAAAATAAATTTAAAATGATAGATGTTGATGGCCTTTAATTATCTGTAAGATTATTAGATCTTGACATGGTTGTCATAAGTGTGTACAGGTCACCTCATGGTAACATAAATTTATTTTTGAAAAAATTGAACTCGTATTAAACTTGTATACATGTCAAAGATATATAAATATTTTTCTATCTCTGGTGTTTTTAATATTGAAATGCGTTCAATGGTAGAAAAGTCATATTTGCTAATATTTTGCGAAGTCTAAATTTAGTTCGGAGAAATACTAGGCCAACACATGAAAAATCTTGTACAGATAATGTGATTATAAATGTTTCTTCTGATTTGTGTAAAATTGACTTAGTGGGAGGGTGTTTTGCGGATCATGACGTTTGAATTTTTAAATTCATTTGTAACAACTACCCTATACCAAAAGCCTCAATTAATTCAAATAAACAAAATGTACGCAGATAAAATGACATTATTATCAAGTTTTTTTTAGAGCAACTAAAACTCGAAAAATGGGAAATAATTGATGATTAAGTAATTAGCAATATAGATGAAAATAAGCATTTTTATGAGTTTTTTAAGGGTTTGTATATTTGTAGCACTCTTGTTCTCCCCTTGTTCAAAGCGAAGAACATACAAAAAATATAATAAAGGAAAATTAAATTGGTACAATGATGAACTAAGGAAGCATAGAGAGAAAATTATAGGATTTTACACTGTTATACAATCATGTTTTTAACAGGTTCTACTATGCTAACTAGCATAGTAGAACCTAAACTAATTATATAGTCTAATGGCCATTTTTTTGCCATTATGGGCACTTTGCGAAGTTGAAATTGGGTACAGCAAACTTATTTGTCATAACATGTGATACGTCTTTTGGCTGTCCACTATGAAGCCATCATAGTCCTTCATTCACTATCCGTTCATGTTTTAGGCAGCGGTGGGTCAATTCTTTGGGCAACCCCTATTTGGCCCTCCTCTGAATAATCAAATGGCCGTCTGCTGTCCCATCCTTCATCCTTTCTCTTCCTCCAATATCCCGTCCTTCCGGAACCAACCCTGCGACCGCAGGAGTTTGTGATCGCATGATAGGTGTGCCTTACTTTAATAATGTCAATCCATACAAACCAAATACTCTAAATAACTTGAACGCCAGAAGCACTTGTACTAGTTATAGTTTTATCCTGCAAAGGTAGACTCAGCTGGTAATTTGAAACAGCAGTAGAAGTTGTAGGACGTGAATGAATTATCAGTAGATGTTGCACTTGTCAATTTGATTTTATGATTAAATCAATAGCCTGTTCCATGGTGAAAGTTAATTGGACGAGTATTGGGAAGAGACTGAGAAACATTAAGAGCATTAAGGCTTATATACCCCAGGTTGAGTAAGTGAAAGAAAAGTGGCAATACGAAAGAAAAACAGCTGGAAAACCCAATCGATAGGTGTTAAAAGTTTTAACTGCCTAAAGTTATAATCTCTTATAAGTTATAAAAACACTTAACATAATCTGATTACTAAAATCATGTTGTTTAACAACTGGTTTCATTTAACAAAGAGGACTGTAGATTTAAAGCGTTCAATCTTTGTTTTTACCTTCAAGATCCCTTACGTTTTCTCTAAATTATGTATTAAATACTGTCCCTCCATACCTTTGTATGTTAAAAGCAAGGTACTTTGTTTATTTGTACTTTGTTTAAGGATTATAAACAAAGTAAAAAAAACAAAAAAAAAAGAGTAAGTTCAAACAGATGTATCAAAAGCACACTACTATTGATAGATTAGATAGAAGTAAATATGGAAGTTATAAACACTGTCACTTAATCATTTGATCACTTTTCAATACTCCGACGCTACCAGGGTGTATTTTAAGGCGAATATTAATGAAGGACGAGTGTATAATTGATGTGATTCCTTGTGAATCTTTGTTACTGGCTAAGATCAGCTGGTTCTTTAGACAAGGTTATTAATTAATAGCCAATCAACCAATGGCAGCTGAGTCAAGTTTCGATGTATTAAAAAGCTTCTTTCTTCTAACTTTTCTCAGGATCGAACCGGCAACCTTCAGATTCAAAGGCGATAATTATAACCACCTAACTTCCCAGCCTTCAATTAAATTAAGCCTTCACACAAATTTCTTACATGATACTTGAGGGATTGACTTTTCTTTCAATGCATATAGCGTTGAAAAAGAGTTGAACATTTTGAGGAGATCCACTTTAGTGGCTGAAATAGCAAAAGACAAAGGCTGAATGTTATAAGGGTTGACAAGTAGTGACAAACTCGTTTGAACATAGTTTGTAACACAATGTATATAGATTTGTAAATGTAGAACTGATTGTATTGTATATTGTTGTAAATAAAACAGATGGAGAGAGATCAATGTTATAAATATGCTGTATCTCTCCAACTTATATAAAATAAGTATTGAATGATCTTGACCTATAACTTATCATGACATAATGATAAGTATTTCATTAGCCATAAAAATGATTGAAGGTATGGAGGGAACAGTACATAAAGGGGCATTGAGAGGAAAATCTCATTATTCTGCGAGACCTCAAAGAGTGAACACTAGGAAGTTTTAAAAATGAAATCCTGTTGGATATTCATAAAGGAATAGAACACAATGCAACTAACATAGCAGAAGAAGATACGGATCTAGAAGATTATATTTATGAACAAAACCAAAAACAAGATAAAGACCAATGTAAGGAAAAGATAAAGACCAAGATGAAGTAGAAGAAACCTCAAGACCATAAACCACAAGACCATAATTATAAAATTTACACTAGGACCTGGAATTTATATAACTTTAATTCTTTTATAAGTTCATGCCACCAGTTCAGTTAAGTCTTCGGTTTACCAGGTAAAGTTGTGATGCATCATAAAATTAATAACCAAGAATTGGCATTGGAACAGTTTATTAGTGCGGTAAAATAATTGTTATCACATCTTTATAAGATGAATTAAGAAAACTGAATTGCATTAAATTTGGTACAGTCTTAGATGTTATATTTATAAATAGGGAAAATGAAATGTTCACCAAGAGGGTATATATCCAAAAATCGCTCATTGATGACAAGCTCTAATATCCATTCCATTGTTGATGATTGTTTTGATGAACTCCTAACCATAATGCAAGAACGTGAAGGAAGAGCTTTTTGGTTGTAGTTGGGGGAGCCTCGAAGGTATGGATGGAAGGGTTCACAATTATGTATATGGGATGAGGAGAAGCAGTTAAATTCCACTCCCAAAGAAAACGCAGAACACCTCATCGTGCATTAATGTGCAAAATAAAAATAACGAATGTTTTAAATACCTATTCTATTATGGTCAAATGTATACATAAAGATCAGCAAAAGATCTAACCGAGCATATAAAAATGTTCATCACTGATAATATAATTTTCAAGGCATAACTTAAGCTGTTGCCCTGATTGATATCAAAATATTTGAAAAACAAATCTCTTGAGTTTCTGTCAATGTGTTTGAACTAGACGATTTAAAAAAAATGTATATCCTTTGCACATTTTAAAGAGTGAACTTGTTCACTATACTGACTCACTACTAATTACTATATGTGACATTTCTCGTTATGTGTATGTAAAGAGTTTTGATGCCATTGTTAGTCAAGAGATTTCTGGACGCAATGGTATTTACATAAGATGTTTGAATGGCTCCCGCCAAGAACGTTGTCAGCGACACATTTTCTAAAATTGAGATTTCAACTCAGTCACGTTGGAAACGCCATTCTGCATCAAGGTTGGTAAGTATACTGTTGATATTTCTGAAGTTGGCAGCCCTGGTTCCATTGGAAAACCACGAGTTTTTTGCGTCTCCGTGCAGTAACAGTGTAAGCGCCAGAGATATACGTTCCCGATAGTTAATATAGGTACAGTTAACTTACGTAAACTATTATGTGGGATCTGATGTAAATCCGCTTAACCGGTCAAGAAAAAGGACCATGAACATTACAAACTGGACCAGAAATGTTCCTAAATCCAACAGGAATGCTGGAGGACCTTATATAAATTAAAAGACAAAAAGAGTGTTAGGAAAACAGCCACTACGCGATGTGCGTGCAATAACGTTATAACTGCCAATAAATTATTTAATATGTTAACATTTTAAGATTTATGTACTTCTTTCTATCTTTTATTAATATGGTATACAATATAACCCAATGTTTGTTGTATAAACTCGAGCTGTGTTTTTAATGCCCAATAACGATGCAACCGCCATCTAACCTAAAAAAAATGGGCAAAAACATTATAAACTACTGTCGTTTACAATATTAGTGTTTTTAATAACATTTTTTGGTATAACTTACTTATTGCAATTGATAATGTTGTTTTATTTTTTATGATGACAATTTATACTGTTGTATATATATAAAACTTAAAAAATTAATTAATTTTGTTTGTTTTTATGTTTTTTTAGTTCCTGTAAAATTGAATTCTATCGCTTACAACGTCACTGGCGGGAGCCATTCCTTTTTGCTTCGTAAACAAAGATGTAAGAGGAGAAGGAGCAGAATTGTTACAAGAACAACAAAGACTAAATAACAACAATTATGAAGTGAAACTGTGTTTACCACCACCAAACCATGCTTCCGTTACATTTGAAAAAGTGCATCATCAATACCGAATTCCCATAGTTTTAGATATTTCTTCAGAAGGGCCAAGCCACCAATACGACGTAGACATCTTTTCCTGGGTGTTAAAATTTATTCTGTTAAATCTGTAGTGCGAAGTTTAATTTCTTTCCGGTTTGCTAACATACACAATGTCTACTAAAAGGGAAAATTCTACTAAGTGTCTTCTGTGTCACCTGACGAATGAGGTCCCGGAAATTGACCACTATCACCACAAACACCAGGAAAATTTATGGGCCACCCTGATCCTTGGAGGGGCCGATGGGGACACGCTCCCTTCACCCACGCATCACCTCCTACCTGAGCTCTGCATCAACTGAATCGGCTGTGATACTTGTTATTTATTTATTTGTTTGTTACTGTTGTTCCTTTTAGTTTAAGTTTGTTGATTAGATGTAAAAAGTATTGTTATTCTGATAAAATTGTTTTGATTAAGGGCCCCCCTTGGAAGTAAGTGCAGGGGATAATGTACAGTAGAGTTTTAGATATCAAATTTTTCTTACTGGTATTTGAGGAGGAAATAGCTTGCTTTGTTTGGTTTAATAAATTTCTGTTTTTCTTGGTCTGCAAGGACTAGTCTTATTGGAGCGACCCCATCCACGCTGTTGTTTTGTTTTAGGTAGGTGTTTTAGGAGGTTGTGATCCCCTCCACGTCTCCGTCCTCTACCATGTACTGTGGTTGTTGTGAGGCTGGGTGCGGAGACAAGGTTGGCGGTTCATCATATTTGACAAATAGAAAGCAGTATTTTTTGTTGGAGGGAAGACATCTGGTATAAAGGGGTTGAAGCGGGAGTTCCACAGGGCTCGGTTCTTGGACCGTTTTTCTTTCTAATTCTAATTAATGACCTACCGAGTAATACTGGGGTTGATTCTGTATTATATGCTGATGATACTCCGTTGCTTGTGTCTCACAAAGATATTTTTGTACTTAATGTGGTTGCAAATGAAGCCTCTGACTTAATATCAATATTGTTTCCAGCCAAGATGCTTAAATGTAATCAGGATAAAAATCAAAACGTTCTTGTTGGTCTTTTAAATGATATTTAAATAATTTGTTAAATACATAGGCTTTCATTTAGGTTAAAAACTCAAACTGGCAGTAACTAACTAAAAACATTTGTAAAAAGTTTTCGAGTCAATTTTTTTTTTAATTGAAATTTTTATAACTGGTGAATATTTAAGAATGACATATTTTGAATTTTTTCCAGTCATATATATCGTACGTTCTTATATTGTGGGGACATTTTTCTCCTGTTAAGAAAATTTTACTTGGACAGAAAATGTTATTCGTACCATGTGTGGAGTGGGTTCTGTGGAGCACTGTCTACCCCTCTTTGTCAGATTACAAAACATAAAAGTTGTGAATTTGCATATTAGTCATATACTAGTATATACTAAATCAAGTCTTCAAAACTATAGTATCAGAAAATATATACATTCCTATGAGACCAGAAGTTAATTTATAGACTAAGTACGAGTGGAAACTGTCATAAGATTTTCGTTTTCGTGTGTATTAGTTTTTTTAATTAATTTTTTTGTCAGCTATGCCTACTGCGGTTTATTTTAATGAGTTAAAAACTAAATTTCAGCATTCCATAGCAAAAAATCCCTTCTATTTGGCATCAGGGTATTTTAGAAATTGATGTCAGCTTAAGATTTTAGTGAATGAGGGAAAGATTTTCTAAACATTATTTGTACATTTCTTGTAAATATGTATTTTCATAAGTATGTAAATTTAGATTGAGTATTTGACTCTATCTATTCGTTGCAAATGATGTCAATGACAATAAACTCTTGGTTCTTGAAACATGTGTAGCCTGAGTTTTCAGTGTTCGATACAGACAAATTTAAAGTGAACAAAATTAAAATTTATGTACAACAGTTTTGGGATTTGTTAAAATTTTGTCAGTGTCCTTAAAAATATCATCACTGCTCGCCATGTTTGTATAGCTGATTGATTTTGATGTTCTATTTCTTTTCTTTTCTGTTAATCGGGCGTAACATACATATTTTTAAAATAACTTTCAATGAGAGGATCTACAAACAATTATTATGTGCAGTTCAGGGAGTAGTGTAATAATGAAAAAGACTTAATACAAATTGTTGTGTTAGTAACAAACAAGGGACGTCCTACTCGTACACCTGATTCGAGTTTGTGGTACTGCCTATGTAGCAAATAAGTATTCTTTAACTAGCAATATGTTAATTGAAGCTCTATATAAATTTATTTGGATTAAGTTCCCTGAAAACAATACATTAATAGAATATAACAAATGTAGTAGGTAACGATATTTAAATTATCCAATGTTTTATTTAAACCTCATTTTAAAAATAGCTTTAATTACTCTATAGTGTGTGTGAAACGTAATTTTGCTCCTGTCAGGCAATTCCTTTACAGAAGCTTATCAAGGTATTATAATAAAAACTCTATGACCAAATACTGCATATTGCAACGTTATGTTTAATCATTGCATAGTTTAAAAATTATAGTCTTGGCACATTTTTTAATCCACCATAATTGTAAGGCTCAATCTTAAAATACGTAAACCTATCGCCCAACAAATATAATTAGATCATTAGTAGGCTTTATAAGAAAAGCTGTTACCAAATATGACGTTGCAAAAGCTTAAAAATGGAAATTTAATGGCTGTCCATAATCCCTAAATGCTCGCTTCCATCCCATTAAACTAATAAGTGCTGAAGCAGAGTTTTTGTTGATTTCTGCGACAAATGTATTTAGATTAACGGACTTTCCCTTATGAATGTCTATTGTTAAATAATCAACCAGTTAAGCAGTTTAGCAGTGTTAAGTTTTGTATTGTTAAGTTAACTAACAATCAATACCAATTTTTACGAGAAATATTTAATCATTACGAAGGCTATTATTTTGTTTAATTTATTGCAAAATAATTTTATTTCTTATTTTGTAAAAGGATATTTTTCAATATATAAATTTAAAACAATTATTAGTATTTATTATTTATAATATCTTTAATATAAAGAGAGTTTCTCTCGGTCTTGGAATAAAAACGACATGGAGTCAGAGTAAGAGGGATAAATAATATCCCTGTCGCAGCAGACCTGCGTACTCTGCATATTTTCAATTGAATTTGGTATTTTTACTTTCCCAATATATATCATGGGAATGAGGATGAAGGTTTACTTCACTTTTATGAATACCGTTATAGTTTTTAAGATTAAGTTTCATCTTGATAGGTGAGTTAGCCCCTGGATTACTATTAGACTAAATAGTTTAAGTGGTGTAAGATACCTGCATTAAGTAATCCTTTGGTTGCGGTGTGGCAACTATAGTTTCAACTCAATGAAGTCATCTTCAGAATGTACAAAGATATGTTAAAATTATCTTTTCATTTGAAGAACGTGCAGATTGTAAAATACTTTACACATGACACATTGCACGGCTTGCTCAAAACGGACAATAAAAACATAAAAAATATTAAATATACCCCCGTCGCAACAGACTTGCGTACTCAACAAATTTCCAACAGAATTCAATTTTGTTTTAACTTCCACTATAAATACCATGGTAACAAGGATGTAGGTTTGCTGAATTGGTGTTATTGCAAGTAGATATAGGAAAATCCATTCCCAGTGCATGTAACTAAATTTCATCAAATTTAGATATTTTTCATTTTCCTCGTAAACCCCATAGGGGTCTCGGGGTTGAGTAGGTAGGTTTGCCGCCATATGGGTGCTGTAAGTAAATATAAGTTAAACCCTACCTAGTAAATGTACATACCAAATGGAATTAAGTTATGTAATAACTATGCGAGATGCATAGGGTTATTTCCCCACAAGAATAACATGGAAAACCTATTTTTGGATTTTCTCCATAACCTGTTAAGCCATGTTAAAAATTCAAAATACTAAATTGTTTTTTCTATAAAGCTCTTTTAAATGGTTTTATTTACAATTGTAGAATTTTTAAAACTTATGTCCAAAAATGCAATAAATCAATTGTTTACCCTTTTCAAACCCCATCAAACCCCGTTTCCATCACCCGATAATGCTAGTTCGTGAACTCATGAAAATACACCTGGTCCTACACCTTCATACCAAATTTCATCAAAATCGGAGGTCCCTGTCAAAGGTTATCAGTACCACGGACACACACATATAAATGAAAATGAACGAACAATATTTTTGGCCTCTGGGGACCTCAAAATGAAAAAGTAACGTGGTACCGGGCTTAAGTCTTACCTTGGCTGCTACCGTAATAGCGTATTGCCTATAGGGAAATTCGCTGAAACATAAAAACACTGTGAGACGGGAAAACGACACCAACCAACTGGGAGACTAGACCAAACTACCGCCCGGTGTCGTTTCCCCTCTCTCAGTGTTTTTATGGGGTTTTTTTTAAAGACTTTTAATGTCCGTATCTTATGTGCCGTGTATTGTGTCATGTGCAAAAAAATTTTACAGTCTCCACGAGAGATATTTTAACATATTATCCTTGAAGGGCCCAAGATGACTTCATAGGGTTGAAAATATAGTTGAGAAACCGCAACCAAAAAAATACTAAAGGGTGGTATCTTGCACCACGTTAAGTGTTTAGGTTCTCTTTAGAGTTTAAATTTTTTTTAAGTTTTTACTATACTCCATCATACATTTAATGTTATTGAAGGTAACATATAAAATATTTATTGTTTTTTATATTTTTCACAATACTATTCTGTATAGCTGACTTTTGTATGTCGAGTACTTTAGTACACCTAGTTCTGTAAAGTCAGCTGGTATGTTGGTATAAGTAAATCCAATAGTTTGTTCTTATCAATCAATTTTTCCCCACCTGTTATAAAAAGTCAAACATTACACCTTGTTAAGAGGGAGTAAAGCAGTCCCATAAATGTAACTTGAACAATTTGGCAACACAGTGCAGTGAAGTCTGGCAACACTGTCGTTACACAAGATGATTATAAACTGGCAACAATTGTCGTTACAAGTTTCGAGGTTAGTTAACCAACACAATGTATGATGTTAGTGCTTATCAACTTTTTATATATACCCAGGCGAATGTTGGGAGGGTTTGGGGGGATTTTAGGAGTGTAATTTTGTGTTTATTTCGGGAGTAAAGTTCATTGGCTCCCACGAGAAAATTTTTATCCTTGCCTACGGCTCGGGTGCCAATCCTCATGGATCATTGTTCCTCAGGGAGACAATGATACACTCTACTCCATTAAAACCAAAATAACTATTGTTTATATCGCTAAAGTAAAGCTACTTTTAAATAGATATTCTCACATTTTTATTTTATAATGTTTATTTTCACCTATATTATGATCAAAATAGCGGTCGCACCAATGCCGAAGTGGCTTTGCCTAGTTTTCGAACGTTTCCATGACTTCTACCTAATCTCGGCGATAAATCGTATAGTGTCGGGGAAGTGAAACCCTAACCCTACTTCCGGCGCTACGTAAGTAAAATGCACTAATTATGAAATTCTTTAAAATTAACATGCAGCCCCATTTAATGATGTAAAAACAAAGTAAGGAATTGTAATTAAATAGCCTATTACTTACTTCGTGTTTTATGTTTACACGAATTAGAAGAGATATAACACGACCGAAACAAGTTCAACCTAATCACATAGAAAAGGAATCATATTAAGAATTTTAACACCACCAAACAAGTAATACACAATCAAAGGTATTTTAGAATAGTTGAAATGTACTTAACATTATCTAATCCTCCCTTCTCTTCAAATAAAAAGTCAAAAGTAAATTTAAAATATTGACTAATAGCTGAGCTAAATATGGAAATAGCTATTTGTGTATTAAGAGCGTAAAGTACCTCAATGCCACTCGAGAATTGATTGGCCGCACGAAGTGACAGCTGAGTGCGGCCAAACAGTTCAAGAGCGGCAATGACTATTTGCGCTCGTAATACACACAGTTTTCCTACCAACATAATTGCAACAGATTAAATGCATTACTGTATAAAAATGATGTAGATTATGTTAGATTTGTTTATGTCGGAAACACACTGTTAACTAAAAAACATAACCTCAAACTAAAAAAGGGGCAATTAAACGACAAGAATGACAAACAGCTTTGTAATAACAGCTGAAATCAAATTGCTGTGTGATTTAGCGTGCAGTAAAGAACATTGCCGCTCTAGAGCGGAAAAGAAACGGAAACCGGAAATGAACTGTTTTGCGTAGAGTTTACAGGTGAGGCAATGTGATTATTTCCATGCAGTGGTAGGAAAAATCCATTTAGCAAGATTTAATTAGATTTATTTTAGATTCATGTTCTGCAAGAATGGGGGTTTACTTGAAGATTAAGGGGCAATTTTACGTTTGCCAGTTCCATTGAATTAAATTGACATGATCTTTATTCATTCCTTTCAAAGACTTTATGCATGAAATTTTACCTTGTAAGTAGTAAAATTTAATAACGTTTTAAATCACTCAAAAATAATTAGTTCATGATTGCACGCAATAGTAGTCTTTAATTCTTTCTGTTTATCGTAGGTACAATATATCTACAGAGAAAATTTCTATTCTCTCCTTTTTGTTTATTTCTCGTGGGAAATAGAATTTCCACATAGCAAATTGAGAGAGTTTCCTTCGATTTGACATTTGCCAAGTTTTATAGCTTTAGTCATGCTCTACTATTACTGGGACAAAGTCAATTTGTCTGATACTTGAATATGAAAATTATTAAATTTCGAAATAAGTTACAGACAAGGCTATAAAATTATGTGTGATTTAAAGGCAAAATTACAGCACTGTATCAATAAAAAAACCTGTCATATTCATTTCTTTTCAAATGTGCTGAGTTTTTAAATCAAACCTCTAGTTGTTTTGCTTTTTTACTTTTGCCAAAAAGGGTGTCAATTCAAGCCTTTACATGTAACCTTAATTAATTAATGAGCTTAAAATATCCTTAATTTGGAGCGAGAGCAAGACACTAATAGGCCCTACTAAATCCCGCAGAGGCGTGCCGGTGTGCAATATTTGGTTTTATTTCGATTACATTATTTGTTCAAATTATATAGATCTAAGTGACATTCAACCTATTAAATTTCTTTGAATTTATGAGATTATTGTGTTTATGATAATCATCCACGAGTTTTTCTAATCTTGTATAACTTTATCTTTTAAACTAACGAGTATACATCCACAGTCTTTTACTTAATTGGTTTTATTGCTAAGTAAAAAAATTAAAAGAGTGTCGATATCCCCCATATACAGTAATTCGTCTTATGGGACTACACAAATGATTGAAATTTGTTGAATATGTCTCGATTGATGGTGCGAAATGTCTTCAATTGTTATTATGTAGTCCACTGATCAATCAATCACCCAGCTATTACCTTCCAATTGAGATGCCAACAAAGCTTTCATTGTTACATAAGTCAAGGACGTTAAGTAAATAACCGTTAGGTTAAATTCTAAATTTCCGGTTCTATGTTTATCAAATTGTTATCTTCAATAAAGTGAACGAGCCAAAAATAATCGGCTGCTACTCTGGTCGATAACTCAGAGACATTTTATTGTTAAACAATTAATTGGGAATCTATCTATGCATTTTTATTCAACGGAACACTCATTAACCATCTCTGGCTAATGAGATCCTTCATAACTATCGAGGTGCAGCCAATCTGTAATGCAGTCAATCAATATCACTGTTGCAGGTGCCAGCATTCATACCAGCCGAGGGTTTGGTGGATACAAGCCAGCATCTTGTCCATACACTTCTCTGAGGTTCTTGGGACCCAGTCCCAGTGCAGCCACCTCCCTCACTCTACTTTGGCTGACTGCTTGCTCGATTCACATCGCTCTTATCTGTCAGGCAATATCAGTATTGCGGAATTCAGACTATCCCAGGTCAGAAGATTATCAGAACAGAGTTTTTAAATAAACTTAAAACTACATATGCATTAATATCAAAACATTTTGTTCGTCTAAAATTACGAGATTTTGTATATTTTAAGGTTATATTTACAGCATGTAAAAATTAATATGATATGTGCTCTTGTTTTATGTGCGGTGATTTTGTGTTCTCTCAGTAGAGCAAAGTAAACATGAGTCAACAGTAATTTAAATGTTTTATTTAGATTTAGAGAAACACGTAGATTTAGGAAAACTCGCTCAAACATACATTTAAAATATTAATAAAAGGTTTTTATGTAAGCCTGTAGGAACGATCATGTCAATGACGACCCTGGGCGCTGTCCTGTGTGTGGGGAGGAACGAATGTTGCTACGACCCCGACTCACTAGAGGCCTTGAGATGTGATGTGGTGTTTGAATCTGGCCAATGTCTACAGGTTGACCCAGACTAGTATCCTGGTGGCGGCGGTGGAGATGATGTCAATGACGACCCTGGGGGCTGTCCTGTGTGTGGTGAGGAGCGAATGTTGCTACGACCCCGACTCACTAGAGGCCTTGAGATGTGATGTGGTGTTTGAATCTGGCCAATGTCTACAGGTTGACCCAGACTAGTATCCTGGTGGCGGCGGTAGAGATGATGTTGTCAATGACGACCCTGGGCGCTGTCCTGTGTGTGGTGAGGATCGACTGTTGCTACGACCCCGACTGACCAGAGGCTATGAGGGCAGCTGGTGGCGGAGTGTCAGGTGGCCAAGACACTGGTGTCTCCACTACCGGCATCAGTTTGGTTCCGGTGGCCTCCAGCAGCAGTGAGCGAGGAAACGACACCTGATCTTACCTGGTCCTGCCGCAGCAGCCGGTGGCGGCGCCTTCCCTATGCGACAGTGACTGAAATAAATTGACATGTCTGTAAGGTGAAATTATATTACATAATGTATTTACTTACCATGCATCAATACAACAGTCTATTTTTTTATTGACTTGTTTGTTTGATTGTATTTTCGTGGGTTCGGACTATAAAATGTTGCGACTGCTTCTATCCAAAAAATTCTTTGTCTATATTTACTTTAATGTTTGATGTATCAATCATAAAATCTGACGTGACGTTGTAAACGTTGTTGTTGTCAAGTGACCTTGACAAACAATTATATATAATTTGACACTGAATTTATGATGAAAACTGATCAGCGTAAAATATTAACACTACTTATCCAGGTATTGTATGTTTTTTGTAAAAATATATATATATGTATGTATGTATGTATATACATACACACACATAGGGTGTTCGGAAACTCTCATACGAAACTACTTGTGGTGATTACTTTGATCAAAATAATCAAAACGATTTGTATTCATGTATGTCCTAAAATGCTTCGCTAAGCCGTTAGCCGCCATTTTTTTATACTTGGTAATTTTTCCCGTAACTGTATGGTTGTAATAAGTTTTCAAGGAATCAAGAAAAAATGTGTTTCCTATGAGTGGTTTTAAAATGGCGGATTTAAAAAAAATTTAATTTATTTATCTCAAAAATGGTAAGGTTAATCAAAGGTTAATAAGGTTGAACCGCAACAAAAAAGTTTAAAAATCTAGTTATCTTACCAATGATATAAATTTTATAATGATCTGACTACAACTAACAGAGTTATTGCCATTGTTTTTTAGTAAAATATTGGTTTTGTATCATAAATTTTGTTAATTAAGGTTTTTTTAATAGAAAAATCGCAAAAACTCCGTTATTTGTTGTCCAATTCCTTGAAAACTTACTATCATTGGTTAGATAATTAATTTTTCAACTATTTGATGCGTTTTATTATTTTTATAAAATTTATCGCTTTTGAAATATTTTCGCTATTGGGAAAAATGTTTTCTGAAAATTCTAGGTCTATGCCAAATATAAACTTAAGACAACTTGTCTCCGTCACAAAATTAAAAGCTATTAAGTGTAAGAAACAAAATGGCGGCTAACCGCTTAATGAAACACTTTAGGACATGTTCCCATGTACTTTTTGTTTATTTTTATCCAAGGAATCAATTACTCTGAGTTTCGGGAAAGGGTTTCCGATCACCCTCACCCTGTATACATTTTAATTCCAAATGTACTTACCATTATATAGAATATGTCCAAATTTTTTAGAATGTAAAAATATAACTATATTTATATTAAACTGTATATACATAACTTCCAGCTGTTCTTAAGTTACCCTCAATACCATAATAAAATAAAGGGTTTGTAAAAATATTTATTGCATAAATTGTATTAGGAAACAAAAATTAATGGTTGATTTCACCAATTATTCAGACCTAAGACAGTATTTTCAAACACACTCTCCATTATTATGTATTTATGTTTAGGCCTGCATGTAAGGGCTACTGTAGTGTATATAATGATAAACAATAACATCATGACCCTGAAATAAACATTTCAATCACACTGACATGCTTACTACTTTAAAAAGTCATGTACTAAATGTTTTAAATAAAACTATATCTTTAAGATTATCGAAATAACATAAGTAAATGGATGATAAATAAATAAGACATCTGGTTGCTATTCCGTATTTGAGTAGTTGTTGCGGATTTTCTCCGATATCGATAATCTTGTCAAAAAAGACGAGTTGATATTGAAGAAGGACGAAAAAGACGATTAAATCTTGGCAATTGTGGTCTGGATTTGCATCAGTTTTAAAAGATTTCCCTTTACCTTTCGGTAACTATCATATACATATTTCTTTTTTATATTAATTTTGTTATTTTTACTTGTAAACCCCAGAATTTCTAACATTTCTTTAAGTTTTTTATGGCTTTAATGTGTTCATCAAACCTTTTCTGGAAGCTGTGACCATTTTTCTTTAATATAACAAGATCTTTTTAACTTATCAATATTATTCTTGTTGCCAATAGTGAATTATTTTTTCAATTTAAAGCGTTGTTTCTTGTTCTACGAAGAAGGTTGAAGCCGGATCTTTCTAATGTTCTTCTGATAGCCTTATTCGTTTTTCCGGTTAACAAATGTGTTAATTTTTAGGCTTTCTTCCCTAGGCTTTTCATATGTTTTATCATATTATCTATAAATTTTTTATATCCATTAAAACTAACCAGTTGTTTGTGACTAACTAATTGTTTGTATCCATTCAACTTTGTTATTAACTCTAACGTTTTCTCTTCTTCTTGGTAGATTTTTTATTTCAATTGAAAACGAATTAACCTATTGATCATTGAATGGAATGCAACCATCTTTTCCTGCCAAGGGTGATGCGAATCGGCTGGTATAATCAAACTGGTTTGAGTGGTTTATACTAATATTGAATATACGACTTTTGTTTTATTTCTTGATTGTTTACATACGGAAAGATAAATTTATGTTTCAAACGCGATACAAATCCATACCACAAACACTATTTTGGATAATATTATTAATAACAAAAGAAAATCTACGACAATTACCCCAACAAGGATTGCTTTCAGGTGTATTATTTATTTACTATTGTTATATTGATTTTTTTAAACTAGTTTTAAGTAAAACATTGTGATAGTGACTTAAATTACAAAACATGTCAGTGTAGTGAAAATGTTTATTTCAGGGCACTCTTAGTCATTTTTGTATTCTTATATCCCCTTAACTTTTACAAAATCAAACTTAATCTGCAGCAATAAATAACAATTTAAAACTGAAAATCCTTTTATGGTTGTTAACGTCCAAAACAAGTCGATGTTGTGAGCAAATTAATTGTTATATAAAAAGGGCTACTCACTTTAAATGTTATAAATACATGTTAATAATGGTAGTCGTCCTTTTTATATAATATAAACAATGCAATATATTTAATGTAAAAGTCATGAATTGCAAAAACTTTAAAACTTATTACATTTATTGTTTACCTTTTTTAAATTGAATTTACGAAGTTGAATATAATATTGACACAACCCAATTTTTACTCTTTCACAGTGTGGAACAGCAATAACAGTGTTCCCGGAAATTGGCAAACTTTTATCTCTGGGGTGTGTGAAGTCTAACAACGTATAAAAATACATCTTCTCAATTCTTTTTGGATGATAATGAGATTTATTCATAGTACCTTGATTAATTGACCTTATTTCTGGTGTTTAATGAGGCACCCAAACCTTAAAATGTTTTATACACATGTTTAAAATAGTTTTCAGTATATAATGCGGTTGAATTCAGCTAAAAAAATCTCTCAGCAAAACTCTATTATATATAAAACTTAAAAAAGAAATAATAGGATTTCTCTTTGATGAACGTATAGGAGAATTATGTATATGTATTACCCTCTCATAGGATAAATTCAATGTTCTGAGTAAATAATATCATCTTTTTTTCAGACATGTGTACTTAGATTTGTTGTGGAATTTGATTGATTGTAACAAGCTAATGATATGTAACAATGATATTAAATTCAAAGGTATATTTTTTTAAGAAATTGGGTATCGAACGACTAATCTGATGGACTATTTCCAACGATATGTATGATATTGAACTTATAGAACCTTTTTTCAAAGCATGAACAAATAAAATAGAAGCTTTGATTACAAACTCTGTACACTATTAATGCTCAAAAACATTTTTTTAACTTTTCAATATGCAAAGACACGGAAGAATGGTTTGAATTTGAGACAACGATGCGTTTGGGAGAGATAGAGGGATTAAAGTTAAGCTGCTATTACGCCATTATTAAGTCAAAATGATTGGATATTATAGTAAGAAGAGTTATTATGAGGTTTATTAACCCTACTAATATAATGAAACGTAATTTAAGTTTTAGCTATAAAACTAGGATTCGGAAGATATCCAATGTGTTCAAAAAAGGTATAAAAGTAACTTCTCCTATCACAACCTCTGAAATCCGTCCATACTCAAACGAATCAAGAGAGTGCTGGAAACACCAACACTGAACAAGAGTAAATGAAATACAAGAGCACTAGGAACACAAAAGTAAATGTGTTCGAATAAATAATTGGCTGAACGGATCAAAGAGGAGAGGAGTGAAATCCTCTCATACATGACTGTCGGTGCCTCAATGTAGTGATGTAACCCCATTTCAATGTCCGACAACAACTATCCAAGGAAGTTTCAGATTGACTTCAAACTTTCGAGGTAGATTTTATGCATAGTTTGTATATTCAAGTTCGTTGTTGAAGTTATTCTGAGCAGTAATAAAATATTGATCCATAATTTAATTTCCCATAAGAAATGCATTTGAGGCTATTTTGGTTGTGATTGAGTTGTTTTTTGTATAAGCTAACGTCATTGCGTCAGGAATAGAGTAAGGACTTTAAAACTATTTATTGCTCAATGTGATACTACTCGAAGTACAATTTGTTATTTTTGAAATATAAAATAAAACAATTTTAAAATGCCAGAAATCTAGATTTTGTATGTATTAATAACAATAAAAGAGGTTGTGAAGTAATAATAAAAGTAAATGTTGTAATTATTGAAACTGAGAGATCCAGTCTAAAAGAAAATCCATAAGTCACTGAGCGAACAGCTGACGGCGACAAGAGTAGACAAGTTTCAAAGTAACGTAGTAAATAAACAGTTCGAGACAAAAGATTATTTTGTTATTCAAACGGTTATAAGGTACAGTAACTAACTCTGATATAGCCTATATTTTAAACAAATGTAAAAAAGTGTCCTGATAAATAGTCTATCCCTTTGTACAGTAAGTATTTTTAGTAGTTTGAGCTTTTTATTTTTTATGCTACTTTTAAGGGTTAATAAAATTAATACCGTCGCAGCAGACCTAATGATATGCAGTGAAGATATCTCGATTGATATGATAAAAACTGTAAGCCCATATTGAGTTAAATCAATTACCCACTTTATAAATATGTGTCTTGCAAAAGGAATATTCAGGTATTCGTGGAAAATTTGTAATGACCGTCCAAATCACAAAGAATCAGTGGTAACAATAGAATAGCTGGGGTCAATGTCCATATCACCATCTAAATATAGTATCATATAAGTTATCGTGTCAACCCATATAATGTCAAAGGTTTTATAGAAAGTAGCTATCCGCCAAGTAGTGAGGCATATGAATTCACAAAGCGTATCACCAAAACTACAACCTTTTTTTGGCACAATAATAGCATGTGTACTGCCCTAATTAATCCATTTTAGAGGTTTGAGACATGCAAAAGACAAAGGCAGATATAGTTCCCGTGTGATGATGTATTACTCCAAAGCCTTTGACCCGATGAACAATGAAATGCTTTTGGAATAAATGAATTACTACGTTTTCGATTGAGGTTCTATTTGGACTCTATTCTGAAGGTGACACGATTAGAGAGTGAGACGTCAGCCCCGCTCATCAAACACCAAGGCATGTCTCAAGGCAGCTGCATCGGGCCTATTTTATTCAACTTGCACACAGCTTACCTTCCGAGCTGTATAACGAGCTGCACATGTACATGACTATGATTTACAACTGCATTTATCTTATTAACCTTCGCTGATAAGGCCAGTTATTAATTGTATCGGTTCTTACTTAGAGAACGGGTATTATTACTGGTAAATGGGCTAAAACTCAACATTTTTAAGTGCAATGTGACCCATAAGGCACCACAGAACTTCATACTCAGTGAATATTGAGTAAAGGTTACGTTTGACGACACATATTAGCATTGTGTGGCAAGTCCAGGACTCTTGTAGAGGTACTTGACAGTGGCCTCACTTTTTATGACACGTCACTACGTCACACATGTTTCCCAATGAGTATTAGTAAGAATGAGAGGACTGTACAGGTTCCCAAATTTGCTGGGTAAGAGTCTGCAAAGCTGCACCTCATGGAGTTTCTAGTCGTGACCGTCTGCACTTACTGCCACCCGGGTTAGGGAAACAACGTTTCTGGAGAGGACATGCTACATAAAAAAATGCAAAACTCTACAATTTACTTCCTTTTTTGCCTTCCTCGCTTTGAGTATGTCCATTTAGCGACGCAGCCGAGATGTTGACAATGAACAGCGTTTGCAGGGTGATGACGTAATGCGTGTGCATAAGGTTCTTGTTCAACAGGAACCACAGTACCTTCTTGAGAGGCTCTCATTCCGGTAGTAAAACTCTCAGAGTAGTGAGCGACACACAATAAGCTTCTTCATTTTAGAAGAGTCAAATCAAATCTATTTATTCACTATAAATACAATACTTACAGAAAAAAACAATAATGACATGGGAAAGGTCCCCTCATGTGCAAAGCCTGTGCGTGGGGGCCGATTCAGAAAATTTCTCTCTTCATAATAAAAGGAAAAATATATATAACTGTACGCTGTATGAATACATTACTAAAACTTAACATATTACAAACACATGAATTCAGCCAACATAAGAACCTTACAGCTTATCTTTAACTGTATAACTGTTAAAAAATAACAAAATATACAAAGTGTAGATATGTGGGAAGAAGACACAGTTAACACTCTTATGAAATAATATTTTTTTAATGTGATGTAAGTAATAGCTGGAAAGGGAAATATGAAGAAATAATTCTCTTATTTCGGTAAAAAATTGCACAATGACCCCGACTCAAGACTAAAATCCTACTCATATGGCTGCTTTAAATGAAAAATTAAAGATTCATTTATAACAATATGATTTTTTAAGCGTAATTTTATAGTATGATTATTTCCTTACTTATTGTAAATGTATGATTAGTAAAAAAAATTCCGGACATTTTGGGACCTGGAATCTGATGCCGTCTTCAGGTGGAAGAAATACCTAGAACATAACAAATGTAGTAACTTCTTAATTAGCATTATACGTGCTGGTACTGATATTCAGGTTGAATTAATAAACGTCTTCCAACACTACTCGATATATACACTTATACTGTAATTGTTTACAAGACGGTAAATATATATAAAAGATCTTATAATGGCATTATAAGATCTTTTAAATATATTTACCGTCTTGTACACAATTACAGTATAAGTGTAAATATATCGAGTAGTGTTGGAAGACGTTTATTAATTCAACCTGAAAATCTAGTAAAAACACACCAGGCGAACCTGAAGAAGGACATAGCCAAACCTGAAAACAGAAAAGCAGTCAAAAAATTGTTTGATGGAATCAGTGATGGAAAATGTCCACAGAATTTACTAAACAATAACATTCACTCACCTTCACCAACAATGAACTTTAAACAACGAATTTTCTTACTTGTTGCTTGTATTTAAAACTTTGTGACAGAAGTTGTTCTGTAAAACTGTTTTGCACTAAGAAACACTCTATAAATAAAGTTATTTTTATTAATTTATTCAATTATTTTTTTAAAGCCTGGCTGGCAAGTAGGAAGCAATTCGATTCCCTTTTATTAATGTCTAGAGATGTAACTGGACACCACCTAACCGGATTTTCCCAGTAACATTTGCCATGTCATATTTGCTGAGTACGTGGGCATCCCAGATAGGTGGAGGAGGTCCTCAACGTAACTAACTTAAGGCCAATGTGTGTCACCTATGACTTTGAATGCGGGATAGAGCATGTAGACAAAAACATGGTGAAGCTTGATTTGTTTGTACATTTATTAAGTGAAATATACGTTTTATAGACAGCGGTAAAAATGCATTAGAATAAACTAAATATAATTTTTTTACAAGTTGATTGAGTACACGATAAGATTATAATAATTTTAAGCAAATTATATAAATATATTAAGAGTCTGCAGTACCTACGCCATCTTGGGTTTTTAGTCCCATAAGAACAATGTTAAATTCAAAACATTACTGTTGTCTTTGAAACACTATATCTCGATAATCCTGCATCGGATTTGCATGATACTTTAGTATGTTTACCATAAGGAAATGGCGGAGTGCATGACGTGGATAGATTTTCAATAAACCTCCTAAAAATTGTTTAAAGTGGTTTAAAATGGTGTTAAATCTATATATATTTGATTCCATTATTCGAGTGGATAATTTCTTGAATTATCTCTCTATCACGTCAAGCACTAGATACTATGGTAACATTTAAAATGACATCAAGTTTTTTAATTTTCAGACTAAAAACAAACTCACAGTAATGTTTCAAATTTAACATTGCTCTTATGGGACAAACTACCAAGATGGCACAGGTACAGCAGACTCTTAAAGGCAAGCATGATGATTTTCCTCCTTTTTTTCTTAGCTTGTGAGCATCGTGGGTAATATCCGTTAGTAATGTCCTGTAGATGAGCAGAATTCCATTATCCGCCCAGGGCTAAGCACTACAGGCTTTCAAAAATGTTAACCTTATGGAAAGGAGAATAAAATTGATCGAATCATTAGACAGCTGTTGTAATAACAAATTCTAACAAAGTAGGAAGAACACATGTTTCCATTATAAAATATATTAAAACTAATTGGGTCCAAGTAAAATTTTGGTCGAATTTCGTCCAGTGGGCGAGCTCTAGTATATTTTAATAACACAAGCTAAACAATATTTATTTTCAATAATTCATTAATTAATTACTAAATTAATAATTCATTGATAAATATAAAGATAAAATCTGCTGGTTATGTATTATATTTCTTATTTGAGCAAATAAAATTATTTATGATTTATCTATTAAAATCTGAGCAATACTATAGTTCCTAATACATACAAAAATAATCTAACATTAACAGAATCAGGTACATGGGATGTGTTTTAATACTAAAATAACCAAATTTAAGAATAAATAAAAATTTACACCTAAACAAACATCGAAGAAGCCATCAAATATGTATTAACTACTTCTTTGATTTTAAAACAAGCAGGTGAATAATTAAAAAGTGTATAGCGACAGATATTTATTGCATTTTAAAATTCAGTGTAAGCATACACTGCTCAAGGAATCATATAAAATTTTACTCAATATATTTTTCAACTAATACATTATATTTAAGTTTTACATAATGCCTCAGAACTATTCAACCTGCAAAGTTACCCAGGTCACTCGTAAGGGTTCAAACAAATATCATAAGATATGAATATATAGTTATAATGCAGACAAATTGACAGAAAACTAAGCAAGTTAGGTGACCTTTCCTTTACAATAATTCTCTACCACAACTTATTTAAATTGTAATTCAGTCAACTCACTGTTACTAACGTTCTAGCTCGAATACTCTGAATTGTATAAAAAAAATTAATCATTACAAATAACCAAATGTACATAAAATACATAATTCATTGGGTTAGTTTAAGTTAAGTGGATAAGGCTAGCTAAACCTTTGTTTTATCATCATAAAATTGATTGAAGTTCATTCCTCACTCTAACAATATATGAACAATATTACCAAAGAGCAACTGGATTGGCCACCTATCGCGCGGCCCGCTGAACGGCAACAATGAGTGAGCTTATCAGCTATAAAAAGCAAAACCTATTATTAAACGCTTAGAAAATACACTAAATTAAAAGGAAAAAGATCTTGGAGCAGTTTATATGGACTCAAATAATAGTTCGTACTATAGCAACAGGAAATCAGAGAAAGTTGTGGAAATCAATTAACAAAATGGTTTTCAAGATATACATTATATGGCGAGTTTTTTTATACCCAAAGGCATTACCTCTAAAATGATATTTCGATAGTTTTATAACATTATCCTGTAATTGCACACCCTGTCATAACATTAAATCCAAAAAGTTTAGTTGTGATACGATATAGCAAGATGGTCTTAGTGTTCAAAAGAGGAAAGTTTTGATGTGTCAAATTGTTCAAGCCCCTACCCCAAAAATTGGGTTTTGGGGGTTAAGTAGAAAATGTTAAACTTTAACCTCCCATTTTATGTCAAATTTAGATTATATCCGTGAGTTAAAAACCATTTTATTTTTATTCTTTGGGATTTTTCTCTAAACCTATAATAGTTAGGAAGCTAGGGTCAATTTAATTTAAGTTCATTTTTTGTCCCATAAGAGTAACATTGGGCAAAGTGTTATTGCCTGTATCTCTAAAACCATCCAGTAAAACTAAAAATACTCGAAGAATAACAATGCCCTAAAGTGACGTTTTATGAACATTTTGATAGTGAAAATTATCAGTCATACGTATAAAAGTAGACGAAAGAGGTATGTTCACCGACGCCCCGAGAAGACTCGCTCTGATTGGTCGAGAGCTGGCATAGGCCCTGCCCCCTCTTCTCTGATTGGTCGGAAGCTGGCATAGGCCCCGCCTCCTCTTCTCTGATTGGTCGAGATCTGGTATAGGCCACGCCCCCCTCTTCTCTGATTGGTCGAGAACTGATTTGGGCCACGTCCATTTTTTAGAATGGCGGTTGTTCTCGCCCAAAGAAGACTAGGTGGATGAGTCCATTATCTGCTGGTGCCTTGTGACTGAGGGGAAGAAACTAGGTGTTTTTTTTTCTGTTTCGGCGGCCATGCTACATAAATGTATCTATGACTATACTATATAAAATGTATCAATGGATATGATATGAAATATACATGATCAACGGTTTCACTACATTATATGATATTGCGGTTATACTATATAATATACATCAATGACTATAATGTAAAATAAATATAATCAATGGTTATCCTATATCAAATGAAGATGTTGCTATACTATATAATATGCATCAATGAATATAATGTAAAAAAGTATCAATGGTTATACAATATAAAATGTAACTGTAGCTGTACAACATATAATTTATCACTGGATACGATATGAAATATATATGATCAACGGTTATACTATATAAAATGAAATTGTGGCTATTCTCTGCATCAATGACTATAATGTAAAATTTACATGATCCACGTGCATACTATATGAAATGTAGGAACCAATGTACATAATGATAAATGTACTTGATCAACGGTTATACTATATGAAACATAACTGCGGCTATTTCTCTGCATTTGTGAATGTGATGTAAAATGTACATACTCAACGGTTATACTATATAAAATGAAAATGCTGCTAAACTATATAATATGCATCAATGACTATAATGTTAAATATTAGTAATCTAGTTATACTATATAAAATTTGCCCAAGGCTATACTATAAATTATGCATTGATGACTTTACGTTAAATATACGCGATCAACGTTTATACTATATGAATTGCATTCACCACTATACTATACAAAATATCAATGAATATAATGTTAAATAAACACAATCAACGGTTATTCTATATAAAATGAATTTGCGGCTATTCTCTGCATCAATGACTATAATGTAAAATTTACATGATCCATGGTCATACTATAAGAAATGTAGGAACCAATGAACATAATGGTAAATGTACATGATCAACGGTTACACTATATGAAACATAACTGCGGCTATTTCTCTGCATTTGTGAATGTGATGTAAAATGTACATACTCAACGGTTATACTATATAAAATGAAAATGCTGCTAAACTATATAATATGCATCAATGACTATAATGTTAAATATTAGTAATCTAGTTATACTATATAAAATTTGCCCAAGGCTATACTATAAATTATGCATTGATGACTTTACGTTAAATATACGCGATCAACAAATCAATAAATTTAATGTTTAATATACATTATCTACAATAGATTACTATAATGTTAAATATAAATTATCCACAATCATACTATATGAAATGTTGGAGCCAATGAATATAATGATAAATATACAGGATCAACGGTTATACTATATGAAATGTACGTGTGGCTATTTCTCTGCATTGATGAATATAATGCAAAATGTACATAATTAAAAGTTACTCTAAATAAAATTAAAATATGTTTATACTATATAATATACATCAGTGACTATAATGTTCAATATTCCTAATTTATTTATACTATATGAAATGTGTCCAAGGCTATACTATATGTTATTTATTGATGAATTAACGTTAAATATACGCGATCAATGATTATACTATATGAAATGCATTCGCCACTATACTATACAAAATATAAATGGATATAATGTTAAATAAACATGATCAATGGTTATACTATTTTTCAGCGGCTATTCTATGCATCAATGACTATTGTTTTAAATATACATGATCCACAGTCATAATATATGAAATATAGGAGCCAATGAATATAATGATAAATATACATGATCAGTGTTATACTATATGAAATGTACCTGTGGCTATTTCTCTGCATTAATGACTATAATGTAAAATGTACATAATCAACGGTTACACTATATAAAATGAAAATGCTGCTATACTATATTATATACATTAATGACTATAATGTTAAATATTCCTAATTTATTTATACAGTATTATATGAAATGTGCTTAAGGCTATACTAAATATTATGCTTTGATGGATTTACGTTAAATATACGCGATCAATATTTACACCTTATGAAATGCATTCGCCGCTATACTATACAAAATTTATCAATGAATATAATGTTGAATATACATGATCAACGTTTATACTGTATGAAATTTATCCGTGGCTATTCTCTGCATCAATGACTATAATCTTAAATATACATGATCCACTGTCATACTTTATGAAATGTAGGAGCCACTGAATATATGGATAAATATACATGATCAAGGGTTACACTATATAAAATGTCCCCAGACTATATGATATGCAGCTATGTACATACAATGTACAATGTAATATTACAATGTGCAATGTAATATGGTAATGTTAAATATTCTTAATCTAGTTATACTAAAATATTAAATGTACCCACTGCTATACTATATAAAATGTATCAATGGATATAATGCAAAATATACATAATCAACGATTACACCATATAAAATGAAAATGCTGCCTACTATATAATATACATCAATAACTATAATGTTAAATATTCCTAACCTAAATATACCATATAAAATGTTCACAAGGCTATACTATATATTTTGCATTGCTGACTTTTACGTTGAAAATGCACGATCAATGCTTATATGAAACGCATTTACTGCTATACTATACAAAAAATATCAATGAATGTAATGTTAAATATACATTATCAACGGTTATACTATATGAAATTTATCAGTGGCTATTATCTGCATCAATGACTATAATGTTAAATATACGTGATCGACAGTTATATGAAATTTACCAAAGGATTTACTTTACAATATGTAAAAAGTCATATAATATTAAATTTACATCATGAGGTGTTGTTCTTTAAAAAAGTAATCGGCGACCATACCATTTAAAATGTGTTAATGATTTTAATGTAAAATTTGGATTATCAACTGTTATACTATATAAAATGTACTCGCAGGAATACTATACAATACGCACCAATGAACATATGTTATACATACGTTATCCACGTTATATATTATTTGCAATGTACCAAGAGATATACGATATAAAATGCATCAATCCATACAATTGTAAATACACATGATAAGCAGCTGTACTTAAAAAAAATATTAGCGGCTATACTATATATATATATGTGACAACAACTCTTATGACAAATTAAGATGATCATTAGTTATACTATTTAAAATATACTGTGCGTTTTGATCTACAATGTTTAAATAAATTAATGTTATGCAGGTAATCAATGTATTATACTTTATGATTTGTAGCCACTGCTATAGGTACTATATAATACTTTTAATGAAATTTAATATTAAATAAACATGATCAACAGTTATGCTATATTATATTGATTCGCGTATCAGCTAAATGAGATAGATCAAATCATTTAAACATGATCGGTTGTACTTTATAAAATGCATAAGAGGCTATACTATAAAAAAATGAATCAATAAATATAATTTTAAATATACATGGCCAAATCTTATGCTATGTGAAATGTAAACTTTGCTATACCATATAATATGTATCAATTACTAAAGCGGTAACTTTAGATAATGACGATAATTACAACAGTTATACTGTCTGAAGTGTACCCACTGCTTACTAAATATTATAATAAATGATTACTTAAAATGTACATGGTTTGCGGGTATAATGTATATATGTAGTCGCGGCTATACAATATATTATGTAACAAAGACTATAATAAATAAACATGATCAACTGTTATACTCTATATAATGCATTCACAGCTATATAATATACATCAATGACTACAATGTTAAATATACATGATCGGTTATTTTATATGAATTGTACCAATGGGTAGGCTAAATAATATGCTCCAAGACTGTAAAAAATATTCATAATCATAGGAAAAACTATATGGAAAATACTCGAAGCTATACTTCTATAAAGCACGGATCACATTTAATTAAAAAGATATAATTAAGTTGTTTAATGACTAAGAACCCTCTGTTATTGCGTAACATATTTCTTGTTTGTGGTTTTAAGTTTGTTTTATTAAGAATATAACAGCATGGAATGTTTCCTCCCATGACCAGAACTCTTTCGAGGTGGTAATTCCCCATGGCGTTAGCTTTTATCATGGATTTCGTCCATGACGTGGTTCCCCTAAAAATCGGGCCTAGCCACACCTTTTTTTAAAGTGGTTTTTAGGCCAAATATTCCACTGTAGCTGTATATCTTAATAAAACATATACTTTTCTCACATTTGCATTATACGTAATATAAATATTTTATTACTTTACATCATTGAGGATATAATTACAAAATTGTATTTAGATATCTTGTTGAATATTCTGATTTACGTTCATATCTATTACTACTTCTTGAGTGATTTTGAAATCTTCTCAAGTTACGTTATTAATCCTATTTCTTCTTTCTTCTTTCTTTGTTATGATTATATTTTTATCTCAAATATGCTTATTTTAATAAAACATTCTGCTGCTTTAAGTTCTTCCTTTTCCTTGCTTGTCTCTTTCCAAGGCTTTGGCCTTGCTCTTTACATATATTAATTCTTCTGGAGGTCTTTTGAAGTGTCCTTAGAATAGAGTTGTGGCTCATTGGAAAAAGAAGGATTGTCTTCCGTTTCCATTAATTCTTCTTCGGTAATCTTGTAGTGTCCCCAGGGAAGGGTTGTAATTCCATCTTCTAGTATGTAGCGTTTGTCATCATGGGCAGACAACGCGATCTTGTTATGTTTTACACTGTATAAGTCATGTTTATAGCTCTTGATCATATTAATTGAACAGTATTGATCAATTTTTGTTTGCAAACAGTCCTTATAGTCTTGGAAGGTGATACAATTTTCAACAACTGTTTTCTTAACACCTTTTGACTTTTTGATTAGGCTGTCATTTTGAGATCTGCTCGCATACATCTTTGACCGTAAGCCTATGTGTTCAAACATTATTTTCCAGTTCAATTCATCTTTGAATTTTCCAATAACTTTCTTGTTTATTTTGCTGAAACACATATGATCGGGAGGATAGTCACTTGTGTCAAAGTAAAGTAATATTTCCTTCATGTCAGCGTAAAAGTCATCGGTATATATTAGGTATGTTAAAGAGTCAGTATCCGTGTACTGTAACTGAGCTTTTCCTCCATATCGGTGTTTTATCACATTGAAATGGAAGTCGTACATCAATGTCTTGGATACATCCAGTACACTCATGCCCACATAAATTGGTTTGTTAAAGAAAAGTTTGGTCTTGGACATATGTACTGCTGCAAGTTGTTCTGTAAAGATCGTTCTTCTCTTAAAGTTTGGTTTTGCTAACCACTTGTCGACTTGCTTCTCTTGAGTTGCCAATCGTATATCAACTCGATTGCGTATGTTTTCCATAGTCTTTCCGAATACTGCGTTATTCATGAGCTTGAAAAAATCCTTTTCAAAGTTGTTTGTCGCTTGTATTCTCATGTTTGTATTTAAATCAATGTATGATTTGAGCCAGTCTTGTTGTTTGAAGCTTATTGCTCTATGAATCCTTTTGAGTTTCAAACCAAAAGACAAATATTGCCTAAGGTTTCTGTAGTGTATGACGTACTTTTCTTTGTTGTGTAATGTTGCAAGCAACTTTTTTTGTTGCGATCCTGGAGGAGTTCTGTGTTCAGGAGCTAGAGGGAAATCAGAGTGTAAATCGTGCAATTCTTCTGGATATTCCAAGTCAACCTCTAATATATATCCTATTTCGGAATCATCAGGAATCACTGTGACATCGATAAGGTGTGCGTCTTCTACCCATTTAAAATCTTTGTAAGGCAAATGCTGAGACATTGCCCACCCGTAAAGGTTGTTTGCATCAAGATATGTTAAGTATGATGAGTCTATATCTGGATTATAATCATCTTCCATGTCTTTGTTATTTGCGGCGGCATATCTGTTTGAAACCTGGGAGAGTCCTCCTCGTATTCCGTTTCCAATCATCAAAATCATGTCGTAGTCGGTTAGTAGTTCCAGTTCAATATTGGTTGTCTTCAGCATTGCACTCCAAGCGAGTCCCGGTGCTGTGTAGTACCAAGCAGGGTCAAGCTTGTATGTTTGAATACACAAGTCCCGAAAGTTTTCCATTACATCTGCTAATTGAAGAACATCTGTTTGATTGTATAGCAGTGTATATTCTTTCATATTATGTACACTGAAAGCGTTCCATATTTTTTTTGCATGCTCATATTCATCATTTGTAATGTCAGTCATAGTTAATTTGTTGTATAAGTCTGATTTTGGAGGGAGTTATGTAGTCTCAAACTTATCTAAGGAGTCCATAAAATCATATGGGTACACACCCTTTTTCAAAAGAAGTTGTAGCTGTTCACCAGAAAAGAACTTGGATATATGATTAAACTGAGGTGGTGATAGGTTTTTGATTAGTACGTCTAAACTGCTTGACATAAATTTAAACGAATCAAGGAATCTCAACTCAATACCTCCTTTCACACGAATCGTATAGGAAATGTATCGCTCTTCATTATTTGCAATAACATCAATCGTTTGATTGTTAAGTCCAAACATTTTGATAAACAAATGAGTATCATAGCCAGAGAGATTATGAATGAATATTGGGAGGATTGAAGGTTTCTTAAAATTCAAATTACAGCTATTGTGTGCCGGTCCTCGAAATTTTCCTGAAAGATGATCATGGTCTCTGACTAACGGATCACTTTCCGTAAATTCTCTTCCACAAATGTAACATTCTTTTGCTGTTGAAATTGTAACGTGGTCCTCTTCTGAGAGTTCCATTGGCTTGGCAGCTTCTTTGGAATATAAGCATTTTATATTCTTAGATTCTTGAACTAACATGTTGACAAAAACTTGAGCAGCATCTTCACCAAAGTACGTGTTAGGTCTTGCATAATCGTTTCCGGACTGAACAATGTAACAAGAGAAAGTAATAGCTTCATGTCTTTGATACTTTTTTGTGTATGATCTCATGTCGTCCTCTTCAGTGTTGACTTGCTCTATGGGAGTTAGCATACATTCAAAGTCTGCATAAACTACAAATGGGACTCTCATGCGGCTTTTAAAGTCCTTGAACTTTATAGTTTCACCTTCTTTGGGCATCAAAATCTTAACTGGATCGTGTTGTTTACAGTACTCCTTATGTTTTCTTAACAAATCTTCCGTACCAAAATGTAACAGGCAGCGTTTGCATATCCATATTGTATACAAGTGTTTAGTTTTTTGTGATCTCACAAGTCTGCTGAGAGATGTTATTAAGCAATAATGTGAATTATTTTTATCTTTTAGGTACAGCAAATCAATGTGTTTCTCTTTTTCTTCGTTAGTTGTAAGCAGTGGATACACTACAAACTTTTCATCATAACTGTAAACGTTAATGGATATACCAGAACGCTTCTCAAACAATTTAACATTGCTTATACTCATGGGGAACTCGATTCCTTTCAGCATACTGTCGAACTCGTGTTCATATCTTAGATAGTGTTGAACTCGTTGAGGTCGATTTGTCGAATTTACAGGATGGAGCGCAGCAAGAACTGACCACAAAAAGCATTTTTGGTCATTATTTTCAATATTAATTACTGCTTTCTTTCTTTTGATTACATTTGGAAGGTCCATGTATGATGATCCTCGTAGTGGCCTGTAACGGTTTATTCTTAGTTCAATATTAATAATTCTGTTTAATGTCCACCCTGATCCCTTAGCTTCAAACTCTTCCATCTCCTTAAGTTTTTCCTCTTTATTTCTTAAGTGCTCTTCAATGTTATCGGTTGGATAAATGACAACTTTTTTTGTCTTAAAATTCATGTCTTGAATTATATCTTCATTGCCGTTTGGTTTTTTGTACTCAGTTAATAGTACAACGTTTACTTTTATATTATGATCCTTCAAATGTTCAAATATCTTATTAGCAATTAGATGTCTTACAGTCTCTAAAAACTTCGTTGATTCTTTTATTCCTGGCGTATTATCAATAACATCCGTTTTCATTCTATTAGTGAATGCCGTCTCTATCTCTGTAATTGTAAGTGTAGGTTCAGGTCTGTTGTCGGTCGTTGAAACTGCATTTTTGTGAGTCGAAACCAAAGATGATCTACTGTTGTTAATAATAGCAGATTGTTCTGAGCTAGTGGAAGGAACTGCAAAATCTTCATGCTGCTTGGACGAAGTTGAAGGTGCTACATCCTCTCCACGATATTTCTTTGGTAATTGGGTAGATTGTTCATCGTATGCACGTTTTGAAACACATATTTTGAGATCACGAGTCTTGTGTGATAACGTAATTGATTTTCCACATAATTCACATGGTCTCTGCGGCTCTAAGAAGTGCACCTGCTTGCCAGGGCAAGTTTTTGAATGTCTCGAAAAGTTTTTGTATGAAACCGTCCTTTCACATTTGTCGCACGTTTTTTTCTATTCATGTTTACCGACGAGCAGCTGCCTCACAGTAGTGAGTCTCTTTGGAGTCTCGAAGAATATTGTTGGTGAAGGTGATTCACCACCTCGAATTTACTTCAAACTTCAACTTTTGAGTCTTTTGAAGTGTTGCCTCTTTAGATTCTTGAAGGAAACAAGTGCTAAAATTGTTTTATCACCTTTTATTTATATCCTCTTCTACACAATTTATAAATTGCGCTGATTCGTCTTCTGAGATGAAAGCTCTCCGAAGTCTTTAAGAATACTAGTCCGGGGATGTTTTACCACCCGATATTTATAAACTCTTCTACCTTCTTTATAACCTTGCACTAACTTCGCTTTCTGAGTCTTCTGAGATGTTGCCTCTTTGGAGTCTCAAAGAATACTAATGCTGAGGGCTGTTTTAACACCTCATTTATACCCTTCGCTACTTTATTTATAACTTAACTTCGTATCCGTAAAGCACAGATGATGTGCTCTCCAAAATGGTTGGAGAATGAATGGCGGAACCTCAAATTACACCTCCTTTTATAACCTCGGATACTCTTGTTTGACAACTTTTTACCACTTTTTATTAAACTTTTTATGTTTTTGTACCTTAGTTATTACAAGTTGTATATTAAGGAAATTTGTAGTATTTCGTAATTAGTTTTGAGATGTAAATGAAAAATTATATAAAACTGAACATATCTAAGGATATGTAATTTTAGACTCCTCCACTCAACCTTCAACCATTATTGGGAGAGTACTTCTTTGTTATACAGAAGTCTTAGTGTAGTAATTAAAATAAAAATTGATTACATGTAATAATTTAGTAAAAAATAAAAGAAGGTTTTAAATCAACAGGAAAATGCACTATAAAAGAAGGAGTCATTGGAGTCCTTATCATCCAGTCTTCAAATGTTGTGGTGTGAAAATCTTTTAGACAATATGAAAGTGTTTATCGTAGTAAATAAAGGGGAAAACGAAATTATAATTAATGTTCATCTGATTTAAAATGAATAAATATTTGAATTGACCAAAACTGAATGATAAAATGAACAATGATTGGGTGACATTATTCGGTTTCCTACTGTGGTAAGGGTATCATCTAGGCTTTACGAAATTTTACATAGGTTTCAGTGGTTAATAAAAATATGGATGTAATTGGTATTAATTTGGTTAAAAGTGAAAATTTTATAAATCACGCGAAACAAAGGGTATAAAAGGAGGGGTTATTTAGGTAACATTGTTCACTCTTCAACCATTGCGATGTGAAGGTCATCCTTTCTGTACGGAAGTGCAAATTGTAATAACTAAGGTACAAAAAAATAAAAATTTTAATAAAAAGTGGTAAAAAGTTGTCAAACAAGAGTATCCGAGGTTATAAACCTCCTGAATGGAAGAGTTAATAAAACTTTAAGAGTTAAATACGATGGGAATTTTATATAATTATATTTGTAATTTACAATATAAAAATAACACTTCTCACATATTCTAACTCATTTTAGACAAAGGTAATAATAGTGGGACATTTCGGGTCATTAGGGACATGGTAAATGTCCCAATATGAACAGAAAGCCTTGATTCCCATTTATGTTAGAAGAAGGAAACTTTTGCTTAAAGATTATGTAAAGCTAAAGTATTATGATATAATTAATTTTGCCAAAGTAAAACTTTCAAATAAAATTAATGTACCAAATAAAAACAGTCATTTTGACAGTCTTTAACATAGATAAGTAGGGGAAACCAGTTTATTACTTATTAAAAAATATCCACAATCATGACAAACTATTGACCTAAACATTTTAACACCTTTTTGAGAATGAAAAGTAACATTTTCGTAATAATAAATATTATTAAAAGATTGTTTCTCTGCATCAATGACTTTAATGTTAAATATTCCTAATCTAGTTACACTATATGAAATGTAGTTGTGGCTAATCTCTGCACCAATGACTATAATGTGCGATTCACATAATCAACGGTAACCCTGTATTATAAGTGCTGCTATACTATGTCATATACATCAATTGATAATGTTAAATATTCCTAATTATACTATTTGAAATGTGCCTGATTCTATACTATATATTATGAATTGATGCATTTTACGTTTAAGATACACACTAATGCATATACTATATGAAATTCATTGGTCACTATACTATACACAATATATCAATGAATATATTGTTAAATATACATGATCATATGTTATACTATATGAAATTTATAGGCTGCTATGAATTAATGACAATAAAGTTAAATATACATGATCAACAGTCACATTATATGAAATGTAGGAGCCAATGAATATAATGATAAATATACATTATCAAGGGTTACACTATAAAAAATGTACCCAAGGCTATACAATATGATATGCAGCTATATTTATAATGTTAAATATTCTTAATCTAGTTGTACTATAATCTTTAAATGAATCAATGGATGTAATGTAACATGAACATAATCAACGGTTACACTATATAAAATGATATAATAAACACCAATAACTATATTGTTAAATATTAATATTCTAGTTATACTATATAAAATGTACCAAAGGCTATACTATATAATATGCATTGATGACTTTTACGCTAAATATACATGATCAATACTTATACTATATGAAATCCATTCACCGCAATACCATACACAATATATCAATGAATAACATGTTAAATATACATTAATAAACGATATATAGGATAACAGTTCATCATGTATATTTTACATTTTAGTCATTGATACATTATATTTTATATAGTTGCGGTCGCATGTAATATAGTGTAACTGGTCATGAGCAATTGGAATTATAGTTATAATTGCATATTTTGTAGTATAGCTGTTGTTATATTTCTACTAATATAACAACTTTTGGTGGTACCAACTACTAATGGTATATGACTTTTAATAATGTGTATGCTATGTATTTCATTATATATATTTTGGACATTATATTTATGTAATGTTTTTAATATCATAAAAAAGGGTATATTTCATATAGTATAACAGTTTATCATGTATATGTTACATTACAGTCATTGATGCAGATAATATCCGCTAATAAATTTCATGTAATATGGCCGTTGATATAGTAAACGCATTGATCGCGTTTATTAAACGTAAAGTCATAAATGCATAGTACATAGTTTAGTATTGGGTATATTTCATATAGTATAACCAGATTAGGAATATTGAACATTATAGTCATTGATATATATTATATATTATAGCCGCATTTTCATTTTATATAGTGTGACCATTGATTTTGCACATTATACATTATATCCATTGATGCAGAGATATAGCCACAGGTACGTCCCATATAGTATAACCGTTGATCATGTATATTTTTCATTATATTCTTTGTTTCCATAATTTCATATGGTATGATTGTGGATCATTTATATTTAACATTTTGGTCATTGATGCAGAGAATAGCCACTGATAAATTATATATAGTATAAACGTTGATCATGTATATTCAACATTATATTCATTGATAAATTTTGTATAGTATAGCGGCGAATGCATTTCATAAGGTTTAAACAGTGATCGTACATTTTCAACGTAAAAGTCTGCAATGCAAAATATAAAGCATAGCCCTGCATCAACGCACAATATTTAGTATAGCCTTAAGCACATTTCACATAATATAAATCAATTAGGAATATTTAACATTATAGACATTAATGTATACAATATATTAGAGAAGCATTTTCATTTTATATAGTGTAACCGTTGATTATGTACATTTTACATTATAGTCATTGATGCAGAGAAATAGCCACAGGTACATTTCATATAGTATAACCGCTGATCATGTATATCTATCATTATATTCATTGGCTCCTACATTTCATATATTGTGACTGTAGATCATGTATAATTAAAACCATAGTTATTGATGCAGAGAATAGCCTCTGAAAATTTCATGTAGTATGACCATTGATATGTATATTAAACGTAAAGTCATAAATGCATAATACATAGTATAATATTGGGCACATTTCATATAGTATAACCAGATTAGGAATATTGAACATTATAGTCATTGATGTATAGTATATATTATAGCCGCATTTTCATTTTATATAGTGTAACCATTGATTTTGCACATTATACATTATATCCATTGATGCAGAAAAATAGCCACAGGTACGTTCCATATAGTATAACAGTTGATCATGTATATTTATCATTATATTATTTGTTTCCATCATTTTATATGCAATGATTGTGGATCATTTATATTTAAAATTTTAGTCATTGATGCAGAAAATAATCGCTTATAAATTATATATAGCAAAAACTTTGATAATGTTTATTTAACATTATATTCAATGATATTTTGTATGGTATGGAGGCGAATGTATTTCATATAGTATAAGCATTGATTGCGTATATTTAACGGAAGGTCATCAATGTATAATATGTAGTATAGCCTTGGGCACATTTCATATAGTATAACCAGATTAGGAATATTGAAAATTAAAGTCATTGATGTACATTATATAGTATAGTCGCATTTTCATTTTATATGGTGTAACCGTTGATTACGTTCATAATACATTATAACTATCGAAGGAGAGAAATAGCCACAGGTGTGTTTCGTACAGTATAACCGTTGATCATATTTATTTAACATTATTTTCTTTGTTTTCATCATTTTATGTGGCATGATTGTGGATCATTTATATTTAACATTATAGTCATTGATGCTGAGAATAACCACGATAAATTTCATATAGTATAACCGTTGATCATGTTTATTTAACATTATATTCATTAATATTTTGTATAGTATAGTGGCGATTGCATTTCATATTGTATAAGCATTGATCGTGTATATTTAACTTAAAGTCATCAATGCATAATATATGGTATAGCCTTGGGCACATTTCATATAGTATAACTAAATTTGGAATATTGAAAATTATAGTCATCGATGTATATTATATAGTATAACTGCATTTTCATTATATATAGTGCAACCGTTGATTATGTAAATTTTACATTATAGTCATTGATAAATATTATATAGTATAGCCACATTCATATTCATAGTATATTCATTGGCTCCTACATTTCATATAGTATGACTGTGGATCATGTATATTTAACATTATAGTCATTGATTCAGAGAATAGCCGCTGATAAGTTGTATATAGTATAACCATTGGTACTTTTTTTTATTGATGCATATTATATAGTACAGCTTCGGGTTCATTACATAAATAGTAACCATTGATTTTGTGTATTAAACATTACAGTCATTAATACATATGTTATAATATCACAGCAATTTCATTTTATATAGTGTAACCGTGAATTATATCATATATGTCACCTCACATTACATTGAAACATATATGGTCAATGTTTATGGTTTTATTTATGAACTTTGTCTACGCATTCACTATATAAAGGGTGACCATTTATTAACTATTTCACGTTTATTAATGACTATAATGTTAGAATATCATGGTTGCATGAAAAAAGAAATTGCCAAGCAGTAAATGTTGGAAAACCAGAAAAATCCTTTTGTGAATGTTCAGTTCATCTAACCTAAAATATTTATATAACGCTATTACTATTTTGACCAATGGAACATATACCACATTATCCGTTGAAGTTAGATATGTGGATGATACCTCATTATATTAATTTGTAGGTAAAATAAATTGAACTAATTCTAAAACCTGAAATAAAACGAAAATTGTGTGATACCTAATCTAAGGCTTAATGAATCTACTTTCATTGCAAATCTTCAATCAAATTTCATTCAAAAAGTCAATATCTAGTAAAGAAATGTTCATGTTGTTGGAGAACATCTACATATAATCTCCTAATGTAATATTTTGATGGGAATAACAAAATTCTGATGATTATTACTTACCACGAATGCAAGACGTAGGTAAATCGTTCTGATCTCCTAGATGACCTAGATGAACTGAAAATTCACAAAGGATCTAGCGGGTTTTCCAATATTTATTGCTTGGCAATTTCTTTTTTCATGCAACCATGATATTCTAACATTATAGCCATTAATAAACGTGAAATAGTAAAGTAATGGTCACACCTTATATAGTGTATGCGTAGACAAAGTTCATAAATAAAACCATAAACATTGTCCATATATGTTTCAATGTAATGTGAGGTGACATATATGATATAATTCACGGTTACACTATATAAAATGAAATTGCGGCGATACTATAACATATGTATTAATGGCTGTGATGTGTAATACACAAAATCAATGGTTACTATTTATGTAATGAACCCGCAGCTGTACTATATAATATGCATCAATAAAAATAATGTAAAAAATAAAGTACCAATGGTTATACTATATACAACTTATCAGCGGCTATTCTATGAATCAATGACTATAATGTTAAATATACATGATCCACAGTCATACTATATGAAATGTAGGAGCCAATGAATATACTATAATGTAAAACGTACATAATCAACGATTGCAATATATATAATGAAAATGCATCTATACTATATAATATACACTATACTATACTATATGAAATGTGCCCAAGGCTATACTATATATTATGCATCGATGACTACGTTAAATATACGCGATCAATGCTTATACAATATGAAATGCAATCGCCACTATACTATACAAAATATTAATGAATATAATGTTAAATAAACATGATCAACGGTTATACTATATGAAATTTATCGCGGTTATTCTCAGCATCAATGACTAAAATGTTAAATATAAATGATCCACAATCATACCATATGAAACGATGGAAACAAAGAATATAATGTTAATTATACATGATCATCGGTTATACTATATGGAACGTACCTGTGGCTATATCTCTGCATCAATGGATATAATGTGTAATGTGCAAAATCAATGGTTACACTATATAAAATGAAAATGCGGCTATAATATATAATATATATCAATGACTATAATGTTCAATATTCCTAATCTGGTTATACTATATGAAATATACCCAATACTAAACTATGTGCTATGCATTTATGACTTTACGTTTAATATACGCGATCAATGCGTTTACTATATCAACGGTCATACTACATGAAATTTATTAGCGGATATTATCTGCATCAATGACTGTAATGTAACATATACATGATAAACTGTTATACTATTTGAAATATACCTTTTTCTATGATATTAAAAAATATTACATAAATATAATGTCCAAAATATGTATAATGAAATACATAGAATACACAATATTAAAAGTCATATACCATTAGTAGTTGGTACCATCAAAAGTTGGTATATTAGTAGAAATATACCAACAGCTATACTACAAAATATGTAACAATAATTATAATACCAATTGCTCATGACCAGTTACACTATATTACATGCGACCGCAACTATATAAAATATAATGTATCAATGACTAAAATGTAAAATATACATGATGAACTGTTATCCTATATATCGTTTATTAATGTATATTTAACATGTTATTCATTGATATATTGTGTATGGTATTGCGGTGAATGGATTTCATATAGTATAAGTATTGATCATGTATATTTAGCGTAAAAGCCATCAATGCATATTATATAGTATAGCCTTTGGTACATTTTATATGGTATAACTAGAATATTAATATTTAACAATATAGTTATTGATGTTTATTATATCATTTTATATAGTGTAACCGTTGATTATGTTCATGTTACATTACATCCATTGATTCATTTAAAGATTATAGTACAACTAGATTAAGAATATTTAACATTATAAATATAGCTGCATATCATATTGTATAGCCTTGGGTACATTTTATATAGTGTAACCCTTGATAATGTATATTTATCATTATATTCATTGGCTCCTACATTTCATATAATGTGACTGTTGATCATGTATATTTAACTTTATTGTCATTAATTCATAGCAGCCTATAAATTTCATATAGTATAACATATGATCATGTATATTTAACAATATATTCATTGATATATTGTGTATAGTATAGTGACCAATGAATTTCATATAGTATATGCATTAGTGTGTATCTTAAACGTAAAATGCATCAATGCATAATATATAGTATAGAATCAGGCACATTTCAAATAGTATAATTAGGAATATTTAACATTATCAATTGATGTATATAATATAGTATAGCAGCACTTTTAATACAGGGTTACCGTTGATTATGTGAATTGCACATTATAGTCATTGATGCAGAGAAATAGCCACAGCTACATTTCATATAGCATAACTAGATTAGGAATATAATATTAATGTCATTGATGCAGAGAATAGCCGCTGATATATATCATAACCGTTGATATGTATATCATAACCTCTTTCATATATCATAACCGTTGATTATGTATAGTCATTGATATATTTTTATACTGATACATCAATAGTATAGTGAAGAATGAATTTCTTATAGTATAAGCATTAACCGTCTATATTTAATGTAGAAGTCATCAATGCATAAAATATAGGATAGAATCGGGCACGTTTCAAATGGTATAAGTAGATTAGGAATATTTGACACTATCCATTGATGTATATAATATAGTATTGCAGTAATTTCATATAGTATAACCGTTGATCACGTATATTAATCATTATATTCATTGTTTCCTACATTTCATATAGTAAATCTGAGGATCATGTTTAACATTACAGTCATTGATGCCGAGAATAGCCACAGATTAATTTCATATAGTAAAACCGTTGATCATGTTTATATAACATTATATTCATTGATATTTTGTATAGTATAACGAGGAATGCATATCATATAGTATAAGCATTGATCACGTATATTTAACGAAAGCCATTAATGCAAAATATATAGTATAGCCTTAGGCACATTTCATATAGTATAACAACATTTGGAATATATAACATTATAGTCATTGATGTATATTAAATAGTATGGAAGCATTTAATTTTTTTATAGTATAACCGTTGATTATATACATTTTGTAATTGAGTCATAAAAATAGCCATAGGTACATTTCATTTTGTATAATTGTTGATCATGTATATTTATCATTTTATGTATTTTCTCCTACATTTCATATAGTTTGACTCTAGATCACGTATATTGTATTATTGTAATTGATGCAGAGATTAGCCGCTGATAAATTACCATAGTATAAGCGTTAATCATGTTTACTTAACAATATATTCATTGATTTTTTGTATAGTATAGCGGCGAATGCATTTCATATAGTGTAAGAATTGATCACGTATATTTAACGTAAAGCCATCAATGTATAGTATATAGTATAGCCTTGAGCACATTTCATAAAGTATAACTAGATTAGGAATATGTAACATTATATCCATTGATAAATGTTACATGGTAAAGCAGCATGTTATTATTTTATAGTATAACCGTTAATTTTGTACATTTAACATATAGTATAACCGTTGATAATTTATATTTATCATTTTATTCATTGGCTCCTACATTACATATAGGATGACTCTGGATCATGTAAATTAAACATTATTGTAATTGCTGTAGAGATTAGCCGCTGATAAATTACATATAGTATAACCGTTGATCATGTTTACTTGACATTATATTCATTGATATTGTGTATGGTATAGCGGCGAATGCATTTCATATAGTATAAGCATTGGTCACGTATATTTAACATAAGCAATAATGCATACTATATAGAATAGCCTTGGACACATTTCATAGAGTATAACGAGATTTGGAATATTTAACATTATAGTCATTTATGTATATTATATAGTACAGCAGCATTTTCATTTTATATCGTATAACAGTTGATTATGTAAATTTTACATTTTAGTCATTGATGCATTGAAATAGTTACAGGTCCATTTCATATAGTATAACCATTCATCATGTATATTTATCATTACATTCATTGCCTCCTACATTTCATATAGTATTAGTGTGGATCATGTTTACTTAACATTACATTTATTGATTTTTTGTATAGTGGCGAATGCATTTCGTATAGTATAAGCATTGGTCACGTATAGTTAACGCCAGGCCATCACTGCATAGTATATAGTATAGCCTTGGGCACATTTCATAGAGTATAACTAGATTAGGAATATGTATTATTATAGTCATTGATATATGTTATATGGGAAGCAGCATTTTAATTTTGTATAGTATAGCCGTTAATTTTGTACATTTAAATTATAGTTACTAATGCAGAGAAATAGCCACAATTACATTTCACATAGTATAACCGTAGATCATGTATATATATCATTATAGTAATTGATACAGGGAATAGCCGCTGATAAATTTCATATAGAATAACCGTTAATCATGTTTATTTAACCTTATATTCATTGATATTTTGTAAAGTACAATGGCGAATTAATTTCATATAGTATAAACGTTGATCGCGTGTATTTAACGTAAAGTCATCAATGCGTAATTTATAGTATAGCCTTGGGCAAATTTTGAATAGTATAACTAGATTAGGAATATTTAACATTATAATCATTGATGCGTATTATATAGTATAGTAGCATTCTCATTTATACAGTATAACCGTTGAGTATGTACATTTTACATCACATTCACTAATGCAAAGAAATAGCCACAGTTATATTTCATATAGTATAACCGTTGATCATGTACATTTATCATTATGATAATTGGTTCCCCTTTTTATATAGTATGACCGTGGATCATGTAAATTTTACATTATAGTCATTGATGCAGAGAATAGCCGCAATTTCATTTTATATAGACTAACCGTTGATAATGTTTATTTAACATTATATTCATTGATATATTGTATAGTATAGTGGCGAGTGCATTTCATATAGTATAAACGTTGGTGGCGTATATTTAACGTAAAGTCATCAATGCATGAAATATAGTATAGCCTTGGGCAAATTTTACATAGTATAACTAGATTAGGTATATTTAACATTATATTCATTTATGCATATTATATAGTATAGCAGCATTTTCATTTTATATAGTATAACCGTTGAGTATGTACATTTTACATCACATTAACAAATGCAGAGAAATAGCCGCAGTTATATTTAATATAGTATAACCGCTGATCAAGTAAATTTTACATTATAGTCATTGATGCAGAGAATAGCCGCAATTTCATTTTATATAGTATAACCGTTGATCATATATATTTCATATCATATTCAGTGATAAATTATATGTTTTACAGCTACAGTTACATTTTATATAGTATAACCATTGATACTTTTTTACATTATATTCATTGATGCATATTATATAGTATAGCAACATCTTCATTTTATATAGGATAACCATTGATTATATTTATTTTACATTATAGTCATTGATGTATATTATATTGTATAACCGCAATATCATATTATGTAGTGAAACCGTTGATCATGTATATTTCATATCATATCCATTGATACATTTTATATAGTATAGTCATAGATACATTTATGTAGCATGGCCGCCGAAACAGAAAAAAAACACTTAGTTTCTTCCCCTCAGTCACAAGGCACCAGCAGATAATGGACTCATCCACCTAGTCTTCTTTGGGCGAGAACAACCGCCATTTTAAAAAATGGACGTGGCCTATACCAGATCTCGACCAATCAGAGAAGAGGAGGCGGGGCCTATGCCAGCTGCCGACCAATCAGAGAAGAGGGGGCGGGGCCTATGCCAGCTCTCGACCAATCAGAGCGAGTCTTCTCGGGGCGTCGGTGAACATACCTCTTTCGTCTACTTATAAAGACACTCTTTTTCCAAAATAACGGACAAATGAATAGAATTTAAAGAAATTTGATGTTATTATAAAATAAATGTTTTTAAAACTACATTTTAAGAAAATTTTATTCTTTAGTATTTCCATTTTACTATGAATTGTTTCGGAGATACATTCAAACAAAGTTTATCCAATGTTATTTTTACGGGACTAAAAATTAACTTCAATTGCCCTTAGCTCCCTAAGGTTTACAGAAAAAGTCGAAGTATAAAAAAGGTTTTTAAATTATGCATACAATCTAAATTTGACATAAAAATGGTGAGTTAGTATTAAAAATTTCAACTCACCCCCTCAAACCCCAATTTTGGGGGAGGGAGTTGAAAATTTTGACAATTCAAGAGTTTCCTCTACTCTTCGCTAAGAAATCCCAGGGCATGGACGGACCGGAAGATACTGTATGTAATTTACTAGGTCATTCCTTTGTTAACAATACAAAATTTCTTATCATTTAGGCATAAATGAACCTTTTCCCAATATAGCGGATAAATAATTAAATTTGTACAAATTTAATGTTGTAATGATAGAAATTATCTTAACACATCATTTTAACATAATTTTATACATAATTATTTTATGTTTTACTGAATGGTTAAGGAGATGTAATCAAAGTTTGTCCCTTATTATTCTTATGGGACTAATAACTAACTTCAATTGCCTCTAGCTCCCAGGTTTAGACAAAATATCCAGAATGAAGTCTTAAACTTATATATACAATAAAAAAATAACATATTAGAAGGGTGTTCGAATTTAAAATATTTAGGTTGGCCGACATAATGTAAAAAATGGCGCACTAAAAATAATTAAAATTACCATAGAACATAGAACCAAAATTCCACCGGAGTTACTATTTACCTTTTTCGATATCACTTATGGATTTCTAAGTAAAACATGTGGCACATTTATATAAATTACCCTTTATATTATAATTTTAGACTTGCTAAGAATTATTTTCATGAATTGCATTTTTATAAACACGTAATCACCGTTAAAAATATTTATATTTTTAAACGTTCAAACATATTTTAGGTAGTGTATTGCTATTCACTTTAGTTTTATTGGTAAAACTGTGACCTTTTACTTTTTTCGTGCATAGCCTATGTATATTTTGTGAAACTTGGAAAATTGCAATGAAGGGAATAAAAGACAGTATTCATAAGGTTTCAAGTTAAGAAAGCGTTCGCGCCAAAGCGTCACAAAATGAAATATTATGTCCAAGTGGCTCTTGCCAACAATGTTTCCAAAGGATATATTTTAGTCGAACAAATTTTTGTAACGCAATCGTTAAGTCATATTTTTCCACGATGAGAATTAATTTTAGTTTATTATTTAAGCCTGTTATGATTGTTCTAGAAATTTTATACATGTTTATAAAAACATTCAATATTCAGTATTATAAACAAATTTTAAAGACTATTTATCTATTTGTAGACATTCGATGAGTCAACAGGTGATCGCTAACTCAAGAGCTCACAAGCACCGGGTCAACCACACTCATCCCCCACCCGTTCCGCCCTCAAACACTATCCATGTCTTCCAGGTTATTTGAATGATTTAATTCAACCGTACACCGCTCCCAATTAAATTCATTCGCTTCACAATTTTCATTCAACGTTTCCGCTTGGCATGAGTAAGCCGCGCTTACTCCAGTATGCCGCGCTTACATAGTTTCGTTTAGTCCCAAGTTACTTGTACACTGGATTTTCATTTTCTACACAAGTTGAAGTAATTATTGGTATGTATTTTTTTGCTTGAGCTAAATATCATTCATTATACTGATATAAAAACGAATGTTTAATAGTTACTTCTGAATAATTATTGATATCCTATTTAGAGTTTTTTTATTTGTATTTTATTTGTTAACAAATGAACGATAAATGCAACAAAACTAGTAACTTGTGTGGTAACCATACACCGTTCTGGTATTTTATAATAATGTAAGATGTTGCTTAATACGAGTCGTTGCCCGTCGATACTCGACGGATACAGCTCCAGTCATGGTGAGTGGGGTGCTAGGCAGATGGCGTGAAAAACGTATAAAATGTTCCCTTATGAATTGCTATTTCCTTCCAATTAATCAGCTGTTTTACATAATTAAGTAACTTTAAACAATTTGACAATCAAAATGTTTATTTTCAACCCTCCAACTATGAAATTGAATAGTTTAGATAGTATAACACTGGTTTATTTATTCTTTCCATCAAAAGAATATATAATTATAAACGTTTTAAGAAATGGCCATAGTAAACATTCTTAAGCGTTTGCTCTTCTACTCTGTATTAGGACAAAATACCTCATGTGTTTACAATCAGCCGATAGAAATCGTGTGAATTAAATGTATTCTTAAAGTTTGAAAATGTCGATATTTTTAATATAAAAAAGTAAGATAACTTTTAAGTACATAAAATCTGCTAATATAGAAAAGTTTAGCTTTTATTTGGTACAAACTGCATGTAAATCTGTCCAGTGGAAGTCTCAGACAAACTGTCCAAAGTTATGTCAGACAAACTGTTACCTTGCGGTTTTAAATATATAGACGAATGAAATAAATTAACAAACTATATTTTGTTATGAATTTCAAATCATGTATATATTATAAACATGGCTTTCATACAGGGGTGCTGAAATATATGGACACAGCTTGATATTTTTTTAATAATTTAGCTAGAAGTAAAAAACTGTGAAAATTCAATTGAGGGTTTCAACTAACACTGCCTTTTTTCAACACAACTTGCCGGGTATAAAACCAAATTTTCTTCCTTCTGATTCACTGTTACATGTAGGCCTACATAAACGTCTTTAGGTATAAAATAACTGATATTTTTAATTAGTGGGTTTTACATATATTCAATCGCAATATTAAAACTAAAATATGTTTTTCTTAAAACCATATTGTCAATATGTTGTAATGCAACATATTGTCTTTTATCTGATATACCCTGGTTGTGGTAGTAATGTATAAGTCCACTTTTTGTCAACATGTTAAAATGTTCTGTATTAACTCATTCAATGTCAATAATAAATAAATAGTACCAGGCAAATGAATAAGTCTTAAATAATTCGCAGTAATATTTTGCACCGTATTGTTTTGTACCGGCATAATCAGTGTAGTAGTACTAAGGGCTACCGCTTAAGCGACCAGCGTTTGGGTCACTATAGAGATGGTGACTTTTTGCAAAGTTTTGCACTTACAAAATATCAATTTTTCCTCCACCCACTATCTAAAGCCGTATTTTACTCCTTGGAATAGAGTACTAAATTACTAGTTTTTATCCCATTTGACTTGAATAATAAGTCAGCGACCACAATTGAACTGGAGACGAAGGTAACCTACACCAAATTTAAGTTTTACCAGTTCAGAGGCAAATTCTCCAATATGAATAAAATAATAAATTTCTTTACCTAGGGAAAACTTAACTGTTTTGCACCACAGGGCTAAGGTTTGTTACATAAGAATAACATTAAAAAAAGATTAAGAGGAAAGTGGGTGACAGTCAAATGTCAATTATTGTGTTCGTTTCGTTATTCTTTGTTTACTTATAGCGTATGTACAGTGTTTTTTAAGCAGTTTATTGTTTATACATTTCGCTTCAGTCTTCAGTTGTTATAAAATGGATAGTGGTGTGGATAGCTAATGATTTGTGGAGTGATAGTAAAGAATTATTAGTTTTTTACTCCGCCAAACATTAAATGAGAGGCAGAAAATATGACATTGAATTTCCTGAACACAGTCTTACAGTAATGTGATGGTTTAACTGTCAAAGACTATTATCAGAAGTGAGACTAGGTTAAAATGTTTTTGTTCTTTTTATTATTTAAGTGAGAATTTTGACTAGGCCTAAATTGTGTTATGTTCTTTCTGTTGTGTTATATAAAATGTATGGATCCTACCTTGTGAGTGTGTGTTTTTTAAGTTAATGTGACTTACCCAGCTTGTTGGAACAAAGGATCATATACAATTCCTAGGTATTATATGCCTAGTTACTTTTGTAGGTGAAGGAAAAATATTGTGTGCATCAAGGGACTAAAGTAGTACGTTTTCTCCCTCAGGGATAAAAATTGTACTTTAGTTCTTAGAATCACAAATCTATTGTCCTCTACCATTTGACTTATAGCTGTATAGAGTGATGTAGATTGAAAAAACACTGCGTTGTTTGGCTTTGAAGCTCGTTTCAGTTCTGGCAAGTAAATTTTATTACATACAAAACACAGAAAAATTTGTTTTACGCTTTAGTTATTAATTTTTCCCATACAGTTTAACTTTAATTTGTGCCATAAAATGTATCATCATTCTTCATATTTTTTTAGATGAATGAATTTCATAGGCTAGTGAAGTTTTTAGACGGATGATAAAAGAAGAAGCACCGTTCGTCACAGATACATTTTAATTTCGTCTGAGTGCACCTTGGTTCTATGTCTTGGGCTGGTGTCTTTCTTTGTCGAAACGCCTCGATGTTTTTTCTTTGTTGCTTATTCGTATCAAGGATTTTTATTTTCTCTTATCGTAGTGCAAAAAGTATCAAAATCGTAGTAAATATAACTAGTATCTTTTACTATTTCAATTTAGAACTTTACCGAGTTAATAAAATAATTTATCTAATTTTTTTTCAACTGTAAAAAAAAAACTTTCTACTATCTTTTTTCAGGGCTACAGAAAATATAAGCTTATTTAATTCAGTTAATGGTTAGATTCTAAATATTCTAACAAAATGATGTAAAATCTAAATTTGATACTTCTAGGTTTTTATTGAAGTCCATATCTTAAATACGTTGTTTTACTGGTGAAAAATGTTTTGGTTACATTATTATAATTTTGTTATAATTATAAATTTTTAATAACATTTATTATAATTTTCTTTTAGTCTTGAGCCCATAACTTACATACTTCTTGAGTCATTGAGTCATAACAGGTGCACTGTGAAATACTGTTAGGAAATACTGTTAAGTGTTTTCTTATTTTGACCAAATTTTCTGACGAGCCAATTAGAAGAAATAGCATAAAATAAATTGCTGTATTGGAGACTACTTAAAAACGGCTTCAAAACCCTTCCGTTTTTCCATTTATCAGCCAAAGTAATCTCTCCTTAATATTATGATCTCCTGGGCTCCCACATTAATCATCGAGCTTTTTACCTTTAAATACCTTCCCTTAGTAGCTTTTAACCTGTATAAATATATTATTATGTTTATACAATGTTGTTTTCACCATACTTGAAGAGTATTAAATTAAATACAAGTGGTAGGAAAGTTTTTGTGGATGACAGTGTAAGATAATCCATTTCATTCGCTTGCCACTTACATTTCCGTCTTTGGGGAGTCCCAGAAGTCTTACAAGTAACCGAACGGTTCTGAAAAATAACACGTCCTTCGTCCTAGTTCTTACAATCCGTGTGTTTTGCGTGGAGTTTAATCGATGCGACCCCTTTGAAAAATTTTACTGTTGAGTTCTCTTAATTTAAAGTTTAATTTTTCAGCTCATTTACTATCTGATAAAATTTCACTGTGTATTATTTTTAATGATATTATAGGCAACATTTCATCACATTTGTTAAAACTATGACAAATAAAAAAATTATTTAGGTTTTTACTTCAAAGGACTCAATAGCGTGTTTACGAGGCATGTCCATGTTAAAAATAATTACACAAAAAGGAATTCGGAGAGGTGGCTTAGCTCTAAATGCTTCGAATTTTTTCTGTGTTTGAAATGTTTGGTTTAAACATTCCTCATTCCCAAACATTCTATAAAACATGACGTTCTTAATAAAACGAATTTGAAAAAGATATGAACGTAGTAGCAGTTGACAGTTTTAAACCTCTTTAAGAGGTTTTGCTACTCTAAATTAAGTGCAGATGGTTGGATAAAGATTTCCCGAGGTTTTTTAACCTGCTCGCAGACCCTACCACAACTTCGTATGATGGAAAGCAGGTTATAATAGAAAATCCCAGATATACTGAAACGGTAATTATTTTGATTTACTTAGGAAGTTATACATAGTTCGAAAACCCATTTGATTGATACAAACCATGTTAGATTATTTTTCAATCGATCATAGGAGCTGATTCATAAGGTAATGTATGAAATATTTTACTTGTGCCTGTTTTTAGTAAAATTTACGCATTTCTAACTTCAACATAAATTGAAGTAAGCCTTGTTATTTTATTTTAGTAATTTTTTTAAGGCATCATAAAATTAAAAAGTTATATTAAAATGTAATGTTAACCCTTTATTATATGTTGATATGTGGTCAAAAGGGAGATTACTTTTCATACTATAGAATTCTTAATATATCAATAATTGGCATATGTGTTTTTATTGATATCTTTAGTCTACTAAGATTTTAAATAAAAACCAATTTCGGCCTTATATTTTGCAAAAAAATATAGAAAGTAACTAAAAATGGCTTGTAAAGGAGTTTTATTAATGTTCATATAATCCATCCAAACACTAATTAAGGGCGCAGGATTCCCCCTTGAACATTAACACTGCACCGGACTCTCAATGTAGAAGAGAGTATTGGCTGGCGAGAGCAAGGGAGTAACTTATCACAACAATGACGATTTATGATGTTCCCCTAGAGAGCAGAGGGATTAGCGCAACAATGAACTTAGAGTTATAATCACCTTACCATTGTAGTTCAGTTGAACTCAAATGTTGTATGATGAAATATCTGTTAATAATTTTTTGGCGTACAACTTGTTAGAAAGAAAGTTATTTATTGGGCTCTAATACATAGAAAGTTAATTGAAAACAATTGGTCAAGTACGTATTACTGTATATAAATTACCTAATGAAAAAAACATCATTAAAATGTTTTGTGATACATTTATCACACATTCAATTGTAGAACGAAGGGAATGTTAATGTTAAAAATATGTTAATGTTAATGTAAGTTAATGAATTAAATTGCAAAGTTGTCTTAAAATTACGAGTAGAATCCAAAAATACCATAAAAATTGGGGGTTTGTATTTAAAATTAACGACTTCCGGTCTGGATAGGTCACTTCTTGTACACCCTGTAGATTGAATTTAGTGTTAATCGATAGAGCATAACCGGTTTAACTTTAATGGCACATTTTTTTGCGAGAAAAACTTTTCGTTAAGTTTTAAAAGGGGTGTATGGGTGGTCTGGGACACCCGGTATAGATAATTAAAATTTATACACAGAAAATAAATTTTTGTAGATAAGGCACTTTTAGAAACAACTCTGATACGTAGATAGCAGCAGAGAGATACAAAGACGTGCTCACTAGAGTGTAGCCACCGATCCAGACTGGGCTTGGATTGGTCTATAAACAGCGATAACACGACGTGGAATGCGTGATGTGGAAGTAAACGCAGCGTTGACACAAACGACTGGGGTTCCAGCATTGCGCCATCCTAACACCACAGTCATCTCAACTCTTATAACATACCTTTGACACAATCTGCTTGAGTTGCCGCAGACACTTTGTTTATAAGGAAACTTAGTTTCAGGTGATTTCACGCGACGGGCTACGGTATTAAAACGGCGAGAAGCCTAGCTCGTACTAAACTAACGGTTAAAAAAAAGAAATATATACAGGGTTTATAAAAAAGAATCATATGATTTTATATGTTTATAATGTCAAAACTAATGATCATTTGGACATGGGGTTAAAGGATAACTAATTAAGTTTTTTTACAGGCTCTTTACAGGTGCTCAATATTGCCCGTTTTAGATGTACAGCAGAAGTCTATGCTATAGTCAAATTCGTCTCAGACCTTAGCTAACATGTCTTGAGTGATGGATTCGATGGTTGCTCTAATTTGGTTCTTCAGTTCAACCAATGTTGTCAGAAGGGATGGCATATAAAGAGAGTTTTTTACAAACCCCCACGAAAAGAAAACACAAACAGTAAGGTATTGTGACCTTGGTGGCCAGTGATTAACGCGGAATCGCTAGGTCCAGTATGGCCGATCCATCTTTGAGGAAGCCTACCATTAAAAAGCTATCTCACATGATTTATTTTTTGTGGGTTTGTAAAAGACACTGTTTATATCCCCCTAACCTTCCAACAACATTGGTTGAACTGAAGAACCGCATCAGAGCAGCCATCGAATCCATTGCACAAGACATGCTAACTAAGCTGTGGGGTCAATTTGAGTATTGCCTAAACATGTGCTGTGCATCTAAAGGCGGCCATATTGAGCACCTGTAAATGGTATGAAAAAAAAATTTATTACTTATCCTTTAGTATAAAAATAACCCCATGTCCATATGATCATTAGTTTTGAAATTATAAAAATATAAAATTTGGATGATTCTTTTTTATACACCCTGTATTAAGTCTTATAAGAAACTTAAAAAAACACTTTATAGTCATTCTATATAGATAGTTAGATATACGGAAAAGGCGAGTTAAACTTATTAGTTAAGCACCCTCCGCTTCACTGTGTAAAACAAGTCAAGATATAGACAGTCTATTTTTAACCTGTAACTAGCAAGGTAATTCAAACACCCCACATCGGAATTTCCCTAAGCAATTCTAGTCAGCTGAGTCCCACTTCACACATATCCACTGCTCGAGGGCAGATTTAATTACATACAGATAATCTGCTAAGCTTCTCGTCGTTTTCACGCAGCCCAGGTAAAGTGTTGAGTGTAGTGTTAAACGCCCTCTGCGTTGGCTGTAAGCCAGAACCTTGTCGTAGTATTCTGCTGCTGTGCAGGGATTTGCAAATTCATACCAATGTTTTATCGATGATAAATTATTCATCGGCTGTCAAGTAGGTTGTGTTGGCCATGGAATATGATTCAGGCTTTGACAGGAATCGTCTAAAACTGATGGATATTTTAAAAAATAAATATAAGTAGTATAATATATTAATAATAAAAATCTTTATTTTCTCAAACATAATACAGTTTAGTACAGAGAGGATGTAAAAAGTTTATTTTTATTTGAAAATGTACAATATAAATGTATGCCAGTCTGGTTAAAAATGGTTTGTATAAAATAATAACCCTTTCACAGTACATAAATAAAATGTTAATAACAAAATACTATACCGGTATCAGTTAAAGCAACAATGATATAGTTTGAGAAAATGTAGGGCCTCTAAGGCTTATACTGTTTAGAAGTTCCTTCATACACATAGAAAATATAAATTGTAAGCTCCCAGATTAATTTAATAAAAAAAGTTAATAGATTAATGAATACCCACTGTGAAATATATAAGTTACATAAATTATACGGATTGTTTTATCTATATATTTGTTTCCCTCTTTCAAGTGGTAATTTTAGGTAAAAAACATCTCATTCATCATTTTAAATTTATCATTCATCATTTGGTCATCATTTTAAATCAAACTAATAAAAATACAATTGTAAATACTTGTGAAAATCAGGCTACTATATTCAGTAAAAAATCTATAATTTCACAATCTATATAAAATAACCATTTTAAGGTGCTTAAAGAGTGCATTTCTATTTGTTTCATTTTTTAGTTTATTAGGCATTTAGTTATGTGATCTTGGTCCCAGGTAATCAAACGTCTTAGGATAGAATGTATTTTCAGGTTTTGGAACTGATAATTTACTAGCATTCCTACGTTTGGCTCTGTAAATATTATTTTGCAAAGCTTAATTTCCACTTCTGCCATAAAACAGTTTTAACACCTTATAAACAAATAAATTTCTAAGACGAAGTATTTGTTGAGACTGAAATAATGGTCAAGAACTATCTTGTACTCGTTTGTGTGTAATAATTCTAAAAATTGTTTCTGTTGTGTTAATATCGGTTTCCAATGGATGTTTATGTACCTCCCAAACATACAACACCATATTGTAATCTGCTTTCGACGAGAGAGAAATATAACCCCCTTAGTACTTCCATTGCAGTTATGATATTGAAAAAATAAAAATATCTTAAAACACTATTAAGTATAATTATATTAAGTAATAGAATTGTTCTAAATTACCTGCTGGTTTTCAGAAAAATTCAACTGTACAACTTCAGAGCTCAACAGACGTGTTGCAGGGCAAATTAACAATAAAACAGGTGAATTGTAAAACAGCATAATCTTTGCGCTGCTAGCGCTACTTTCGTTGGAATTGTTAATACAGTCAAGAATCGTAACTTTTGAGAGCCAAGTATCCACGTGCTTTTCTCAGTCTAGAGCGAGAAACCTTATTTTTCACAAGTAACGCTGACTTTGGAAACAGCTTGGTTTCGTCCAGTGCTATGAAAAATAAATTTCAATCTTATAAAATAAGAAATAGAAAATAAATAATCGTATTTTTAGCTTAATTATTATTGATATAATGTACTATCGGATTTTTTCAAATATTTTAATATATTTACTACTATATACTACTTTGAGTTGATTTCCCACTTATGGGATGTTAATATTAAACTAATAAAATAGTTTACCTTAAATCATCGCTGTTTGGCTCAATATTCGATGCGTTCCGTCAACACGGTGACATCTTCAAAATGTTTCACACTACCGTCTTGTCATAAATTTGAAATCAATTGTTGTACACGCACACGCGATAGGCCTATATACATGAATCCGTGTACCAGTAACGCATAGCAAGACCCACGTATGTCGCTGGGGTCACTTCATAATTGTGTTACTGTGTCGGACGGTTTTCAACTGCTCAAGATTACGATGGTCGTCTATTTCTTATTCTTCCATTCCCTTATTCACCTTATATTTAATTCAAACCTCCTTAAAAAGCATCAAAACAAAAAAGGGGACGTATTTGTACTTACAGCACTCCCTAACCCCTCATTTTTTAGGGGGTAATAATTTTTACCTAAACATCTAAAGTTTCCTATTTTGGTATATATTACTTTCCTAGATAATCTCGCTGTATTCAGGATAACATTTAGCTGCTGGACGGGATTTTGGGTCACCATAAATAAATATGTTCATTAAATAAATATGTTTCATGGTATTAAATGTTACTTTATAGTATAATATAGTTAAGTATGTTTATTAAGTTTATAAACTACATTGAGAGACCTAGACAACCTTTTTAGGTAGATATATTTTCACCTCGCTATAAACCAGCGCGATGTTTCCTGGGCCTGATCAACCATGAACATTCACTGATCTAATTAAAATCATTCGCATCACTGGATTTCATGCAATCCTTCCGCTGGATTTAGTGACCTCGCTAGCTAGCCCTTATAGTCAACTTTATCCCACAGTTCTCTGTTTACCACTGTTGTATAAAATGAAAAGTACCAAATAGTGTATTGTAAAGTTAATTTAGGAGATGGTGGAGTTAATTTATTTATCGGTAGTAAACATATAAATTAACATTCAATTAATACACAAGTATAATGCATAGCACGACATCTGTGAGATATAGACATACATATAATATCGATTACTTCCATTTGTGAAATGTTTATACTAAATAATAACAAACTAAATTTATTAATTTGAAATTCAAATTCAAAACTTGTGTTGTCATTTAACTATTCAATATTGCATTGACAAACTTCCTTATGATTATAAAATTATAAAAAATACTTAATTGAGTAATAAACAAACAACAAATATTCTACATGCACAATCCTTAAAAATGTAGAACTGATTCTCAAATAAAATAGGAATTATTTAAGGTAAACAATATAAACATCACATTAGTAGGAAATGAACTCAAACCTTATCAGTACTACCAAAATAATATTAAATATTGTTTTGGTAGTAAATTAGTTTTAATATTTATAAAAAAAATCCGACAATACACATATATCAGATAATAATTAAGGTAAAACTAATATTCATAATTTATTTCCTATTTATTAGTTTACAAGACTAGAAATATATTTTTTTCATAGCACTGGATGAAAAACAGCCGTTTCCAAAGTCACTTTTACTTGTGGAAAATAAGGTTTCTCGCTCTAAACTGAGAAAGTCACATGGATACTTTGCCCACACCAGTTGAGATTCTTGAGACTAGTAACAATTCCAATGAAAACACCCGCTAGTATCACAAAGAGTATGTTTGTTTACAATTCAAAGGTTACTTCACTGGTGCAGACTCAGATCTATGGACCTTAATGCAAAGAAGTGGTGGTCATGCAATTCTCACTCACCCCAACGAAGAATCTCTTTCGTTATCACATTGGTCAGCAAGCTCTGCAGAGGTTCGTGATCTTTGAGTACACTTCACACCAAATCTTCATCCCGGCCAACATATCTTTTAGATACGCACCAAATGCATATTCTGTGCTCGATTTTATCTTCAGAGCCAATATAGGACCTTTTACTCTCTCCACCATCAAAACGTTGTACTCCAATCTTGTCCGCACCATCTGGGAGTATAACTCGCCTGTCTGGTCGCCTTATCAACTTGGTCTAATTGAGGAGCCGGAAAGGTAAAATTCTGAATTTTGAGATAAGTTGGTGTCAAGTTGGGTCTTCGTTACAGTGAGTTTCAACTCAATGAGATCACGCTCTTTCTTGACCTTCTACCTTTGTCTCACCACAGAACACTGATTGATGCATTATTACTTTTCAAGATTACCAACGGCTTATTTGATTGTTCTGAACTTCTGGAAAAAATTGACTTCCGTTGTCCCGCGTCACTCGAGACACCAACAACTGTTGGTGTTAGTGGGATCTTCTGAAGAACTTTTCAGAAGATCCCACTATCCATCAACATACACGCAGCACAGCACACTTCCTGCGGCGTTTGATTTTTATATTTGTTGTTAATTCTAGTTTAATTAATTTATTCACTGTTATAAGTAATCGTCTTACAAAGTTTTATTTTGTCTTTGATGTAATGCTGTCGATATAATGTATTCACAGTTGTAACTTGTAGTAGCAGAATTTTATCACGATGACTTGTTTTGTTTTACCATTTGTGTAAAATATTGATAATTTATCCACTCATATTATCATTTTGCATGTTTTAGATGATTTTTTAAACACTTTCATCCACTTATTGTAGTTCATTGTTTTGCTCGTGATCACCATGGCCACCTGTTAACAAATTATTGTAAAACATTTTAGATGTTTGAATAGTTTTAAGCGACTCTTTGTAAATTGGCGTTTGCAGTGGAAATAAATAAACAAAGATTGATAGGTTGAGGTGGCCCAATAACATTTCCTTCTGGATGCACAAATCGGCTACATGCGATATTTTCCTTTGGGGATGTATGAAAACATCGTATACTCTCTGACCAACTGTGATTATGCTCATTTAGGAAATGATTTATGAGACATAATTACTGATTACTGACATAATTACTAGATACATGCTGGAGAGCGCATGAAACGAGATTTACTATAGATTATATGTCTATGGATGTATCGGTGAAACATACATGTCGGTAGACGTAATTAAATGTAGAGTATTAAATGTATTAAAATAGAACTGTTTTTAATAATGATTCTAAAGAAATCAAATTTTCAATATACCTACTTTAAAGTTCTATTTTTATTTAATGTTAAAACTGAACCATTCATTAAGAAAACCCCTGTACTATACTCATAAATAATATTATTTGTCCATCGAGCAGTTAGAGAGCAGATAATGCTAAGATTATATTTTAAACGTTAATAAGGAGGAGAAAAGGAAAAGAAGAGTAAAAAGAAGATTGACCTAATAATATACCTTCTACCTTTGTCTCACCACAGAACACTGAAAGATGCATTATTAGCCTACTTTTCAAGATCACCAACGGCATATTGGATTGTCCTGAACTTCTGGAAAAAATTTCCTTCCATGTCCCGCGTCACTCGAGACACCAACAGTTCTTCAAAGATGTCAGATAACGTTCTACCAGGAAAGGTAGCAAAAAAACCTACAGTATGGTAAAAGATAAAAAACCGGGTAGGTAAATACCTACAACCGAATCGTGTGTATTAAATAAAAGAAATCAATTTGTAATACCACACAAATCATTATCAAATATTGAATTGTTTAAATATATTTTATTTTTAAAGATACAATTTTTCTTTGGAGTATTTAGGAAAGACAATTTAACTAATAAGATATGGAGAAACGAGATTGGAATTGTAATTTTGTATAGTACCGAAGTGCTTGGCACTGATTGGGTGTGTAATAATAAATTTAGAATGGGTTTTATTTTGATAGTTTTGGCAATTTACCACGATCAAAAGAACTTTAAAATTTGTTTTAAATATGCTAAAAATATATATTACAACTATAAAAGAAAACAACGATACTTCAATACGCGGTCATTTATTTTTGGAATTCCTAGACAGAAGTATCAGTCAACACTAGCATGTCTTCCTATACGGTGTCTTAACCTGCACTATGCCATTTAGAGTTTCCTATGCCATTTATGGTAATTACTGAAGCATAAACATTGATAAATTAAGTTTATCAACATACGATTTAGTGATGAAATTAGACTGAGCGCCTGAATCCAACATCGAACTTGCCCTTACTCGAACTTGCTCGCCATTATTGTTTTCAATGAACACTACAGCAGTGGGTAGTGTGGTGAAATCCACCATGTCTTTGTTATTTTCAGTGAAGTTTGGCACCTCTAGACACACCGGACGTCTTAACCGGTTTTGGAAGCCACAGATATTACTTTGTCCTTACGTGGCATGAGTACAGTGTCCTGGTGTGTTTCCCCCCACCTAGTCTATGCCTTCCTCTTCCCACCAGACTTCCTCTGGCAGTTCTTCTTCTATCTGCAGTCATAGTGTAAGGAGCCTAGCCTAGCTCCTATTCCTATTGTTGTTGTGAGCACCCCTCGTACAAACACCATGTAAACTGTAAGTCTTTTATTTAATATCTCTTCTCTGCTTGCTCTGTTGTGGTCAATGTCCCTTGTGTTTTCCTTAAATTAATCCAGACATGATATTTCCTAATTAAAATCTAAAGAAACTATGTGGCCTAATACACAAGAATGGTGGCAGCGAATTGGATATTTCAATTAAGGAAATTTAAACGATTTCAAAATAATAAATGTCTCATGTCTTATCAAGTTAATGTTTAGATCATTAATTGAAACAGCAACAGTAGTTTCTTTTTTTGGCCTTATTTGATATACGAAATGTTATAGAATATGTTGAGGCAATTACTCCTACTTTAATTGACCCTAATCTTTCTGCAATACAGCGAAGGGAATTCATTGAATATGTTATTACTGGAATACTTTTGTTCCCTGAAGGTTGGCAACTTTTAATAGAATATGTTAGACTTCTAGGAAGAGCGTAATTTCGGATAAACCTTCTTATATCTGATCTGTTTAAGGAAATTTGTAAATCACTGAAAATTGAAAAAATAAATTGTACACCTTATCACCCGCAATGAAATGGTATTCTAGAACGTTTTCACAAAACTTTGGTAGATATAATTTCACACAGTACTAATAAGTATGCAAACAACTGGGACGATTGCTTGCCACTCGCACTGATGGCTTACAATAGAGCCAGGAGTAGAATAACAGGATTTAGTCCATACTATTTATTATATGGACCTGAAATTTGGGCACCCGAAACTCTGGATATACAGGATTTGATAGCATCGAAAATTTCTGATGAGGTTAAACAACTAACTTCAAGATTAGATGAAGCATGGAAAGTAGCAGCACAAGGAACTACAATTGTTCAAGGTCAAAGTAAATTTTATTATGATGGGTAGTCAAAACTTAGGATTTTTAAAAGTGGTGAATTAGTGTATTTGTATGATCGCATATTTAAGAAAAAGATCCCGTATGACCCAAGAAAGAGTTAGCAAAAGCCTACCTGGGACCATATAAAGTAATTGAGAGAACAAATTATCTAAATAACAAACTCCAATTACCAGGAGGCCAAACAACCGTGTTGTTCGTGTTAGTATACTGAAAAATGTCAGGGGATGCAGCCGAGAGGAAAAGGTGGTAGAAAAAAGACGGACGAGGAGCCAAGAGGAGAAGGAAGAAAGAAGAGAGAAGAAGATGAATCGCCAGAGGAGGAGGAGAGTGAGCAAGAGATTACTACAATAGGCGTGATGCCTACACTAGTCGAGTTAGAGAGTCCCGTTTCAACAGCTGACGGAGACCTCATTGTGGATGCGGAACAGGCGCCAACGGCACCGTTGCAGCCAAGCGAGCCAAACAGTTCTACTACCGGGGAACCTCAAGGTCAGACCCCACTCTTCGACCAAGATGTAGAAAGGATTATAACTTAATGGCTAATCCCCCTTATTTTGATGATTTATAACTGTTCCTATTAAGTACTTATTGTTCCTCACCATTATTATTGTTTTCCTTTCCTTACATTGACCAAACAGGTATGCGGCAGGGGAGGAGGAGTACGAGAGGGAAGGGAATCGAAGAAGATGGACTCTAATTAATAAAGGTTACATATTGAATTATCTAATTTTGTGTTTAAAATTGAATTATCAGTTTAATCATCACTTAAATCTTGCACTAAACGCATTAAACGCACACAATGGCAGATCAGCAGCAGCCTCATTAAAATGGACCTCATGAACCAGCAACCTTGCTACATGAACTTTTGGACGTGACTAGTCACACTGTTTATACGATAGTGAGCCTCGTTGAAACATTGGACTTATAGCAATCACTTGACTAGTCCATACTCTGCATGGACTAAGTGACGTTGTCGCCAGAATTGGAGACACGAGAGTAGACCATGTACAATGTACATCCTGGTGACGATGGGTTGGTCAGGGTGGTTACGCTCAAAAGTGCAAACGGACTATATAAAAGACACATATCAATACTCATTGTAATTCCGGCACATGATTATTGAAGAACTTATCTCAACGGAGGGGGGGGGGGGGGTAGTATGTTAAGAAGTACTCATTCCCTATCCTTTATCAATTTATCATATGTTTAAAATACCAAATATCTTATTTGTTTTTATGTTTATATTTTGTACAATAAAAATGGATTTCTGAGTTACCTGAGTTTTTTAATCTAATTAGGCCTAATTCTATTTGAGTATATTCAAACGTTATTTAAGTAGTGTCAAATTGTTGGTGCTGGCTCAGTTCAAGGTCACCTGAGGGATGACGTCATCGAGGTCAATGACCTCACCGATGACGTCATCGATGACGTCATCGATTGCGTCATCGATGACGTCATCACTAATGACGTCATTTCTATGACGTCACACCCATGACGTCACAGAAATGACGTGCTGATGACGTCATCACCCCTTACGTCATCAAAATGACGTCACCGACGCCACTGAGGTCAAGGTCACGCCGAAACTTAAAATTTTTTGGCACTTTTGCCGTTTCTCGCACTACGCTCCGAGTTTCAGTCAGAGTCCCCGTGACCTTGACCACTTGGAGCGAATTTTCGACGAGAAACGGCAAAAGTGCCAAGTTAAACTCGAGTTTCTGACATGACCCTGCCTAAATGGGCAATCGGTTATCCCTCAGGTGACCTTGAACCAGCACAACACCAACAATTTGACATTACTGTGACCTTGAAAACCTAACAACGGAGCGCCGACACCGATGCGCACCCCACGACAGCCACCGAGTGACTGACTGTCAGGCTCTGTGTATGCTAGGTATATTGGCTTGAAAGACTAAGACTCTAAACTGTCAGGAATGGGAGTAACTAACTGAATTTTGCAAGGAAAAGTCATTTCATCCAATATTTTAAACAAATCCTCATCAGTAAAACTGACATTAGTCTGTTTTGTATAAAACTTAGGGTGTCCGCGCAACAGTTTGCGCCACTTAGCTAAAGTTGAAACTCTCTTAACTTTGAGTGGTGGACAGTGAGCAACTAATAAAGTCTTAACACGGCTAAGTTTCTTACCTAAAGTGTCCTGCGACATGGCTTCACCTCACAAAAGTCCGCACAATACTGAGAGACTGCTTGTAGCGCATGAGTCAAGGGAAAAGAGGTGGGGGAAACAGCAGGAGTGGGGGAAGGTCACAGTGGCGGGGGAAGGTGAGGTGGTACGCTGGAGTATCGCATCACTTCACCATGAGCTGTCCTACAGTCAACACACTGTTCTCTTGGCCCGAGTTGGCACTAGAAGAAACATTTCTGTACAGCTTAGGCTGTGAGAGCCGAGGAAGCAAAGTCAAAGTGGAAATTGT